>OY992893.1:49304752-49827288 GCA_963921405.1 Cepaea hortensis
AGCGGCAGTCACTAGAAAACCAGCAGCCACACATCACTGCATAAGGCAATCCAGTCAGTTCTGCGACAGGTCGGCCGCCATTATACCGAACATGCAGTTCACGCTACAAAAATAAACAGCAGACAGGTGTAAAAGCATTTCACACGAAATTCACAGCTCACAGTGTCGCGCCACGCACTCAACTCAGTAGTAGGGCGACGGAACCTTGAACTTTCAGTCCAACATGAGGAAAATGCGAATGCAAACGGCAGCAACAAGCATAAACACTCTAGAGACCTTAACCATTTACATGCCTATCCTCGATGTTGGGGACCGGAAGCTCTTCAAGAAAGTACTAACGTGGAGATTGTTTACTTTATTGCACTGGGTTTACCCATATGGCTTAGTCTTTCTCCGCAGAACTGCGAGCCGCCTGCCAGGGGCATAGCACTTAGCGCTAACTACGTAGTACCGGCGATAAAGCCAGAGAGTCTCCGGTAAAACTGCACTTGTGGCTGACGGTCCGGGGAACAAACCCACGACCATCAGAGCGCGAGACAGATGGCTTAACCACTTCGCAACGGAGCCAACCCCTCCGCTCTTACACTGTCTACACGGTGAGGATTAGGGGTCGATTGTGTCCCTTTATGAGCAACAGAATCTGGATGTGTTCTGTTCTATCCATAATATGGTAATAATCTCGCCCCGTATATGTAGGATACGCCTCGTATGTGCAGGGTTACCCGCTTACGTGAAGGAAAATCCGCATATATATACAAGATAGGTTGCGTGCGTACAGGACAAGCCTAATACATGCAGGACAAACCGCATAATACAGAACAAGCTGTATACGTGCAAGACAAACCGCATGCGTGCAGGACGCCCCACCCCCCTTCCTTTTTCCCCTTATAAAGAAGACAAGTCCCACACATGAAGGACAAATCGCCACGACATGCGACTTGCATGCAAACACATTCACTACGTGCAAACAAGCCGCATACATGCAGGACAACCCGTATACAGGCAAAACAAATCGCATACATGCAGAACAAACCGCATACATGCAGAACAAACCGCATACATGCAGAACAATCGGCATACATGCAGAACAAACTCCTTAAATAAGAAGCCTGTCTGTCTCCCTGTCTCTGTGCATGTGTGCAAGCGAGCGTATGAAAAGCTGATAACTTTGAACCGTCAATATGACATTTATTGAAGAAGAACAAGAAAAAAATAAAGTGCAAACAATATTGATCTTATTTTATTAAGCGTAAAAGTTAAATGATTGAACTACTTTGCGCATGTTCTATTCTGGCTGATTGCGTTTTTCTTATTTGCAATTCAAGACAGTAACAAAACTATGTGATTCATACATCGATCAATAATTGATTGCCCGATCGAAGAACCCACGTCGAAACGTCCCTTTAATTGACTCGGTTGAATGCTGTATTTCACTGAGCAATTTCTGACTGCATAAAGACTACGATCTTAGAAAAACTTGTAGAATAATCTTATGCATGCAGAATAACATGTATTTTCTGGCTGCGAAAAGGACACATAATATCGACTCTTTATCCGATCGAGCACTGGTGGTTATGTAAATTAATCTTCGGAAAACAAAAATAACGCCTGAGCGCGTGCTGTTATTCAAAACAATGTATTTCCTTGGTGAATTTTAACAAAAGAACCTATAGAAAATAGGTTGCGTAATGATTTGCTGGCATATTCCGCTTCATGTTGTCGGGTGTATAATGCAGAGTTGTATTTCAGGTGAAGTTAATAGATGAATCATATTCTAGCGGAAATTCATAAATAGTCATGGGTAAAAATAGCAACTGAAGCTGCTAAAGAAGAAGAAGAAGAAGAAGAAGAAGAAGAAGAAGAAGAAGAAGAAGAAGAAGAAGAAGAAGAAGAAGAAGAAGAAGAAGAAGAAGAAGAAGAAGAAGAAGAAGAAGAAAAGAAGAAGAAGAAGAAGAAGAAGAAGAAGAAGAAGAAGAAGAAGAAGAAGAAGAAGAAGAAGAAGAAGAAGAAGAAGAAGAAGAAGAAGAAGAAGAAGAAGAAGAAGAACAAGAACAAGAACAAGAAGAAGGAACAAGAAGAAGAACAAGAACAAGAAGAAGAAGAAGAAGAAGAAGAAGAAGAAGAAGAAGAAGAAGAAGAAGAAGAAGAAGAAGAAGAAGAAGAAGAAGAAGAAGAAGAAGAAGAAGAAGAAGAAGAAGAAGAAGAAGAAGAAGAAGAAGAAAACATATTAACACAAGCCTGGAATCAAACAATCATAAATTGACATTGTCCGAAGTTCACATATTAATACAGCCTTCCGACTACACATTCGCGCATTAATACAATATACCGACGAACATCATCACCATCATCATCCTCATACAGTCGAACAATCACACATAATGGAACATGCGTCATTTCTACATGTTAAATATGACTGTGAGGGGCAACAGGTAGAAACTATGAGTCTAGCCATATCACTGATGTTGATACACTACAAGTATTCACTTTTATTTAGGCGGACTCCATGGCGTCATGGTCAAGACTTCTGTCTCGCACTCCAAAGGTTGAGGGTTGTTTTACGACATCGTCATTCGGTTCCTGAATGCAACTTTTGCTGAAACTTTAAGGGGATTTGGAGAGTTATTTTTTTTTAAAGGGGACGTGGGGGTGCGTGCGTGCGTGTGTCATCGTTGGGCCTAGGAGTTCGTGCTGTGTTTGACGCTTTCACTATACCGTTCAACAGAAACAGACCTAGCCATATGGGTTACCACCCGGTGCAATGAAGTTAATTTTAGATGCAGTATTAACTTCTGCGCGACGCTTTCGATAGGTCGCTCTGTGGAATGAGACCGGGCTATGTAGTATAAAACCCCATGCAATGAAGTCGATTTCAGATACCTGCACTTCCACTCACAGAAGTCAAAGGAAATGAGGTAGACATAAAACACGATAGACAACAGAAAGATTACAATCAACAGATGTTAGGTAAGTTATTGAATAATACAGACATCCTAAGTGTGATGTTGAATGAAAGACGCTGTGTGCGGCATATCTTAACGTGTTCGTTGTCTCTGAATATAGGGTAAATGAGAAAAAGGGGTTCTTCGGTGCTCCCCAATTTATATTTCTATGTTTAGCCGAGAGGACACGGGGGAAACATGTCGCTAATTGTGTGTCCACAGTTATATAAAGTGGATAACAAGCATTCGAGAAAACAGAAACCTACTGAGCATCATTAAAACAAGGAGCATATCCTGGCTTTTCACAATATGAGACACGGGGGGGGGCGTTAATGAAATTACACAGGATCCATGGAAAGACAGAAAGAGGGCATCCTATGAAAAACCACATCACTCAAGCATGCAAGGAGGTTGGGGCACAGACTTATGGTGAGCTGATGAGAGTTGCTAAGGATAGGAGATGGTGGAGGTACGTGATCCGACGACCTCAAAACCAGTCTTAGGACTGAATGACCTAATGAATGAATGAATGAATGAACGAACGAATGAGCGAGCGAGCGAATGAACGAGCGAGCGAATGAACGAGCGAGCGAATGAACGAGCGAGCGAGCGAACGAACGAGCGACCGAGCGAGCGAACAAACGAACGAACGAACGAACGAACGAACGAACGAACGAGCGAACGAATGAATGAATGAATGAGAAGTGTTCCATTCCGTACTTGAGGAGATATATGAGAAAAGTCTGAAGTGTGGCGATTTTAGAAACTGTCGATTATGTTAGGAATAAGAAACATAGTGTACAAGAGAGGGCGTACCTCATCTTATAAACTGTTGAAATCATCAATGTAAATCAGTCCACCGGGTCAATCAACTCTGCAGAGAAACAACCGATCTATCCACAGTTGGTATTCAAATGAAAACAATCCCAGAACGAACTCCGTGGAAAGAGGAATATTGACTGTTGCCATGTAGCAAGATAGCGCTTACAGCAATAAGCTTACGGGTTAACAGAAGGTCTACGGTAAAAGACCAATAAAGGGAAAAGTGAGAACAATTCATGCAATAACAATTAACTGACACGCTCTGATAAAACGTGTAAAGGCAGATTGGAGCACATGATGATGATGAATAGCACTAAGGGAAACTACTTAGAAAGTCGCGTATCACGTGACCGGAACAGCCTAGTTCACGAGAAAAGAAACAACCTAGAGTTACTCAGGTCTGCTGGTTGACAGAGAGAGGAAGTGTTCGAAAGACATTCTACTGTGAGGAAGTATTTCTTATTAAAACTCGTGAAAGACTTGTGTAATTGTTACAATGGCGAATTGAGATAATGGTTTGTAAGAGCGCAGAGTTCTATACAACGATAGCCATCGATATAACAGCAAGAACCTGCGAGGGACAGTTGTGTCAAACCAGTTACCCGAACTGCATGAAAAGTGTTCGAAGTTCGCCAGCCACTGAGAAGATACTAAGTGAGTGTTCTTTAGCTAGGCAGTATTCCTTAGTGCCGTGGAATGACAGTCCACGGAACCGACTGGTAATCCGAACTTTATCGAATTGTAGTCAGCGACAAGGTTGATATTATTATTGACATTATTTATTATGAATCACCTGCCCTCCCAGCAATATGGGAACTGGTTAAAGTGTCGGCTATCGCAATCATATGTATTAAAAGTACGATTGTCAAGGACGCCTGTGGTTGCTCGAGTTCCTTTGTTGTTTCTGTGAGTCTGCTATGCTTTTTAGACAACGAGCGAGAGAAAATGTGTGGCATTAATAACAACAAACACTGCATACACACAAACATACACACAAACAACATAGTGTGTATATTGTTACCACCAAGCAATACTAACATAACATTAGTGTGTAGCTAAACCAAGTTACTATACAACTACCATGTCTTCACTCCAAGACTTCATAGCTATGGGTGAGAAGTGCGGCTACACAGGGCCTGAACTATCAGCATGGGCCAAACAAGAATTAAGTGCATTCCAGTCACAACAACGAGAAGAGAAAGAAACGGCCAGAGAAGATAGAGAAGCACACGCAGCGCTAGATAGAGAAGCTTTAGAGGGACAGAAAGATAAAGATCTTGCTTTAGAGAAAGAGAAACTTGCAACAAAAGAAAAAGAACGGGCATAAGAAAAAGATAGGCTTGCCTTTGATAGGGATAAACTGGCAACCGACGTACTAATGCAGGATAAAGAGATAGAAGGCAACTTATAGGTAAAGACGCTTGAGAAAGACAAAGAGGCAGAGATGGCCCAAGGGAAAATAGCGGCAAAATCTTTGGACCCCATTAAACGGTGAACAGGTCTCATCAGAAACTTTACATAAGGCGATTCGATATCAGCCTGGGTAACCAACTTTGAAGTTCTAATGAACTATTACAAAGTGCCACCCGAAGACTGGGCAATACTTTTTCACACGCATTTGGCATCGAGCCTTTGAATGTCGTAGAGGTCATACTTGAAAACCTACGAACCGACTATACATATGTTAGGAATCGGGTCCTGGCACATTTTTCACTTGATCAAGCTGGGTTACGAACAAAATTCAAAACATTAGCACCGAAGGCAAACCAGACCTTCCTAGACTACATAGCAGAAACAACATCTCTTTTTGACAAATGGCTCAAATCAACCGATGTAGGCTCAGACTTTAATAAGCTATGTGACCTCATGTTGAGAGATAAGTTGATTTCGTCCGTACCAGAGGCAATGTCAACTTTTCTTATTGAGAATAAGTGTACGACTGTGCCAGAAATGGAGTCCAACGGTTAGGCATATTATAATGCCCATACGAACATTTTTGCAGGAGGGGCTCAACCTGATTTAGCTATATGGGCGGCAGCCAGATTGTCCAACCAAAGGTATAATTGAAGACCGAGCAGATTTCAGCAGTACGGTCAGCAATATAGAGGAAGAGGACCATACTACATGAGAGGCAACACACAAAGAGAGCCAGAGAGAGTCAAAAGGGTTATCTGATGCAATGCCCTCATTGCAAATTACAACACGGTTCCCTTGAAACGTGTGATAGAAATCCAGGGTATGACACTTACATTAAGAACCTAACAGCGAAGAAAGTTAGTATGTATACTACTTACAAGAACAGTGTTAAATGTTTTGTCTGCAACAGTTACGGACACATAAGTAGGGATTGTAAAATTAGAAAGACATGGAAAAAGGCCAACACAGCATACATATTCACTAGCTTTGAAGCAGATAAGTATGAAGACACCAGTGCAGCTATAGTAGAGACATTACCCAATGACGTACTTGATGACACGTACAAATACTTTCACGAAGACGGTAATCTAGCGTGTGGCCATAGCATACCAAGACAAGAGGCTAATGCTGTCAGCATTCAGAACGGCACACTGAAAGTACATCAAGCATGGGTGAATGGATCACCAACAACATGTATGAGGAACTTGCTATGGGAAGGCCGCGGGACCTTTTGAAACCTATAGTTTAAGTTAGCCCAGCCCTCCCATAGGCTGAGGCTACACGACGTGTACAAGGGTAGTAGATAGAAGTGCGTGTCCGATATAAATAAGAATAATTTTTTTGTGATTTTGAGGAGTGATTAACAGAATACCATACCATAATATTATCACAAAGAGAGAAGATGCAGGTGAGAATACATGAATATGAAATATAGGTATGAAATGACCAAAAAATGTGAATATTGCCACATGTCATAACAGTAAGAAATCGAATAGACTATGAAAATGGTTACACCATTTCCAAAAACGGGGGGTGGGGGTATACTGCCATGTAGCAAGATAGGACTTACAGCATTAAGCTTACGGGTTAACAGAAGGTCTACGGTAAAAGACCAATAAAGGGAAAAGTGGGAACAATTCATGCAATAACAATTAACTGACATGCTCTGATAAAGCGTGTAAAGGCATATCGGAGCACAAGATGGTGATGAATAGCACTAAGGGAAACTACTTAGAAAGTTGCATATCACGTGTCCGGAACAGCCTAGTTCACGAGAAAAGAAACAACCTAGAGTTACTCAGGTCTGCTGGTTGACAGAGAGAGGAAGTGTTCGAAAGACATTCTACTGTGAGGAAGTATTTCTTATTAAAACTCGTGAAAGACTTGTGTAATTGTTACAATGGTGAATTGAGATAATGGTGTGTAAGAGCGCAGAGTTCTATACAGCGATGGCCATCGATATAACAGCAAGAAACTGCGAGGGACAGTTGTGTCAAACCAGTTACCCGAACTGCATGAAAAGTGTTCGACGTTCGACATCGAATGTAAGGTCACTGCTCGCCAGCCACTGAGAAGATATTAAGTGAGTGTTCTTTAGCTAGGAAGTATTCCTGAGTGTCGTGGAATGACAGTCCACGGAACCGATTGGTAATCCGAACATTATCGAAGTGTAGTCAGTGACAAGATTGATATTATTATTGACATTATTTATTATGAATCACATGCCCTCCCAGCAATATGGGAACTGGTGATATTTTCGACTGTCGCAATCATATGTATTAAAAGTACGATTGTCAATGACGCCTGTAGTTGCTCGAGTTCCTTTGTTGCTTCTGTGAGTCTGCTATGCTTTTTGGACAGCGAGCGATAAAAATGGTGTGGCAACTGTCACTGCAAATCTAGACAAAAGTGAAATGAATATTTGGCGAGGAAGAACACAACAGTGTACAACGCAGAACATCGACTTTCGGTTTCCTTAATGAATAATACCCACAGGATCTCTGGATTCTAGCCTACACAGATGGGTCAGCACGCAAAGAATACCAAAATAATACTAGTGACATGGCCAGAATACCAACAGGAAAGTACTGTCATAACTATGATGAAGAAGTTCAGGCAATTAAGATAGCAACAGAGAAATTACTAATACCAGTCATGGTACACAATGTGTGGTGCTTGTCTAGCTTACTCCAGAAGAAAGGTAACACAATACGTCTGAAACAATACAAGCTGCAGAAGCTGCCAGATCAGCAAAGCAATGCTCTAACTGTCCGCCTGTCGGAGCTTCCGTCCTAGACCAGCTGCCGAACAAGACTTAGGGCCTGGTCTGCCCTGCCATGACATTTGGTCTTTAGGTTGCATTCCCGTGAACTATAGTAAGGCTGTTGCACTCCTCCGCCCGAAGCTGTTGGCACAATGTGGGGTGTCAGTTTTTGGTGAGCGCCGCCCAACATTCGGCTTTAACAGAAAGCAGGTAGTACAGTTTACAGTCATACGGTAGCTCAGTCATATTTGACTAAGACCTGACACCATACATTTCCATATATGATGATGTGATGAGAAGAGAGGCGCTGGAGAATACTGTGACAACTGGAAAGATCGAGGGGAAGAGAGGCAGAGGCAGACCACGAGAAATGATGCTGGATGCATTGCGACGGTGGCATGGAGGAATATCAACAGCAGAGTTGATCCAGAAAACCAAAGACAGAGATTTGTGGAAAGTCATGAACGCCTACGCCAGTCGGCACGGCACTTGATGATATATATATATATATATATATATATATATATATATATATATATATATATATATATGTGTGTGTGTGTGTGTGTGTGTGTGTGTGTGTGTGTCTGTGTCTGTGTGTGTGTGAGAGAGAGAGAGAGAGAGAGAGAGAGAGAGAGAGAGAGAGAGAGAGAGAGAGAGAGAGAGAGAGAGAGAGAGATGATTAACCACTCATCTTTCGTAGACAAACATATAGGCAGGCACGCAGGCAGGCGGGCAGAGCGACACATATAGAGAGATAGACAGACGGGCGGGCGGGCGAGCGTACGGATGGAAGACAGATAGACAGCGTTCTAATACACCTCTTCACGCCTGGACTTCGCATAGATCCGTTCCCAAAACTTGGCGTGCCACTCTAGCTTGCAAGCAAAAGGTCCCACACTTGTCCTGAATTATACACCAATATATACCTGTCTGTATTCATAAGTGCAGTGCTCTGTACATTCCCGAATGATAAATTCTCTCAGACTACAAAAAGGTACCAATATTATTCTTGCGTTGCAGATTTACACCCACGGAAAGCTTTCGTCAAGAGTTCAAAACACTCTACCTGGCACAAGAATGCAACCATACCTGATACAACAAATAGAACCCGTATATACAGATCGACGTCAATCGTTTATCGATTACATCTCCTTCAGTGACTCAATTTCCATCGCGCTTAAAGGGGTAAAATATTCGTCAATTTGACAGAGCGTAAGTTGTTATTTCAATATAAAGATAAGATTAATAAATTCCCAGGTGTCGACTATCACTCGTAGAAGACGTTGAATATAGGTGGAGATTACTGGACACGCAAGATAAGAACAAAATGTAAAAGTTATAGGCACACAGGGATTTAACCTGCTGCACGCAAAAAAGAGTATGATGGTTTTTGTCGCATGTGCGACCACGAATTTTTTAGATCTGCATGAGAAGGGTGCCCTATGAAGTACCAATTAACGCCGTTTGTCTAATTTTCTATGAATTGATTGATGAAGCATGGAGCTACATCAAAGAAGATCTGATACGAGCATCTGAGAAGGACATGGATTGTCGACGTTAAAGACACTGTGCAATCACATGGAATGACACTATCCCATTGCCACCAATCGGGCGCATTGCCGTCAACTATTCCTCCCCACGCCGCTTGCCAACAAAAGTGGAAGATGATGATGATGATGATGATGATGATGATGATGATGATGATGATGATGATGATGATGATGATGATGATGATGACGAAATACTATTTTCAAGGCATCTGTAAAGAACGTAGTCTGCCATTGTTTTCGCTTGTAGCAATGACCATACAGGTCGAAGACCGCAGCCGTTACTTTACTTACTTACTGATATTACTACATTGCTAACATATATCGTTTTCTTCAGGGGCCTGGTATGGACCATATATTGGTGATGGTGACTCGCCAATCTTCTTTCCATGAGATAATTTAATGACGTTGGTGTTGCTTATAGGTAGTATTTTTAGTCGCTTAATTGTTTCAGCTGTCTAGATGCATCTTTGTATTTCTTCCCCTGCCTTTTTTCCTAGTATTTTCCGACAGAAGGTTAGTTTCTCTATTGCAAAGTTTCTGTTGATATGTTCCATACATTTAACTTGTTTATTTCATTACGATTGTCATGGGTGAACTTGTAACACTGTGGCTATCAGTACCTAGACGATTGCTATATTCTCTGTACACAATATTTTTTTTCGCATATGTGATATTCTTTACAGAACATCGCTATCAACACCAGCATTTTACCGCTGTCGTTGATTTCTTGGCAAGATTACGCTCAGTAGTTTGCCATTGCTTTCTGAGCGGCCGGCTCACTTATCCCTAAGTTACCAACGCGGCGAGAACCACTTCCAATTCTCGCGCGCCGCATTACCCCACGTGGATAAACGGGATTACGGAGAAAGTCGTTTAACCCGTAGGCCAGGGAGACCGGCGTACACAATATACTCAATGTTATTCTCAAAAGACACACACCTCCACTACCTTCAGTCTCTTCACTATTTCACTATTCATTGTCTAGTACAGTGGTTCTCAACCGGTGGGGAATTCCCCCCCCCCCGGGGGGAATTTTAGGGTTTCCAGTGGGGGGGGGGGGGGGGAATGAAGACCATTTAAAGATCACGTTAATACAAGAACCGATTACTTTATATTGTTTTTCCCTTCATACTTTACAGTTAAGTACGTCTCAATCTTCGAAAATTCATTTTATAAAGTCAGTAGACCCACAAATCATGTTTTATGTGGATGTCTAGACTTGTTTTAGTATGTGCTATTAAATTTACCTTACATTTTTACGTATACTGTATAGGGGTGGGGGATTTTTAGATAGGATATATGAAAGGGGGGGAATGGCGTTCTGAAAATACGATGAAGGGGGGAACGGGCCAAATTTTTGATAGGAAGGGGGGAATGACGTTCTGAAAATATGGTGAAGGGGGGAACGGGCCAAAAAAGGTTGAGAACCACTGGTCTAGTACAAGTATCCATACAGAACAAGCCCCATAAAACTGTTCAGAAAGTTAATGTTTCTATTTCTCATATTTCTGTTTGTCACGATGTTGTTTTCTTGTAAAAGAATCTTTAGATATGGTGATTCTGCTATGTATCTATAAAAACTATGTGTCACATCTTCCGTAGACAGCCGCGATAGCGTAGTGGCTAGACGGTGGTCATCGGTTCGAATCCGAATCAGGACCGAATCATAAATGTGACCTGGGATCCGAAGTCTACCCAGCCTAAAATGGGTACCTGGAAATAGCTTGGGAAATAAAGGCGGTCGGCATGTTACTGACCACACCGAGCCGTTGGTCTATACAAATATGAGTCTAGAACCATATACCAAATGCGCCTTACGGTGTGTAACAGGGCCCTTTACTTTTTTACTTACATCTTCCGTCAGATGTCGCTGTGTTTCCTAGATACTGAAAACGATCGCCCTGTTTGAATGGTTTACCGGAACTATATACACAACAAAGTTGAATTTGTGTTTTCCTGAAAACTACCAAGCACCCAGTTTTGTTAATGGTTAATTATAATCCCCTGCACTCTTGACATTATCACAGACAACAACAACTTACCTCGTGGTAAATCTGCAACCTAGTAAGACCATCGGGATCTGGAGAATCTGGGTAGTTTTTGGCTCTGGAGTTCATACCGCTGTGGTGTTTAAAGGACTACTAGAGGTTTATTCCTAGAGCACGCGGAGTTTAAGTGGATTCTAAAGCCATCTGACTTTTTGCCTGGGAGTCGATCCTACAACGTACGATGTCTGACAAGCTCAACAAACATAACCGTGTACCAAGGACGTAATATCAATACAGGGTAGTGTTTCGCCTGATTGGAATCAGATTTTCAACTATGTGCTATCGTCAGTTAAATAAAAACAAACATCTGATTTAAATAAATTTACATTGGTGGGCGTGTGCTTCTGGAAGAGTGATTTATTTCTAGTGTAGATTATAATATTTTCATTTACAGAAGTTTATGGAGACGACGAGAATGTTTAGAATGTTCTAGAACTGCCGAGACAATCTTTGTTGACTTTGGATATACGGTGAGGCTGTGATGTGTTGACTTTAGAATGGTATACTGCGGGCTGTGATCACAACGTGTGCGTTTCCGAGGCCAGACATGTGAAGCACAATTCACACCACTACTATGTAACTATTTACATATATCGGCTCCAGTATTCAGCTCCGTCAACTTTTCCATTCAGTAGCTGCAATCGACCACCTTACATATGCGAAATCCTGCACCGATAAACAAACTAAACGATGTTGCCTAGTTACGAGTAGTTGTCAGAACAATCAGGAGGAAAAGTAAAATGCCGGTACATATTAAAAACGTACATGGGATGCAATCAATCAGGCACCGCCTCCACAATGAAGGTTGGCTGCAATGTCTATCTCTCGCTCTGACTGTACATTGTGTCAGATTGCTGTTCGTCCATCTCTTGGTGTTATCTTCCCATTTGAATCGTTGTCTACTTGCCTTCAACCTTGCCCTCCGGTATTGTTTTTATAATAGTGCTATGTCTTTTAACCTGGCAGAAATAGTTTACTTGCCTCTTTTTTTATTTATTTCATCACCTCTCTTTTCATTTTTTTATTTCTTTCATCACCTTTCTTTTCATTCCCAGTTTTTCTAGAACCTCTGTATTTTAAAGGTTTCGGGGAGGATGGGGAGGATTGAGATTATTTCAAGATCGCGTTAATACGAGAACCGATTACTTTACATTGTTTTTCCCTCCATACTTTACGGTTCTGTACTTCTCGCCCTTCTGAAAATCGTTTTATAACGTAAGTAGACCCGCAAATCACGTTTTATGTAGACGTCTAGACTTGTTCTGGTATGTGTTATTAAATTTAGCTTCCATTGTTACGTATACTGTGTAGGCGTATGGGGGGGATTTATAGAGAAGAAATATAAAAGGGAGGGGTGACATTCTGAACATATGGTGAAGGGGGTGCATGGGCCAAAAAAAGGTTGAGAACCACTACACCAGATGTTAACACCGATTCCATGCTGCTGAAGGCATTTTTGGCCACTCCTATTCTCTTTTTGCTATCATCGGTTATTACACGTTCAAGATAGATACAGGTGGAAACAACAGAAATAAATAGATGGGAGTTATAACTTATAATCAGTATCTGGGTTTTTTTTTATTTACTGCCCCACTAACACTACAACTGAAAGATCGCGTGCTTCCGGGGACCAAAGGGCATATGCAGGCGTTGGTCAAGGCTGCCAGCGACCATAGACTTGTTAAATATTGCATGTTCTTTGCAGGACGTCGCTATTAACCCTACTCCCAAGTTGATTTACTGTACAATTTTACGTTCTGTAGTTTGCCGTTGCTGTCTGAAAGAGAAGTCAACGCTGCAGTCCAACTGGCCGGTGCAGGGAACGGGCCAACTATCCTACCGTCAGCGCACCGGAACTTAAATCGCATGCGCATCACGCCACGCTGCCACGCCTACTCTATAGACTACAAGTTATTTCTTTTTAAAGGACGACGTTGTAGGTAACCGGGTTACAGCAGAAGGGTGATTGTCACTGCTTGGCGGCCCTGTTCTGTTTCCGCCAACAAAACTATATCGTCTTCGTATCTAACGTTGTTTATTGACTTTCCCAGCACATTACAATCTCATAAAATTATAGTGTTGAACACATAATCAATCATTCACATTGGAACACGCAGCCCCGTGCCAGGCACTGCCTTTTGTGTATCACGTGTTAAACTGACTTATTTTATGTCACACTGATTCTCCATGGCGTGTGGTTACGCCGATTGCCGATTGTGGGTTCGATTCCGGGCTACGTCGTCCGGTTCACGAGTACAATTTTCTCGGAGACTCCTGGTGAGTCGTCGCTGGAGCTATGGAGTTCGTGCTTTGTGCGACGCTTTCGGCAGACCGCCCTGCGGAAAGAGAACGAACCAAATGGAATAAAACCTGGTGCAATGAAGTCGTCCTTCTTGCCTTGTTTCTTCTATGTCACGGATTAATTAATGAGGTAAGGTGGCCTATTTCCTTCCTTGCCATCTTTCTTTCCCTGGAAATCCTGAACATTAACCGATACCCATTCTAAGAAACTACACGAGGCAAATAAAACCCGTAAACTGATTAGAGAAATTAGACGTAGACAGTTGTATTTTGTGGGGCAAGTTATGAGGGGGGAAAAAAAATTTTGGCGCTCGCTCGCTTTGAACTCAATCGTAGTCCATACACGATATTTCTAATAGCTATGGACTTAATTTTACGTGTGGATTAGCCTTCCCTTTTATCAGTGTCCCTCGCCATCAGGCGAACCTACAAAGGTACTTGTAATTTACGTCCCTGAGTCAAGAACAAGATGTCAACATTTTACTCTAATTGGCTAATGTAAAGGTTGAACCCCCTACTTCAGCACACCAGTTGTTTCAGAACGCTCTTATCCATTCGGCCACGCTGAATTCCGGAAGAAATAAACTGGAGTACTTGGTGACAACTAGCAATATTGGGATTGGGGGAGGAGAAAAGGGGAAAGGCAGAGAAGTAAATACCTGGATGACTTGACCACAGAGTATGACTGGGACAAGAACACAGAGCTGATCCACTACTCTGGTGACTGTCAGATGACGAAACATGACCGCCCACGCTTACCGGCATGGCACACGGTGATAATGATTTCAAGAGACTAGGTCAACCCCACAGTCGAACTAGTTAGAAAAAGAGAATCCTTCATTTGCTGGGGATGGGACTTCAACACTGCCTTGGCAAGCTAGTGTATAGCCACAAAGTTATCTCAGGTGTCCATTATTCCGAGAACCTGTTTCTGCTCTCTCGCCGTACAATGTCAATGTGTACCCCACAATTAACCAAGCTCCGGCAACTCCACGTAGCCAGTCACTGAATTACTCTGTCTATACCCAGCAACTCGCCAAACAAAACGAAAGTCCCCGTGACAGGAGCCTACTGTGGGTATGTGAAGTGTTAGGTCGTTCCCTGCCTTAGCGAACGTCGAGTGGAGGCATCGAACCCCATCCGACCACGCTCATGCCACTGTCCGCGTAACCTTCTAGCCACCATGCCAATGCGCCCGCTAACTCATCAAACGTGTACTGTGTTTTCCAGTGAGTATACATTTCTTAAACTCGTCTGTCCCGTTCAATTGTTACACAGAAACGGTCTGACCCGGTGTCAAATCATTCTTTTCCTAAGTTTATATTTTTGTAACCCATTTAGACGCAAAGATTTTACTTTACAGTGACACTCTTTGGAACCGAAGGACTAACTATGACACGGGATAAAAAGAGTTTACGTAACAAATACATGGGGTATGTAGTGTTAAAGTAACAACGACATGTGGGTAAATAGTGTTGAAGTCACAGCGACATGTGGGTAAATAGTGTTGAAGTCACAGCGACATGTGAGCAAATAGTGTTGAAGTAACAACGAGGTGGGAGCAAATAGTGTTGAAGTAACAACGACATGGGCTATGTAACATTAAAGTAACAACGGCATGTGGGTAAATAGTGTTAAAAGTGACATGGACCTGTGGGTAAATAGTGTTTAAATATTAACGACACGTGAGTTAATAGTGTTGAAGTAACAACGACATGTGGGCTAATAATATTGAAATAACAACGTGTAGGTAAATAGTGTTGAAGTAACAACGACATATGAGTTGACAGTGTTGAAGTAGCAGCGACATGTGGGTAGGCAGTGTTGAAGTAACAACGACATATGTGTAAACACTGCCGAAATAACAATAACATGGGGTAGACAGAATTGAAGTAACAGTCACGTGTGGATAAACAGTGTCGAAATAACAACGACATGGGATATGCAGTGTTGAAGTAGCAATGATATGGAGTAGATAATGTTGAAGAACCAACGACATGTGGGTAAACACAGTTGAAAAACGACGACATGTGGGTAATTAGTGTTGACGTAACAACAACAGATGAGCACATTGTGTTGAAGTAACAACAACATATGAGCAAATAGTGATGAAGTAGCAACGCAGGTGGGTAAATTGTGTTGAAGTAACAACGACAAGTGGGGAAATAGTGTTGAAGTAACAGTGACATGTGGGTAGATAGTGTTGAAGTGACAACGATATGGAGTTGACAGTGTGGAAGTAAACACGACATATGGGTAAGTGTTGAAGTAACAATGACATGAAGTAAACAGTGCTTAACAACATGTGCTAGATAGTGTTGCTGTAACAATAACATGTGGCAGAAAGAGTTTATGGAACATAGACATCGGATAGAAAGAGTTTAAGTAACAAATATTAGGGAATAGAGTCTAAGTAACAAAGACTAAGGACGGAAAGAGTTTAAGCGACAACAACAGGGGGCAGAAAACGTTCGGGTAACAATGATATGAGATTTAAAAATCTGAAGTAACAATGGCATTGAACAGAAAGAGCTGAAGTATAAAAAAAAAAACGAGATGTGACACACAGTGCTTTAGCAATAACGAAATGAGACAGAAAGAGCTGACGTAACAACGACCTGGGACAGACAAAGCTGGCGTAACAACGATCTGGGACAGAAAGAGCTGACGTAACAACGACATGGGACAGAAAGAGTTACAGTAATAACGACACAGGACAGAAAGAGCTGACGTAACAACGACATGGTACAGAAAGGGTTGCAGTAATAACGACATGGGACAGAAAGGGTTGCAGTAACAACGACATGGGACAGTAAGAGCTGACGTAACAAAGACATGGGACAGAAAGGGCTGACGTAACAACGACATGGGACAGAAAGAGTTGCAGTAATAACGACATGGGACAGAAAGGGCTGACGTAACAACGACATGGGACAGTAAGAGCTGACGTAACAAAGACATGGGACAGAAAGGGCTGACGTAACAACGACATGGGACAGAAAGAGTTGCAGTAATAACGACATGGGACAGAAAGGGCTGACGTAACAACGACATGGGACAGAAAGGGCTGACGTAACAACAACATGGAACAGGAAGGGCTGACGTAACAACAACATGGAACAGAAAGAGTTGCAGTAATAACGACATGGGACAGAAAGGGCTGACGTAACAACAACATGGAACAGGAAGGGCTGACGTAACAACGACATGGAACAGAAAGAGTTGCAGTAATAACGACATGGGACAGAAAGGGCTGACGTAACAACGACATGGGACAGAAAGGGCTGACATAACAACGATATGGGACAGAAAGAGTTGCAGTAATAACGACATGGGATAGAAAGGGCTGCCGTAACAACTACATGGGATAGAAAGAGCTGACGTAACAACAACATGGAACAGGAAGGGCTGACGTAACAACGACATGGAACAGAAAGAGTTGCAGTAAAAACGACACGGGACAGAAAGAGCTGACGTAACAACGACATGGAACAGAAAGAGTTGCAGTAATAACGACACGGGACAGAAAGAGCTGACGTAACAACGACATGGAACACAAAGAGCTGACGTAACAACGACATGGGACAGAAAGGGCTGACGTAACAACGACATGGAACAGAAAGGGCTGATGTAACAACGACACGGGACAGACAGGGCTGACGTAACAACGACATGGAACAGAAAGAGCTGGTGTAACAACGACACGAGATAGAACGAGCTGAAGTAACAACGACATGAGACAGAAAGAGTTGACGTAACAACGACATGGAGCAGAAAGAGCTGGTGTAACAACGACATGGAACAGAAAGAGCTGACGTAACAACGACATGGAACAGAAAGAGCTGGTGTAACAACGACACGAGATAGAACGAGCTGAAGTAACAACGACATGAGACAGAAAGAGTTGAAATAACAAGGACATGGAACACATAGAGTTGAAGTAACAAGGCCGCGGGTTAGACATTGTTTACATGAGAACGGCATGGGACACATAGAGTTCAAATAAGGACATAGAACAGAACGAGTTAATTGAAGACATTGTTCGGTTAATGGCACCATGGTTTCAGTGGCGCCCGAGACAATAGATGCGTGCGTGATTTCCGTTCAGGAACCATTACCACCTGAATCGCCCACTGCTAACTAAGCCAATATCGACTGGTTGCAAAATTAATAGTTCTTTGTTGTCCAGCGAGAACGCGGAGCTGTTTTCCATTGCCTGCAAGTCATACAGTTAAGGTTTCCAAGCAATTTGGTATATCATAAGGCGTTATTTTGTTGCCCTATTCAAATTATTGTAAACAACACAATAAAAATATTGCCAAATGAGGCAACGTGAAGATTTACGCATGAAGGCAATTCACACGATAATGTAGGATATTTATATAATGTATCTGTGCGTAGTAGTACTTCACGAAATCGTCATAGGCTCTGCGGGGTAGTGGAGGGAAGGCACTGATAGGGCATGCGAATAATCGGGAGAATGAGAAGGCCGGAGATAGGCCAATAATTTCCCTATTCGCATGTAGTGTCGGACTAGCGGAGTTGAATCATAGACAAACTTGCAGAATACAAAGGGAAACCACATTATACCAGTACAATATGATTCGACAGTCACACATATAAAAGAAATGTGCTAACATGTATGTTCCATTTGCAAACCTTAGAACGCTTTTCGCAAGTTAGCGTGAATATGTGTTTGTATGTGCATATATGTATGTTCATACGTCTGATTTACATACTTTTAAACTATGCTATAGGATTTTTTTTTATATCCTGTTAAATTCTCGTGGGTTTCAATTGAGGTGTATTATATGTTGTAAATAGTTTAGTATTCTTTTTGTATATAATATTTTGCTTCTCGGTCTTTTGACTAAGATCAAACTGTAGTATGTGCACTTGATCTTGCCAGGGATATCATCAGAGACTGTCATCCGAGTGACACACAGGTCCGTGAAACTTCATAGGGCGGCTCTGGTCCCTGGGGAACCACGAGCCCTTTTTTTTTTCTTTTGAGTGTAGATTTATCTGCACTTGATCTGACCATGGCCACCTGCAGAGGCAGTCATCAGAATGACACACAGGGGCTCGGAACCTGGCAGTCAAAGAACTTTTAAGCGAAATTAAATTAAGAAATCTTTTTTTTTTAATAGATATTTATTGCCGGCTCCGTGGCCGAGGAGTTAGCAGCTTTCTCCGCTAACCCCGAATACTCTCGTCACGTGACGCAACGAGAATTAGCAGTGGTTCGAATCGCAAAAGTGACTTATGAGAGTATGGAGCCGGTCGCTCAGAAAGTCGTGGCGTGCTGATGAGCGTAATCTAGCCTAGGAATCAACATACAGCTGAAAGATGCTGGTGTTGACCGCAATATCCTGAAAAAGGATGGAAACGCGGGGAAACAAAAAATAGATATTTATTGTTCTCTGTTGTATGTATAATGCGGTTCTGTCAATATATCGTGTGAATACTGAATATCATATATTATATATTATTAAGAATTCATTTAGTACATAATTTAAAACAGATATCATTTGTCACCATAGGTTATAGTAAATGATAAAGTATGTTAAATGAAGTTATATATATATATATATATATATATATATATATATATATATATATATATATATATATATCACATGGTTATGCATTTTTATACTGATTTTCATATATAGTAAAGTATTTACTATGTATATAGTATTACATAGACTTTGTTTTTGAAATATATTATATTGCTTATAATAAGAATGTATATTTATATAAATTTTATGCAGACACTTAAACTGTGCGATATTACATATTTGAATGTATGTACATGGCAAGGTGTAGACAAGGTGACGGAGCGGTGCAGGGACGCAGGGGCCATTTTAAACCCAGACAAGGCATCGGTTGTGTGGTACTCCCTGGATAACCGGATCGACAAGGCAGATGTCCCAGGTATTATGTTGAATGGATGTCCTCTTAGTCGAGAGAGTAAATTGAAGTACTTGGGTATCACCTTTGACAGGTGTTTGTCTTTTAAGGATCATGTGGAGGATTTGGTGGTGAAGTCTGGTAGGGGACTTTAATGCATTGAGGGCTATGGCAGTAACCGGGGTAGATCAGAGGATGCTGTACAGGCTCTTTCAGAAGTTAATAATTTCTGTCATTGAGTATGGTCTGGGGCTGCTGACAGTATCAAAGAGCCAGCATGAAAGGTTGGGGCGCATATAGAATGCTGTCGTGCGTTTAATATTGGGGTGCACAAAGGACACACCAATTATCTGCATGAGGCATATCCTGGCGCTACCTACAATGACGGATAGGCATAGGGTCCTTCAGGCCAAATGGTACCTGAGAGTTGCCGCAGACAGGGATCACCCGCTGCATGCAGCAATGGATATGGTCAAGGGTCATAGACTAAGACGAGGCAGGTCCTGAATGGCACAGGCAGAACTTTCTATAATTCAGGTGTGTGATCTAGAGACCATCAATCGTGGAAGAGAGTGGGTTGAAGTTCCGGATGACATGACGGACTGGCACAATGTAATAATAACACTGGGTCGTGAGTGCAGAGAATTGGCAGCGGGCCGCACTGAGTTTGAAGTGCAACAGCTGATCCAGAGCAATACACATCGAGGTAACATAGTCATCTACACTGATGGGTCAGTGGTGAGAAACAGATGTAGTGGCTGGGGCTTTATTGCAAAGGCTAATGGGCGAGTCTTGAAAAAGGAGAGCCTGGCATATGAGACTACGACCTCCAGCATGAGAATGGAGGTGGAGGCAGTAACAGTGGCATTCCAGTGGCTAGATGAGAATACTGCAACACACGTTGTGTTCATTACGGATTCAAAGAAAATGCTTAGCAAGGTGGAGAAAAGAATGTTTCGTGTGGAATGGCTCTCGTCGCTTCAGAGGTCACAGATTGTGAGAATTGTATGGATATTTTGCCCTGGCCATGCGGGTGTACGGGGGAATGAACAGGCTGATAGGCTGGCAGAGAATGCACCTCTTGGTGGTATCTTACCTATGTACAAGGGGGAGGTGGTTGTGCGCTTGTGGGACCAGGTGGAGAAGACGGAGGAACAGATTGAGAACCCATATGTGGAAAGAATGAGATTGCGGGGGGTCGGCAGGGGTTCTGGAAGAATCTCAAAACTGAGAGGGAAGACCAGGAGAACCTTTAATCAGATAGCGGTTGGAACGATCAGTAGTATGACTCTTCGCTGGCTGTTGAACGAGGGGACTGAGCACGTATGCGAATGTCCTAAGTGCATTGATGTCGGTTCTTGACTCAACTCAACTCAACTCTTCTTCTTCTTCTTCTTTCGTTCGCTTGAAATATGTCTATAACTGCAATGCTGTCTCTTGTATGAATTGAACTGTCTTTTTCAGTTCACACAGAGGTCCATAAAGTTTATCTTCCACTGTCGTCTCTCTAGGCCAGAAGGTTTGCCTAGATATGTTATATTTTGGGCAGTCTTGGAGTATGTGCTCTGCTGTCTGCGACGCCAATCCACATGTGCACATGGCTGTTTCACCAATCTTGAATTGTGTATACATGTGGTTGCGTAATCTATTGTGCCCTGTTCTGAGGCGCAGAATAATGACTTGTTCTGGTCTATCCATAACGTAGTGGTCATCTTGAGCAGGTTTTGGTGGCTTTCTGACTGATTTGATTATTCTTTTCTTTTGGTGGTATGCAACGGGCACATCAGGCTGTTCTTCTTTGGCTCCTTCCTTAGCCAATTGATCAGCTCTGTCGTTTCCGGGTACTCCACAGTGGGATGGTATCCACAGTATGGTGACCTTATGCTGACTGCTAAGTTCAGAAAGTAGTGTCCTTAGTACTGGCAATTTCCCAGACAGGAGCGCCTCGAGTACTGATTTTGCATCTGTCAATAGCACCACAGGTTGTGTACCATTGCTGGTATTTAGTAATTTCTCTGTTGCTATCTTGATTGCCTCAATTTCAGCATCGTAGTTATGGCAGTACTTTCCTGTCGGTACTCTAGCTGTGTCCCTGGTATTATTTGGGTATTCTATGTACACTCCCGCTCCTCCATTTCGAACAGCATTTTGTGCTGACCCATCTGTGTAGACTCGGATCCAGAGGTCCTGTGGGTATTCTTCATCAAGGAAGCTGAGAGTGGCTGTTCTGCGCTGCACACTGTTCTGTTCTTCCTTGTCAAATATTCCTCTCACTTTTGTCTGGATTTGTAACGATAGTCTATGCTCATCTTTCCATGGAGTTCGCTCTGGAATAGTTGTTAGGGGGATACCAACTGTGGGCAGATCAGTGGTTTCTCTGCAGAGTCGTTTGGCCTGGTGGATAAAACTACTTCTTTTCAACCGCCCCATAGCTAGGTTTTCAAATCTGTTCTTCATAGGGTGGCCTAGCAATCTGAGGAACTTTTCTGCTTGTATTAGTGTTTTCGTATCTCTGCGCTCACTCAGTGCTTGTGTCCTCCCCATCTTCTCCATTTCCACTATAGGGGTTGATCTCATCCCTCCTGTGGTGACTCTAAGTGCTTGATTTTGCACTTTGTCCAGCTCTTGTAGTGTGGTTTTTGATGCCGAACACCACGCAGTTGACCCGTATTCCAGGTGTGGTCGTATGCTGTTGATAAACTTTGCTAAGTATTTTCCCACTGGCTCCCCATGTGGTTCCACTTAGCTTTCTCAGGATGGCTATTTTCCTTCTGGCTTTTGCTACTGCTTTGTTGATGTGCTTTCTCCATGTCAGCCTGCCATCAAATGTTACTCCAAGGTATGTTGGTTCTTTATCTTCTCTTAGGGGTGTTCCATTTATCTGGATGGTCCCTGCCTTTTGTTTTGGAGAGAGGGTTAATAGGGTGGTGCTGCACTTGTCAGTGTTTATGCTGACACACCATCTATTTGCCCATGCAACAAATGTATCTACAGCTCTTTGTAGTAATCTGGTGGCCACTGATGCATGTTCATTTGTGCTCCATAGAACCAGGTCATCGGCGTACATTGCGGCTTTAATTTCATGCGGTAGATTAGCAACGAGATCATTGATGAAGATTAGAAAGAGTGTGGGGGACAAGACTCCGCCCTGGGGAACACCGTGACGCAGTAGTACTTTCTTGCTCTTTAGTCCATCTATCTGTACTCGGGCTCTTCTGTTGTGCAAGTATGCTTTCACCCATGTGTACATTCTTCCATTGACTTTGCAGTTTCTCAGTTTATTCATCAGACCTTCTTTCCAGACTTTGTCAAAGGCTTTCTTCAAATCTATCCATGCCGCAAGCACCAGCTTCTTCTCTTGGAATGCATCCTCAATTTCTTGAGAGAGATAGATTGTCTGATCTTCCGTATAGTAGCACTGCCTAAAGCCAGCCTGCTGTGGCACAAGGATGTTTTTACTTTCAATGTACCACTGCAGTCTGTGATTGATGATGCGCTCCAGTGTTTTGCAGAGACAGCTGGTGAGGTTAATTGGTCTGTAGCTAGAGGCAATGGAACTATCTTTCCCTGATTTTAGGAGGGGTATCATGATTGCTTCTCTCCAGGCTTGTGGAACGCTGCCTAAGGTCCAACTGTTATTGAAGATCTGCAACAGCTTTGCTTTGGCCTCTGTTCCTAGGTTCCTGATCATTTCATTGGAGATACCATCAGCTCCTGGTGACTTTCTCATTTTCAGTTTTGATATGGCTAGCTCCAGTTCGCTGATTGTGATGGGTGCCTTCAGAACCTCATGTACTATTTCCTTCTGTCCTGTATGTTGCCGTTTCTCTCGAATCTCTTGTTTCTCTGGACTAATTTTGATATTGTTATCTTGTGCGAATGAGTCCGCAAAATGGTCAGCTGCTTGCTTTCTTATTAAGATGTTTCCATCTTTATGTAGTGCAATTTTTGAGTTTCTCCCTGTGCCCTCATCGTTAAGTTGTTTTATTAGCTTCCACAATTTCCTTGTGTCTCTTTCAAAGTTCAGAGACTCTTTTTTCCTGCCAGCTTTTCCGTCTAGCCTGCAGCTTGGCCCTTTGAAATTTGGCTTTTGCATGATGGAATTTATTGTGGTGCTCTTGGCTGGGTGTGACCTCTGCTTGCTTTCTACATACTTCCACGTCATTATGCAACTGTTCCAGTTCACTACTCTAGTAGGGTTTATATTGTTTACGGACTCCTCCTAGTACTGTTTCTCGCGCTGCCTGTAGTATGCATTTCCCAAACTCTTCAACTACTTTATTTATGTCTTTCTCAGTGTTCAGGTTTCTAACCAGTATGCTGGTGCGATTCTTGTACATTGCCCAGTCTGCTTTCTTGTAGTTCCACCTCGAGAGGGTGCTGGTTTCACTTACAAGCTTATTTTCTACAGTTAGAAAGACTGGTCGATGGTCGCTGCCACCAAGTTGTTTCCCAACAATTTGTGTAATGTTCCACTCCAGGTCTGGTGAATGAAAAGCCAGGTCAGGTGTAGTTGTAGAGTGCCATGATCTCGAGTAGAAAGTATGTGGGTCGGACGGCTTAATCAAGATGAATCTATTCTCATCCTGCCAGTCTTCCAGTCTCTCTCCTCTCTGGTCCATGTGATCATAGCCCCAACTCTGCGAGTGGCTGTTGAAATCGCCACACAATCATTTTTTCTGTTAATGGTAGTGTGTCCAGTGCCTGTGGGCGGTCACTTGGACAGTAGTAATTGATCAGATGTAGGTCCGTATAGCCTGTTTTAAGTTTAAGTGTTTGATACTCAGCCCCTTCCATATAGACTTCGATTTGGGAAGCAGTGATGTTATTTTTTACAAGTGTAAGTATCCCACCTTTTCGCCCGTCCTTTCGGTCAGATCGGTAACACTGGTAGCCTCTGATTTTGAAGGCTATATTTTCGTTGAGGTGAGTTTCTTGCAAGCAACATATGCTTACTTTTTCTTGGTCCAGGATGTTTTCTAATTCTACTTTTTTTGTTGTTGACTCCCTCCACATTCCAGTGCATTATTTTAAGTCTTTGTTTAGTATGGCCAGCTGTTCTATTCTTATGTCCCCTGGCTCCACAGGACATCTGAGAAGGACCTCCAGTAGTTGGGGTTGGACCCTTTCGAGACATAGGGCCCGGCACTGCACCTGTCTGGGGGTCCAAAGCAGGGCGAGCACCATAACATTTAGCAGTAGTCGACATATTCCATTTTGCGTAATTGCGTGGCATCCTGATTTCTGTGGTGCGCCTCCTGGCTGTTTGCCTCCGTCTTCAGCACCTTTCCTTTGCTAGAGCAGTCTGTGGTCTCACTCGAGTTTAGATGTGTACACACGCACACACGTGTCTGCACATGCATGTATGTGTATACACATCTAGAGCACACTGGTTATTTTCCGGCGCCAGATACTCGCCGTCGCCCCTTCTCCTGTTAGTTTAAACAGTTCCGCCACGTGAAGGCCAGGAATTGGACTTTTGCTGCATAGGTTATGTATTCACGAGCCATTGGGATATTTAAGCAATGTTGGGCGCTCACCCCAACACTGCGCCCCGGCTACATACAGCAACATTTGGAACCTCAACTCAACTCAACATGTATGTACATACATTTTATGTACACACTGACACAGAACAATAATAAGAATATGTGTTGTGCATGCATAAACACTTCTGTATACACTTACATTCCAGTAAAAATATGTATTTGCATGTACATAGATTTGCACACTTAAACTGTGCAATAAGAATATATGTTTATGTGCAAGTAAATAAAGGTGTGCACATGTGCCAAATGCAGCAGGCTAGGGTTGTCATTGATTAGTTGATTGATTGATTGATTGATTTAGGAACAGACATCACAGCATTCGGGGCATTCCCATAAGCGCTCCGTCCCCATTCTCAGCAGCCAGCGAAGAGTTCCAACACTAACAGTACCAGTAGCAATCTGATTATATGTCCGTCTCGCCTTTCCTCTGAGCGTCGAGCGTCGGCCAGATCCCCTCGTCATTTATTAGTTTAGGCAATATACACATAAAGTTAAAGAGGGTCAAAATTAAACCAAGAAGCATTCAATTATAAACAGTGCAAACCCCTTTAGGCGATCTCGGATGTGGCAAATTTATGTTGTGAAGAACGATATTCTATTGTACGTTGTATTTGCATAACTATAAGCTAGAACTCTTATAAGAGGAATTTCTGATAAGAAGAACTATTTCCAGGGTCCCAAGTGAGGTCGTCTTATCCGGTCTGCACTGTATATGTAAAGTGAAAATGGACAGCGTGGCCGAGAGTTTATGCTCTAGCACAGTGTTTCTCAACCGGTGGGGAATTCACCCCGGGGGGGGGGGGGGGGATTTTAGCGTTTCCGGGGGGGGGGATGAAGACCATTTCAAGATCGCGTTAATACAAGAACCGATTACTTGATATTGTTTTTCCCTTCATACTTTACAGTTATGTACGTCTCATCCTTCTAAGATTCATTTTATAAAGTAAGTAGACCCACAAATCATGTTTTATGTGGATGTCTAGACTTGTTTTAGTACATGCTATTAAATTTACCTTCCATTTTTACGTATACTGTGTAAGGGTGGGGGTATTTTTAGACAGGAAATATGACAGGGGGGTGGGGGGGGGGGGAATGACGTTCTGAAAATACGGTGAATAGGGGCACGAGCCAAATGTTTGATAGGAAGGGGGGATGACATTCTGAAAATATGTTGAAGGGGGGCACGGGCCAAAGAAGATTGAGAACCACTGCTCTAGCACTTTAACTTTCTCTGTTGACAACGGTGTAGGGGTTTATTACACACAGCTGTCAGTTGAACTTATTAAATGTTGACTTCTCATTCAGAATTCAATGCCAAACTACTGAACGTAAAATTTCCTAGTACAACATGAACAGCCAATAAAAGTAAAGCTAGGGTTGACTGCAACATCATGTAAAAGGACATGCAATTTTTGTTTTACTAATAATTAAGAATGAGAAGGAGATAAAAGGCAAACTCAGCACACAAATATGGAAAAAATCTGATACATTGTTGAACAAGAAATTATATTTCAAGGTGCTAATTATCAGTGGGAAATTTTGAAGAACTCCATTAGACAAGCCACAGAAATACCTATCCCATAACTGAAGAAGATAGACTGTAGGAAAATGATTACTAAAGGTATCTTAAAACTGAAAAGGGGAAGAGAAGAAATTTAAAAAAATAACCATAAGAAATATAAAAAGATGTAAACAAATTAGAAAAAGTGACAAAAGACGCATCTATCCATCCCTCATGTGCCATGCCGGTAAGCGTGTGCGGTCATGTTCAGCCATCTCACTTGATTACCAGAGTCGTGGATCAGCTCGTGTTCCTGTCTTGACCATGCCACGTGGCCAAGCCATCCAGGTATTTGCTTCTAGGTCTTCCCCTTGCCAGTTGTCACCAAGTTTTCCAATTCATTTCTTCTCATAACATGCCCAAAAACTTTTGACTGTCTACGTCTAATGACTCTAATCAGTTTCCGAAGCATGGCCTAATGAAAATGCAGAGAAGCTAAAAAATCAACAGAACTCCCAAAATTCCAAATTAATGTTTAAAATAATTTAACTTAACAGCAGAAAGATAATTACCAAGAGTAAGATTTTACATGCATGGTCAAAGTATGTGAAAGACTTTAAATGTACAATAATTTATTGAGGAAAATTTTGACACCCCCAATAACAATGAAGGACCACCAATTTTGAAGATGGAACTCCAGAATGCCTTTAACCAAATGAAATTTGGCAAGAACCCAGGTCTTGACGGTATTACAACTGAAATTATGAATGCCTTAGAAGATTATAGAATAGACCAAGTCAACAGGGTGCTAAATACAATATACGATACTGAAGACATACCCATAGCTTTATGTGTCTATGTTTACTGCAACCACAAAGAAATCAGGAGTCTTGGAATGTGAACAACAACAAAGAATTAGTATGAGACACATCAGCATGCAAAGGGTTAAGAAGACAATACATCAATGTTGGTTTGTTGAAGGCATAGGTACAATAAATACTGTGTATTTGCTAAGAACATTAACAGAGTTTTGGATATAAGTAAACAAAGACCTACATCTATGCTTCATTAACTGCACAAAGGCTTTCACTGGGTAAAACACATCGACATGATGAAAATGCTAGCAGGTTTCCAAACTGACGAGAAAGACCTTAGACTTGTACAGAACACATACTTTAAACAACATGCTGCTTAGACTTGTACAGAACACATACTTTAAACAACATGCTGCTGAGACTTGTACAGGACACATACTTTAAACAACATGCTGCTGAGACTTGTACAGAACACATACTTTAAACAACATGCTGCTGAGACTTGTACAGAACACATACTTTAAACAACATGCTGCTTAGACTTGTACAGAACACATACTTTAAACAACATGCTGCTGAGACTTGTACAGAACACATACTTTAAACACCATGCTGCTTAGACTTGTACAGGACACATACTTTAAACAACATGCTGCTGAGACTTGTACAGAACACATACTTTAAACAACATGCTGCTGAGACTTGTACAGAACACATACTTTAAACAACATGCTGCTGAGACTTGTACAGAACACATACTTTAAACACCATGCTGCTTAGACTTGTACAGGACACATACTTTAAACAACATGCTGCTGAGACTTGTACAGAACACATACTTTAAACAACATGCTGCTTAGACTTGTACAGAACACATACTTTAAACACCATGCTGCTTAGACTTGTACAGAACACATACTTTAAACACCATGCTGCTTAGACTTGTACAGAACACATACTTTAAACACCATGCTGCTTAGACTTGTACAGAACACATACTTTAAACAACATGCTGCTGAGACTTGTACAGAATACATACTTTAAACACCATGCTGCTTAGACTTGTACAGAACACATACTTTAAACAACATGCTGCTGAGACTTGTACAGAACACATACTTTAAACAACATGCTGCTGAGACTTGTACAGAACACATACTTTAAACACCAT
This sequence comes from Cepaea hortensis, assembly GCA_963921405.1. Classification (NCBI taxonomy): domain Eukaryota; kingdom Metazoa; phylum Mollusca; class Gastropoda; order Stylommatophora; family Helicidae; genus Cepaea; species Cepaea hortensis. Next base: position 49,333,548 of record OY992893.1, read on the forward strand.
GCTGCTAAGACTTGTACAGAACACATACTTTAAACAACATGCTGCTGAGACTTGTACAGAACACATACTTTAAACACCATGCTGCTTAGACTTGTACAGAACACATACTTTAAACACCATGCTGCTTAGACTTGTACAGAGAACACATACTTTAAACACCATGCTGCTTAGACTTGTACAGAACACATACTTTAAACAACATGCTGCTTAGACTTGTACAGAACACATACTTTAAACACCATGCTGCTGAGACTTGTACAGAACACATACTTTAAACAACATGCTGCTTAGACTTGTACAGAACACATACTTTAAACAACATGCTGCTGAGACTTGTACAGAACACATACTTTAAACAACATGCTGCTGAGACTTGTACAGAACACATACTTTAAACACCATGCTGCTTAGACTTGTACAGAACACATACTTTAAACAACATGCTGCTGAGACTTGTACAGAACACATACTTTAAACAACATGCTGCTTAGACTTGTACAGAACACATAATTTAAACAACATGCTGCTGAGACTTGTACAGAACACATACTTTAAACACCATGCTGCTTAGACTTGTACAGGACACATACTTTAAACAACATGCTGCTGAGACTTGTACAGAACACATACTTTAAACAACATGCTGCTTAGACTTGTACAGAACACATACTTTAAACACCATGCTGCTTAGACTTGTACAGAACACATACTTTAAACACCATGCTGCTTAGACTTGTACAGAACACATACTTTAAACACCATGCTGCTTAGACTTGTACAGAACACATACTTTAAACAACATGCTGCTGAGACTTGTACAGAATACATACTTTAAACACCATGCTGCTTAGACTTGTACAGAACACATACTTTAAACAACATGCTGCTGAGACTTGTACAGAACACATACTTTAAACAACATGCTGCTGAGACTTGTACAGAACACATACTTTAAACACCATGCTGCTAAGACTTGTACAGAACACATACTTTAAACAACATGCTGCTGAGACTTGTACAGAACACATACTTTAAACACCATGCTGCTTAGACTTGTACAGAACACATACTTTAAACACCATGCTGCTTAGACTTGTACAGAGAACACATACTTTAAACACCATGCTGCTTAGACTTGTACAGAACACATACTTTAAACAACATGCTGCTTAGACTTGTACAGAACACATACTTTAAACACCATGCTGCTGAGACTTGTACAGAACACATACTTTAAACAACATGCTGCTTAGACTTGTACAGAACACATACTTTAAACAACATGCTGCTGAGACTTGTACAGAACACATACTTTAAACAACATGCTGCCTTAACAACTTATAGTGAGACACAGACAGTCCAAATATATTTGACATGTTATCAGGAGAAATAAATTTGAGAAGTTAGTGACAACTGGCAAACTTGATTGGAAAAATAGCAAGGGGATAACAAAACGATAAATACCTGGATAGATGGTCCCATGTCATAATCTGTACAAGAACACAGATGTGATACAAAACTCAGGTGATCATTTTAGATGACAATCAGGACGCTTATATGATGGCACATGATGATGATAGTATAAATTTTCTGTACACACTTTAATTGTGCTATAAGAATATGTGTTTGTCTATAACTTACATTTTCTGGATACACTTAAACTGTGCTATACAAATATATGTTTATGTGTATGTACATAAAGTTTCTGTACACTCTTAAACTCTGATCAAGCCCCTGCATGAAGGGAGAGTAAGAATGAAGGGGAAGCTAGGGCACGTTTATAAACCATATTTTTAACACTAACATTTTGATATCTGTTCCAATGCTGGTGTAAACTGTGTCAGGTCTTAGTCAGATATGCCTGAACTACTATACGACAGTAGACGGTACTATCTACTTTTGTTAGCGTCAAATGTTGGGCAGCGCTTACCAAACCCAACACCCCTAATTGTGCCAATGGCTTTGGGCGGAGGAGTGTATTTTGGAGGGTACAAGTCTTATCCTAGTGCGAGGAAATGCAACCTAAAGACTAAATGTCATGGCAGGGCAGACCAGGCCCTAAGCCTTGGTTGGCAACACATTTAGGATCGAAGCTCCAACAGGCGGATAGTTAGAGCATTGCTTTGCTGATTCTGCAGCTTGTCTTGTTTCAGACGTACAGGTGTTACTTTTCCTCTGGAGTAAACTAGATAGGCCGAGAGAGGGATCATGCTGCATGGACAACACATGGTCTCTAAATTCCGCCAGGCTTTGTGTTATGGAGAGGTATAACTTCATTTTACAAACTATCCTCTATCAAGATGGCAAGGTGCCAGTCAGTCTGTGTAAACTGTGAGGGTTTTGAGGGGCTGGGTGATAATGGTCGTTTGCACAAGCAATTGCCATGCTGAGTACAGGCTAGAATTGTTACGTTACTCATGCAGATGAAATCATTAGTTCACCAGGGATTACCCTTTGACCTACCTCGTATGAATCACTATTTGTAAATCTGGCTTTCTAACCTACCTGTACAAGCTCCTCGGGGCAACTGTAAACACTTATCAATTATCAACATTAACAAATCGAAGAGATTAAGATCGTCCAGTCATGTTCAAATGATCTCTCCATAATTTCTTGCAAAGACAATGTGGTGGATACTCCTTGACTTACATATCCACATGGGGGATCTTTTACCACTGCCTTTGACAACCATTTTCAACTGTCAGGAGAAGCCCTGCTCTGCACAGCTGTAGCTTTGTCCACTTATCCTTCTGGATACTCAGTATCCCTTTACAGAATTTGCCACACTGTGGTGTGTTTTTCATCCTCTACCATATGGAGGTGCAATAGGGATTTTTACCCCTTTCTCAAGAGATAAGACAATTTCTCAAATTCTCGGGTGTTTTTAGAGGACTGGCATGCAGGTATAAAATCAGTGAAACTGATCCAGAACACCAAGGACCGAGATCTGTGGAGATGTATGAATGCCTATGCCAGTCAACAGGATATATGTCCATGTCTGACCATGTTAAATGGATGCAACCAGACAAAGAGACCAATAATCAGATATCTACTGAGCATATCCAAGAGTTAGTTAAGTTAGTTGCATATCTTTTAAAGGATGTCGCAGTCAACCCCAGAATATTTTGGGTGTTTGTAATTTCCTGGCAAGTTTACGTTCAGTAGTTTCACTTTCTGAACGACTGGCACTCATACCATTGTATGAAAATCAAACGCAAATTACCCGCAGCTGTGCTTCGAACACGCATGCGGGATTACGAATTGTGTTCATAACCCCTTCACCACAGAAGCGACTTTCCAGGAAAGATTACCAAAATAAAAAGATGGGACTGTGGAATTTGATCTTTATTAATGAATGATATAGAGTGGAGCAAGATTATCAGGTATGGGGAGAAATTGAAACACATTGTTTTTAAACATCTCATTCAGAAATTCTAGGCTGGTTTCTCTTCACATCTTAAATTTTCTGGCTATTATTGAAAGTATATTTCTTTCAAATTACTGAAATCTAACATTTCTGAAAGTCAAGATGCAATATTACGTAGCACTGTTGAGTTAATTCACTCTTGCAGCTAATACCCAGTAATTTCCTTCCTGAACATTAAGATCTCGATTTGTTGTCTGGCTTTTTTTCTGACATTTCACAATCTTGATTAGATAAAGCCATTTGCTCAAATTCCATCCTAAAATTTACAATTCCTGCCCACTGAGATAATTATGCTCAAGTTCTGGCCTCATCCAGGCACCCCTGGTAGCACAATGGCTAGCATGCTTGTCTGCCAGTCCAGTGATCATGGGCTGTGAATTTGCATCAAGGTGGATTTTTAAAACTGACCTGACCTCCCAGGCCAACCCATTCTAAAATGGGTACCAAGAAAATAACTTCTTCTGCGTTCATTCGGAGTTTTTTTTTTTTCGGACGTGATTGCGTTGTGCCTGTTTACAGCAGAGCTGCGTTCTTGCGCCGTTAGGCCGACACATCCGACTTCTGCGGGCATTTGTTGACCGGGTTAACCTTCCCGGGTTCTTGGGAAGTACAATATGTCTAGCGTTATATTGACTGTATCATCCCTCAAGCACAGATTGGTCTATCAAAATATGCCGAGCGTTATATTGACTGTATCATCCCTCAAGCACAGATTGGTCTATCAAAATATGCCGAGCGTTATATTGACTGCCTCATCCTTCAAGCAAAGATTGATCTATAAAAATATGTCTAGCGTTATATTGACTGTATCATCCCTCAAGCACAGATTGGTCTATAAAAATTTGTCTAGCGTTATATTGATTGCATCATCCCTCAAGCACAGATTGGTCTATAAAAATATGCTGTGCGTTATATTGACGGTATCATCCCTCAAGCACAGATTGGTCTATAAAAATATGTCTAGCGTTATATTGACTGTATCATCCCTCAAGCACAGATTGGTCTATCAAAATATGCCGAGTGTTATATTGACGGTATCATCCCTCAAGCACAGATTGGTCTATCAAAATATGCCGAGTGTTATATTGACTGTATCATCCCTCAAGCACAGATTGGTCTATACAAATATGTCTAGCGTTATATTGACTGTATCATCCCTCAAGCACAGATTGGTCTATCAAAATATGCCGAGCGTTATATTGACGGTATCATCCCTCAAGCACAGATTGGTCTATCAAAATATGCCAAGCGTTATATTGACTGTATCATCCCTCAAGCACAGATTGGTCTATCAAAATATGTCTAGCGTTATATTGACTGTATCATCCCTCAAGCACAGATTGGTCTATAAAAATATGTCTAGCGTTATATTGACTGTATCATCCCTCAAGCACAGATTGGTCTATCAAAATATGCCGAGTGTTATATTGACGGTATCATCCCTCTAGCACAGATTGGTCTATACAAATATGTCTAGCGTTATATTGACTGTATCATCCCTCAAGCACAGATTGGTCTATCAAAATATGCCGAGCGTTATATTGACGGTATCATCCCTCAAGCACAGATTGGTCTATCAAAATATGCCGAGCGTTATATTAACGGTATCATCCCTCAAGCACAGATTGGTCTATCAAAATATGTCTAGCGTTATATTGACTGTATCATCCCTCAAGCACAGATTGGTCTATAAAAATATGTCTAGCGTTATATTGACTGTATCATCCCTCAAGCACAGATTGGTCTATCAAAATATGCCGAGTGTTATATTGACGGTATCATCCCTCAAGCACAGATTGGTCTATCAAAATATGCCGAGTGTTATATTGACTGTATCATCCCTCAAGCACAGATTGGTCTATACAAATATGTCTAGCGTTATATTGACTGTATCATCCCTCAAGCACAGATTGGTCTATCAAAATATGCCGAGCGTTATATTGACGGTATTTGAGGGGCTAGGTGATAATGGTCGTTTGCACAAGCAATTGCCACGCTGAGTACAGGCTAGAATTGTTACGTTACTCATGCAGATGAAATCATTAGTTCACCAGGGATTACCCTTTGACCTACCTCGTATGAATCACTATTTGTAAATCTGGCTTTCTAACCTACCTGTACAAGCTCCTCGGGGCAACTGTAAACACTTATCAATTATCAACATTAACAAATCGAAGAGATTAAGATCGTCCAGTCATGTTCAAATGATCTCTCCATAATTTCTTGCAAAGACAATGTGGTGGATACTCCTTGACTTACATATCCACATGGGGGATCTTTTACCACTGCCTTTGACAACCATTTTCAACTGTCAGGAGAAGCCCTGCTCTGCACAGCTGTAGCGTTGTCCACTTATCCTTCTGGATACTCAGTATCCCTTTACAGAATTTGCCACACTGTGGTGTGTTTTTCATCCTCTACCATATGGAGGTGCAATAGGGATTTTTACCCCTTTCTCAAGAGATAAGACAATTTCTCAAATTCTCGAGTGTTTTTAGAGGACTGGCATGGAGGTATAAAATCAGTGAAACTGATCCAGAACACCAAGGACCGAGATCTGTGGAGATGTATGAATGCCTATGCCAGTCAACAGGATACATGTCCATGTCTGACCATGTTAAATGGATGCAACCAGACAAAGAGACCAATAATCAGATATCTACTGAGCATATCCAAGAGTTAGTTAAGTTAGTTGCATATCTTTTAAAGGATGTCGCAGTCAACCCCAGAATATTTTGGGTGTTTGTAATTTCCTGGCAAGTTTACGTTCAGTAGTTTCACTTTCTGAACGACTGGCACTCATACCATTGTATGAAAATCAAACGCAAATTACCCGCAGCTGTGCTTCGAACACGCATGCGGGATTACGAATTGTGTTCATAACCCCTTCACCACAGAAGCGACTTTCCAGGAAAGATTACCAAAATAAAAAGATGGGACTGTGGAATTTGATCTTTATTAAATGAATGATATAGAGTGGAGCAAGATTATCAGGTATGGGGAGAAATTGAAACACATTGTTTTTAAACATCTCATTCAGAAATTCTAGGCTGGTTTCTCTTCACATCTTAAATTTTCTGGCTATTATTGAAAGTATATTTCTTTCAAATTACTGAAATCTAACACTTCTGAAAGTCAAGATGCAATATTACGTAGCACTGTTGAGTTAATTCACTCTTGCAGCTAATACCCAGTAATTTCCTTCCTGAACATTAAGATCTCGATTTGTTGTCTGGCTTTTTTTCTGACATTTCACAATCTTGATTAGATAAAGCCATTTGCTCAAATTCCATCCTAAAATTTACAATTCCTGCCCACTGAGATAATTATGCTCAAGTTCTGGCCTCATCCAGGCACCCCTGGTAGCACAATGGCTAGCATGCTTGTCTGCCAGCCCAGTGATCATGGGCTGTGAATTTGCATCAAGGTGGATTTTTAAAACTGACCTGACCTCCCAGGCCAACCCATTCTAAAATGGGTACCAAGAAAATAACTTGGGAAGTACAATATGTCTAGCGTTATATTGACGGTATCATCCCTCTAGCACAGATTGGTCTATAAAAATATGTCTAGCGTTATATTGACTGTATCATCCCTCAAGCACAGATTGGTCTATAAAAATATGTCTAGCGTTATATTGACTGTATCATCCCTCAAGCACAGATTGGTCTATAAAAATATGTCTAGCGTTATATTGACTGTATCATCCCTCAAGCACAGATTGGTCTATAAAAATATGTCTAGCGTTATATTGACTGTATCATCCCTCAAGCACAGATTGGTCTATAAAAATATGTCTAGCGTTATATTGACTGTATCATCCCTCAAGCACGGATTGGTCTATAAAAATATGTCTAGCGTTATATTGACGGTATCATCCCTCAAGCACAGATTGGTCTATACAAATATGTCTAGCGTTATATTGACGGTATCATCCCTCTAGCACAGATTGATCTATAAAAATATGTCTAGCGTTATATTGACAGTATCATCCCTCTAGCACAGATTGATCTATAAAAATATGTCTAGCGTTATATTGACAGTATCATCCCTCTAGCACAGATTGATCTATAAAAATATGTCTAGCGTTATATTGACGGTATCATCCCTCAAGCACAGATTGGTCTATACAAATATGTCTAGCGTTATATTGACGGTATCATCCCTCTAGCACAGATTGATCTATAAAAATATGTCTAGCGTTATATTGACAGTATCATCCCTCTAGCACAGATTGATCTATAAAAATATGTCTAGCGTTATATTGACGGTATCATCCCTCAAGCACAGATTGGTCTATACAAATATGTCTAGCGTTATATTGACGGTATCATCCCTCTAGCACAGATTGATCTATACAAATATGTCTAGCGTTATATTGACGGTATCATCCCTCTAGCACAGATTAATCTATAAAAATATGTCTAGCGTTATATTGACGGTATCATCCCTCTAGCACAGATTGATCTATAAAAATATGTCTAGCGTTATATTGACGGTATCATCCCTCTAGCACAGATTGGTCTATAAAAATATCTCTAGCGTTATATTGACGGTATCATCCCTCTAGCACAGATTGATCTATAAAAATATGTCTAGCGTTATATTGACGGTATCATCCCTCAAGCACAGATTGGTCTATACAAATATGAGGCTAGCACCATATACCCAATGCACTTTAAGGCATGTAATAAGGTCCTTTAAGTTTATTTCTGGGCTCATCGAAGGAAATGTCATATCCTGCACATTGTTGCTTGCCTCAGATACGTATATTGTGGCCTACGATCTTCATGGGCTGCACCTTTAGGGACCGGTCTGATACAACTAAAGATTTTCCTTGACTTAAATAGAAATCACAATTTGATCCCAGAGTGTGGGTTACACAGTTTGCAGAGCAAATGTTCTAATTGTTTCCAGGATCAGCCCAGGTTAAAGAATTCATCATGGTGGGTCACATAGAGATCCATGCTTCGGTACAGCACTAGCACTAAAAAATGCACAACTAACATTTTCTTGTGTGTGACCTAAGGAAGAATACACACTCTGTGTTTGACACATAGCAGTATAATTAGATTACAGTATAATTTTTTCCATCACAAAATATATAAGAATGCTATTTTCCATTATGTGAATGACTGGATAATGCGATATAACTTAGACAGATGGCCAATAGAAGTAATGGATCAAAAGCCACACATGGCAGCATGATCATTTTGTAACTGAAATTGTATATGTACTGTCATAACAACAATGTTCCACTAACAGAAGTCTTCAAAGAACAGCAGCAAGAACTGCAAAGAACTTCTCATTTGTAGATTGGAATTTAATAATAGACTATTATCAGCAGAATAACAAGTTCACCCATGATTTGTAATTGGGCTGATCAGTCAAGATCACTCACCACTTGATAGTTTCTGATCACTGCATACCTGGGGATACACAAACTCCAAGATGCTCTAAATGTTCAGTGGAGACCATTCAACTGCCATTTACCTGTGGTCTATCTGCTCAAGATTCTGTGAAACAGGTAGAGACACTTGCATGTATCATCACAGGACATTGAGCCAAAGGGCAAGAACCCAGGTGCTGTGAATTCTATAAAATGGCCACACAATATGTTATGGTATATTCAGGGAACTAACTAGTAAACACTTCTAAGCTACACTGGTTGTCAGTAATGCTAGAAGCAGAGAGTAAAGATCCATCTATTGTTCCAATCTTTATCTTAGTATCTCTGTTTATTGTTTCTGCATGCAGATGGACAATGCTGACTTTGTCTTTCCTGGAGATTTTGTGATATGCATTCTTTGCTATTCTTTCTATTCATACGTACACAATAAGGTTAAGGCAGGGACAATGCTTGAACTTCCGTCTATCCTTATAATACTTTAATACATATATTGCCAGATATGCACTACTTATTTAATAGCAGGTTCAGTGTCTAATGCAATTAGATCCGAAACCGTAAATAATATTCCACGCCTCTCCCCCGATTTGTCTCCACCTTGCCGTGGTGGGGGAGCTTGCGTGTCCCATAGACCCCATGTGCTATGTCGATGGATGAAAACTACACATCGGACAGCTTATGGGATAGGGGCGAGACTAAGCGAGACACAACCTGCTGCTCTGCAGGTAGACTGAGGATAGCAGTCAAAAGTTTAAATCAGGCGCACGAAGGCAGAAGTTCTTGGTCCGGATACATACTCTAAGGCAGTGGTTCCCATGCTTTTCAAGCAGAGGGCCATATCAACTATTTTCGGTAGTTAAGCGGGCCACAAAGTTATAAAATTATAAAAGCTTCGCAATATCATTCTTACCTTAACTTTCTTAACTTTCGTCAACAAACTTCTAAAACTTTTAAGGCACTCAATGTCATTACTACACTGCGTGTCATTGTTTGGTTTAAAATCAAAAGTTCATTTAACAATAAATTTTTAATCAATTTAGAAAATTGCTATTTATGTAATTAATTTTCAGTTGTAACTGTTTTTTATAACCAGTTGCTGCAGTTCAGATGCCAGTTTATCAATGTCTGGGCACAAATCTGTCGTACCCAAAGTCATAAGCGCAGCTAGGTTACTGTCGGTGAGTCTTGGACGTTGCTTGTTTTTTATAACGGTCATTGCGGAAAATGACTGCTCGCATCTGTAAGTCGAACCAAAACGACAAATGTATCTCTAAGCGAATGAACAAAAATGTTCAAATTGTTCGATAGGCAATAGTCGCCAGAATTAAATCATATGATCAGCTGAAGGTGAAGCAGGCAGCTCCAGAAATTTACATCTCAGTGCAGAATTGCGTTTCAAATCAATTACTTCGTGCTGAAGGTTTCGCTATAATTGACGGAGCTTGGCATCAGGAAATAAGAACGGATTTATGAAGAGGGCAACATTATCCTCCTCTATTGTGAACTCTCGAAATCTCGACTGAAAGATATCCAGAAGACTTTCAACTTTTACTTTGTACTGTAACAAGTCACATTTCTTTTCCACCACAAGTGTCTTCAGAGTTGGAAACGTCTCTAAAGTCCCTTCAGTCAGCTGTTCAATAAACAGTCGTAGTCTCATTTTAAATGAAGAAATGACATCGCACAATTTTGTGAATAGTTTGTTTTTTCCCTAGATATTTTAAAGAGTTTAAATGAGACGTGATGTCCACCAAAAATGCCAGGTCATTAAGCCAGTCACAGTTCAGCAGACATTCCCGTTCTGTAGGCAATTCATTTATTTCAGACAGAAACAGATAGACACTATTTTTCAAGGCCAGAAACGTGACAGGACTTTCCCTTTAGATACCCATCTGACATCACAGTGTAACAGTAGCTCACAGTATTCCTCATTCAGGTCTGATAGAAACTGTCTGAACTCACGCCTGTTCAACGGCTTACTTCGAATTTTGTTCACACATCTCATAACAACATCAATGACATGTTTCAGATTTAAAGTCTTCCCACAGAGCTTCTTGGTAAATGATACAATGATATTTTAATATAGTGCGGCCAAGAAACTGTTCCACTAATGCTAGACATCCAGACTTTTTACTCCGTCAAAGCCTGAGCACTGTCGGTGCATACACAGTGCAATTTGGTCCATTCTATGTTGTTTTTCTCTGCACACAACTTCAGAGCTTCAAACAGATCAGTCCCTTTGGTAGTTGCATGCATCGATTCAAGTCCTAGAAGTTATTCAATGACTTCAACTGTCATTTAAAACTGTCATTTACTGCCAATATAGTACCTTGCGGTGTATAGCAGAGGGGGGTCTTTGAGCCTGAGGAGTTAAGGCCGCTTGGCTAGTGCAGTCGCCTCTAACTGTACATGTTAAGATTTTCATTTTGCCCCGACAGAAAAAAATCCCATACCTTACCGAAGGGTCGAACCCGGGTCTCTCGAAGGAGAGTCCGGCATTCTAGCCACTCGGCCAGCTACTCCCCGATGTTTGACTTCAAAATTATCGTTTATTGCTGGAACAAAAACTGCGACATGAGCTGTGTCACAAATGTCATCCATTGCCAATTAATAAAAATTTACAATTTACAAAATCCGGAAATTAAGCACACTGGTTTACCACTATGGCTAGGCATAAACATAAATTTATCCGTCCAATCGTCGTTGAATTCACGACAAGCAACGTCTTCACATTTTCGCTGTTTACTATTCTTTTATTTTAGATTTTTCACACACATGTTTATCGGCTTTAACGGTACATTTTTATTTGGAAAAAAACATTTCTAATTTCAACACAATACTACCAACTCTGCTAAACAGTTGTAACAGACAACAACATGGTGCCTTGCACACTCTGATTGGTCGACAAGGCTGGGATATGGGAACTTCATAACGTTTCGTTGCGAACTGAACAGGCGCATTCGATAATATCTGAGCATAACAACCATGAGCAGAGTAAATTATTGCATGCTGACGGGATGCTCTGAGTGCATTTTTGAAATTATTAAAATATATTATATTAAATAACGAGGCCTCGCGTGCCACTTTCTGACGGCTGGCAGGCCACTAGTGGCCCGCGGGCCATGGTTTGGGAACCTCTGCTCTAAGGCTCTCTGTCGAGGGTTGTGGCTGAACGCCTCTAAGCCATAAACCCTCGGATGTGAGAGCCGGGCCGATACCCACCTACCGAAAAATGGAGGTGAGATTCTGAGCACGCTACATGCCCAGTTCAGATACTTGTGCGAAGGCTATCAGCTGGGGTATATAAGGGATCCCCGGATGAGAGGGCCTGGCCATTTCTCGCTCACTTCTGCACGGAGGTAAGGTGCTGAGCCGGCAGCACATGTAGCCTACCTCATGAGCGAGTACTAAAAGGTAAAAGAAGTGCCCCAGTCGAATGAAATGGTTACTAAAACTCTATATCTAACTCATAGAGAGTCTAGACAAAGGTGGAAAAACATCTCAATAACACGAAATAGAACACACGGCTAGCGAATCCATTGCATGGTCCGAAGTCCAAAGAGAAAGCTTACCTAGTGGATGTCGCCCACATACTGACCATTCCTGGTTTGTGCTTGAGCGACCAGTGGCAATCGAGTTGCCCAACACATGGAAGTGATTCCCTTGAGGGTTGACAGTGATGTCGTTGACCATTCTACTTTGACCAGCTGAGATGTGGGTGACACCACAGCACTAACAAAACCCTGGGAAGGCAAACCCGTAAAAATGCCTGCTGAAGTCAGATGTGCTGGCCTATGGGTGCAAATAAATCAGGCACAAACCAAAAAACGTCCGAGTGAAATGTCTTTCGTGCAACAGGAACAGCTCTGACTAACTAGTTTTCCGAATAGCTCATGTCCGGAAAAGCTCTGACTAGCTAGTTTCTGAATGTTCGTTGTGCCCGAAACAGCTCTGACGGGCACATCGACAAGCACATGTCCGAATCGAAAACTCACTGAGTGGATATCGTCTGCAGACCAGTCTGGTCAGTGCGGGAAAGGCTCGTGGTGAACGATATGCCCAATATATCAAAGTGAGGAATTAAAGCAGCCATGAGCAGGACGTGACGATTCCCTCGGTGAGCCCAGCACCAGGGCGCTATGTGTCGGCTCTGCAACTATGGAAGTCACCCTGGATGACGGAAAATGCCATGGACTGTCCCTGCCTTCCCTTGAGGGCTGATCATAAAGCATTTGACTGTTCCAACTTGACAAGCTGTGATGTGGAAGGCACCACAAAAGTGAGTGTCTCCCAGGAATACAACCTGGTCAAAAATGCATGCTAAAGTCGGATGTGTTGGCCTATGGGTTTTGGCCCAAGGGCACATAACTTAGACACACCACAATCACATCAAAAAATCAACAACACTCCGGATGAACGCAAAGAAGAAGAAGATATTCCGCGCCTGAGCAGAAAGATCCATTGGGTCCCCAAATATGGCTATGAAAACACCATGCAAGTTTCTGACAGGATCCATTCATTCAAATATCCCTTGAAAATAACATACGTCATCTTAGTTTCTGCAGAATAGGTCAGTCTAACATTCTGTGCATAGCGACTGGTTGAAATTATCTTGTCTTTGAAATAAATTCAATTATTTAGCATATGGTAAGTAATTTTATTTTGTGTGTGTGTGTTTGCTAATGTTGCATATCCCTTGCTGGACGTTGCAGTCAACACCAGCAATTTTCAGCTGCTGTTGATGTACTAGGCAAGTTTTTACGTTCAGTAGTTTGCCATAGCTTTCTGAATGACCGGCTTCCATACCAACACGATATAACATAATGCGACATGATCTGCTGCACAAATCGGTCGCGGCGAACGCCTGGTAAGCGGCTCACGACCCGTGTTCACAAGCTTTATGGCTAGTAAGCGGCTCACGAACCGCATTCGCAAGCCTTTGGCCACAGTTTGATTAATTAATGTAAACATGTTTTTAGATGGATTTTCGAATTCTGCATCCATTTTTACGTATATTTGGAGAGTTTCATTGCTAATCTTGCTCATCTGTGGTAGAAAAAAGAAATATTTCTTTGGAGATGTTGTTTCATCTTTGCGATTCGAAATCCAAAATGGCAGTGACACGCATATCAATTGTACTAAGTAGTGTATACTTTTTACACTCAAAAAGTGCAATTTGAACTACTAAAGTTAAGGATAATACAGTTTTAAAGATTATTAATAAAGTAACTGTATACTATTTTTTATCATTCAACATGATGGAACATATTTTGGAAGTCAGTTTTCATATCTGTCTATGACCCATTTGAGACAATCGCACCCATCTATGACCCATTTGAGACAATCTCGCATGGACTGGCAGTCCAATTTATTTTAGAATTAACTATAAATGAGAAAATACTGTTGTTTTTGTCAATGGTGGTGTTTTTTTGCAGACATTTGTCTATATGGACCCCATCATATTCAGAAAATGTATTTTCATCATGACATCATGCCTAATCAATCATTTTTTAATACTAAATTTTAAAATGTTAATGTTGCATTACTTTGATCATGTTTTTCAAATTGGGTATTTACTAATGAATCCCATCACATCTATATAGACCTTGAAAAACCAAATCTCAATTAATCCTGAAGTCAACTATTGGGGTTGGAACTCTTCGCTGGCTTCTGAGGATGGGGACGGAGCGCTTATGGGAATGCCCCCGAATGCTGTGATGTCAGTTCCTAAATCAATCAATCAATCCTGAATGTCAATTCTAAGCAGTGATAGTAAGTGTTGTGATCTTGAACAAAGAAATACTCAGGAACCCGCTCACTGAGCTTCTTGCTACTATAACTTTTTGTTATATTATATAAACATTTTAGCAACCATATATCACTGCAATCGGGAAAGTGAGACATAACTGCTCATATCATCTATAATTAGTAATTAATTAATAATAATTGGTGGCCACTATTAATTACTAATTAGGTCATGGCACATCCTATCAAAAAAGGAAAGTAACCACTGGGTCTGTAGTATCACTCCACATAATAAAATATACATCTCGCAAGACTTGTAAGCTAACATTAATAATACACAGGGTAATTAATGAATTAGTAATTAATTAGTGGTCATTTTAAATGCTAATTAGGTCGTGATGCTTCATATCTAAAAATAGATGGCATGAGCAGTAACTGCCCTGATCACAATGATGTATGTGGTTGTTAAGATGTTCATTTAGAAACAAAAACGTTATTGTACTATGAAGCCAAAATTTGATCATTTCAGCTTTCACTCCAACTGGGATACAAAGGAAAGCTGCTCAGGGAGCGGAATCCTGAATAATTCTGTGTTCAAGATCCTGACAATCAAATGTGAATATTTCCGCTTAGAATTGGCATACTTCCTCTGCGTTCATCCGGAGTTTTTTTTTCCGGATGTGATTGCGTTGTGCCTGTTTACAGCAGAGCTGCGTTCTTGCGCCGTTAGGCCGACACATCCGACTTCTGCGGGCATTTGTTGACCGGGTTAACCTTCCCGGGGGAATTGGCATACAAGCATCACTGAGGTGCCGTTGGTTTTTGTTTTTCAAGGGCTATCTATCTATGGTGGTGTCATAAGTAAATAATGAAATAAATCTAATTTGAAAAACATCATCAAACACGCTAAATAAATAATAAAATATTTACCCAAAACAAAGCATACATTCACGAGTATCAATGAATGACGTCAGCTATTGCGTTCAGATAAAGGAGAGATTAAGATAACACACACAAAACTATTTAATACACAAATACACATACAAATGTAGGCACAAGCAAGAACACCTTTCAACTTTAAAACTTACCAACTCCGATGGCGGTCTTGAGGGCGGCCGGCTCATCAAACTTTGACTGGAAGTTTGGCGACTGCTGCGAGATCGATTGCTGTAATTTTGCTGTATATTTCTACTCATGACGAGATTCAACCTTAGAATTACTGAAACAATCAATTTAAAACTGTCATATGCCTGTACGTGTTAATTGTAACAATTTACTGACTTATGTGAGGTAAAATAACAAAGTGTGTAGAAAGAACGACGCCGTTTCTAGGGATAGACGGGTAGATTGTTTTGTCACGTGACCACGCACTAGAAGGGAGCGCACTAACAATGAAGCACGGTAATTCCTACATTGGCACTTTTAATTATCTTCGTATAGCAAGTGGCTTGCACAACATCGCCGTTGTCCGCCGCAGAGTTTGTATCACTATGTCTAATAATTCTTAGTATACTGTACATGACTGGGTTTTTGTCATTTCTCAGGGATCCAAATGAACCAAGCCTAAAAACTGGTACCAGGAAATGATCTGGGAAAGAAAGTAGGCCTGTGTGATGATATTGCGTCCAAATCACTCATCACCAGTTCCAATTCCAGTTGTAGGGGGAAAAAGAAAACTTTCAACCAGCCTCTATAGCGTTGGTTATATTTGTGGTGGCTCATAGTGCGGGGTATGTTTGTCTAGTTTTCTATGCCAATTTTAACTGGCTTTTCTATCTTCGAGAGTTTATGTGTGTGACGTCAGCTAGGAGATTGGCCGGCTGGTTCTCCTTTGTGTTCGTCTCCTCTGGCAGTTTCTTACGTCAGTGTTGGCTTCTGGCTCGTCTTGCTTGATTGGTTCCAGTCCTTATAAGGACTATTTTTTTCTGTTGAACATCTCAACACATGCTGATTAGTCTATAAATATCGGGATCGCATCGCACCATATATCTAAAACACTTCATGACGTCCATAAGGATTCTTTACTTAATCGTACTTTATATTGTATCTGGAAATAAAACACAACTCGAAAGAATCGCACGAACATATAAAAAGAGTTACATGGAAGACAAATAATATAACTGGACATGGTTGCATCAGAGGGAAGAAACTGAGAAATTATAATTGATAACACCGACATATTAATAAGATGGACAGAGTACACAGAAGATTTATTCTGGGACAACAGGGTCAATAGACCAACATTGTATAATACTCAAGATGGACCAAAAATATTAACTGCTGAAGTAGAAAAGGCTATTAAAAAGATGAAAGAATGAAAGGCTATAGGTCCTGACAAGATAACAACATAGATGATAAAATCCTTTTCCAGCTTTGGCATTGACACTATCACAGAATTATGTAATGATATAAATGATACTGGATACATCCCTAAGGATTTGAAAACATCCATTTTCATCACACTACCGAAGAAGCCTAGAGCTGTTGATTGTGAGGATTACAGAACTGTTAGCTTATTGAGCCACATAATCAACATACTAATCAAGGTCATACAAGAAAGAATTCAAAATAAAATAGATGAGGAAGTAGCTGAAGAACAATTTGGGTTCCGCAAAAACAGCGGCACCAGAGAAGCAATTATCTGTATGCGGATGTTAACTGAAAAATATATAGAAGCTCAAAAAAGTTTGTTTTATAGACTACAAGAAAGCTTTTGATAGAGTACAACATGTACGACTAATTACGTGCCTTCAAGATATAGGCATTATAGGAGTAGACGGAAAGGACATCAGACTTATTAGTAACCTGTACTGGGAACAAGTGGCGTCTATTAGATGCGGTAATAACTATTCGTCGCCTATAGAGATAAAAAGAGGAATACGGCAGGGATGTGTACTGTCCCCAAGCCTCTTCAACCTATACACAGAAAGAATGTTTAAACAAGTTGAAATGCCTGGACTCAGCATCAATGGAAGAATCATAAACAATCTTAGATATGCTGACGATACCGTGTTACCAGCAGAAAGTTATAGTGTGTGTCTGTGTTTTTTTTTTTTTTTTTTTTTTTTTTTTTTTTTGCCTCAATATAAAATTCAATATCTCAGTAACCAACTGAGGGAAAATGATGAGATTTAGCATATAACCTTATCATTATGTCCACCCAACAAAAACAAAAAATGTCTGGAGATTGTACAGCAGATTTCAAAGTTTGTTTATATGCGGTATATAAATTACGGGTCTGAGATTAAGTCCATCATTTTAACAGTATTACAGCTTCACCAAGACACATCCCCGCATTTTTTTAAATTTTCTCGTGACTTTCGTTTTGAAACAAACAGCGCGAAGTTAAATGGGATTGTTCAGAGGTGTCTCCAAATGGGGGTTCTTTCATGAAACGTGATTATATAAATAAACTAGCTGACAAGGCCCGGCTTCTGGCGGGGATCTATCTATCTATCTATCTATCTATCTATCTATCTATCTATCTATCTATCTATCTATCTATCTATCTATCTATCTATCTATCTATCTATCTATCTATCTATCTATCTATCTATCTATCTATCTATCTATCTGTCTGTCTGTCTGTCTGTCTGTCTGTCTGTCTATCTATCTAACGACCGACCGACCTACCTACTTACCTACCTCCTACATACCTACCTAGTGTGTGTGTGTGTTTTTTTTTTTTTTTTTTTTTTTGGGGGGGGGGGGGGGGGGGGGTTTGCCTCAATATCTTCTTCTCTTCTTTGCGTTCATCGGGAGTATTTTTTCAGATGTGATTCCGGTGTGTCTGTTATGCGCCCTTGAGCCGAAACCCGTAGGCCAATACATCTGACGATAGCGTGCTTTTTTGACCAGGTAGCATTCCTGGGAGACTCTCACTTTTGTGGTGCCATCTACAACCCAGCTGGCCAAGTTGGAACTGTCAAAGACAACGGTCATCCCTCAAAGGAAGGCAGGGACAGTCCATAGCATTTTCCGCCATCCAAGGTTGCTTCCATAGTTGCAGGGCCGACACATAGCGCCCTGGTGCTGGGCTCACCGAGGGAATCGTCACGTCCTGCTCATGGATGCTTTAAATCCTCACTTCAATATATTGGGCGTTCCTTCACCACGGTCCGCTCCCGCACAAACCAGGCCAGTCTGCGGACGGTATTCACTCAGCGAGTTTTCGGTTCGGACATGTGTTTGTCTTTGTGATCTTCAGAGCTGTTCCAGGCACGACGGACATTCGGAAAACTACCTAGTCAGAGCTGTTCCGAACAAGAGCGGCATTCGGAAACTAGGTAGTCAGAGCTGTTCCTAGCACAAGAGACATTCGGACGAGACGTTTCACTCGGACGTAAATGCGTAGTGCCAATTTTTATTTTGCCACCCGTAGGACGGCACTTCCGGCTTCGACGGGCATTTTTTAATGAGGTTAGCCTTCCTCGGGTTTCGAGGCACGTAAGACTTATTGTTATGATGCCGCCCACATCTCAGCTGGTCAAGATAGAACGGTCAACGACATCAGCCCTCAAGGGAAGGCAGGGGCAGACCATGGGCATTCCCTCGCTATCCAAGGAGGTTTCCATAATTGCAGAGCTGGCACATATTGCTCTGAGACTGGGATCACCCGAGGAGTTGCCACGTCCTGCTCATGGTTGCTTCAGTTCCTCACTTCCATGTGTTGGGCATCTTGCTTGCCACTGGTCGCTCAAGCACACACCAGGAATTGTCAGACTGCCGGCGACATCCACTCGGTAAGCTTTTGCTTTTGACTTCGGACCACGCAATAGGTTCGCTCGCCATGCGTTCCATTTCGTGTTATTGAGACGTTTTTCCACTTTTGTCTACACTCTCTGTGAGTTAGATACAGACAGTTTTCGTAACCATTTCGTTCGACTGGAGCACTTTTCTGACTTTTTGTACTCGCTCACGAGGTAGGCTACATGTGCTGCCGGCTCAGCACCTTATCTTCGTGCAGCAGTGAACGAGAAACGACCAGGCTCTCTCATCCGGGCATCCCTCATATCCCCCAGCTGAGAGCCTTCGAACATGTATCAGACCTGAGCATGTAGCTTGCTCAGTATCTCACCTCTATTTTTCGGTAGGTGGGTATCGGCGCGGCTCTCAGATCCGAGGGTTTGTGCCTTAGAGTATTGTCCGGACCAAGGTCTTCTGCCTTCGTGTACCTGATTTAATCTTTTGACTGCTATCCTTAGTCTACCTGCAGAGCAGCAGGTTGTGTCTCTCTTAGTCTGGCCCCTATCCCATAAGCTGTCCGATATGTAGTTTTCATCCATCGGCAAGCAGATGGGGTCAATGGGACACGCAAGCTCCCCCACCGTGGCAAGGTGAAGACACATCGGGGGAGTTGCCTCAATATAAAAGAAACACTGACAACTATTTTCATAGTGCAAAACAAGTAATCATGTTCCGTCTCTGAACGGTAAACAGCAGAGTCGACAGTCTTTCACGAAGACTCAAAGCGGGTCTGTCACCCATGTGTAGGTGTGAACAAACTACACAGATAGCTGAACAGATCCTTACAAATGAAAACATGATGACTAAATTGCGGTATCATTTCTGGTCACTCCATACGCACATTAACGCACAGCTATTTGGAAGCTTTCACGAACTCAATATAAAAAGCTAACATGAATACTTGTGTACACTTTATTAACCAGCAGCTGAAGAAACAAGAAGAAAATGAAAAATAAGGTAAGAAATATATTACTTCTACTTTCCTGTTAATTTACAAATTATTTACCCCGTGCCTCTGTAAATTCTCTGTCTTTACTAATATTACACATTGCACCCCTCTCGGGATTCTCCTTGGTGAAGTGGTCAAGTCGTCTGACTCGGGCTCCGAAGGTTGTATGTTCGATTTCGGGCCGCGTCCTTCATTTCAAGAGTGCATATTTTTCGGAGATTCCCGAGGGTCGTCGCTGGAGCTACGGAGTTCGTGCTTTGTGCGACGCTTTCCGCGCTGCGGAAAGAAACTGAGCCATATGGGATAAAACACGGTGCAATGCAGCCGACCCTGTCGATTGTAAGCTACTTCTTTCATTGCACCCACTCCCATACGAATCCGGATATGCCTTTGTGTGTCATCTGAATTTGCAGGTCCCCATTACCGTAAACATAACTTTTTTAGCGAGAAATCACTAGTTGTTCAGCAAAACATCAAAGGAATGTCGCCGCTTTCAATGATTTAAGTTGTTTTTGGACCTATCAAAGACATATTCCTTGGGTGGGGGTAAATATAAGACGGCTGGAAAAATTTCATAACGATGCAACAGACAGTTTTCAAAATAAATGATCTTGAATGACGGCATTCAAATCGGAACATACTATAGCAAGAGTTGCAAGACCTAGTGGAACAAGTAAACAGGCACAGTGCAGAATGTGGCTTAGATATTAACATCCAAAAAACAAAAACTATGATAATTAGCAGTGACAATGAAAGGTCATCAATGAACATCACAGTAAACGGGCAGTTACTAGAACAAATAACAAGTTTCTCTCACTCTTATCTTGGACATATAATAACAGATGATGGCAGAAGTGAAATGAAAATCAAAAAGAGAATAGGAATGGCCAAAAATGCTTTCAACGGCATGAAATCAGAATTAACATCTAGAGCAGTGTTTCCCAACGTGGGGCCCAGAGGGGGCAATTTGACTGTTAAGGGGGGCAATTCGAAAATATAACAAAACGGGGAGACTTGAGACTGAAGTTAACTAAATTGGAACCTGACATAAGATCTCTTTGCAGCAAGCATCAAGCGCAAGGATCTCACTAAATTTAAATAATAAATAATTACTAATAATTAAAATAATATAGAAAAATCTTTCATTAAAATTATTTTGTACTTGAATTTCAGTTCTCCATTATGTTTTGAAAATTTACTTACTGTGTTTGCTCAATAATTACCTAGTGATTTCTTCCTAAAACCTATCATTCAAGTTTCTTTAGTGAACATTTAAATTTTTGAATATTAAAAATAATGTATATGTTGAGGGGGGGGGCATGGGGCTGGGGAGGGGGGCAATATGAATTTTAGAAAGGCTTAAGTGGGGCATGGTACAAAAAAGGTTGGGAAACACTGATCTAGAGAGATTAATAACACATTAAAAATGAGAATTGTCAAATGCTACGTATATTCAACGCTACTGTATGGCTCGGAAGCCTGGACATTGAACAAGCAACCCCCCCCCCCCCCCCCCCCCGATGTGTCTCCACCTTGCCGCGGTGGGGGGGGGGGGCTTGTGTGCCCCAATGACCTCAAGAGACCTGCTGACGGAAGCACAACTACATGAGATAGGGACCAGACTAAGAGAAACACAACCTGCGGCTCTGCAGGTAGACTGAGTATAGCAGTCAAAATTTAAACTCAGGCGCACTTAGCCATAAACTTGGTCCAGACACTTAGACTAAGGCTTCCATCTGAGAGATATAGCTGAACGCCTCTAAGCTACTACCCTTGGATGAGAGAGCCGGGCCGATACTCACCTACCGTAAAACGGAGGTGAGATGCTGAGCAAGCTACATGCTTAGTTCAGAAACTTGTTCGAAGGCTCTCAGCTGGGGGATAGGAGGGATCCCCAGATGAGAGGGCCTGGCCGTTTCTCGCTCACTGATGCACGGAGGTAAGAGCCGGCAGCTTATGTGGCCTACCTCGTGAGCGAGTACTGAAGGTAGAAAAGTGCCCCAGCCGCACGAAATGGTTACGAAAAATGTCTGTATCTAGGTGCACATAGAGTGTAGTGACTGTAGTCAAAGGTGGAAGAACGTCTCAACAACACGAAATGGAAGCATGACTAGCGAATCCACTGCGTTGTCCGAAGTCCGAAGCGAAAGCTTACTTAGTGGATGTCGTCCGCAGACTGTCCGTACCTGGTTTTTGCTTGAGCGACTAGTGGCAAGCGAAATGCCCAATACATGGAAGTGAGGAATCAAAGCAGCCATGAGCAGGACGTGGCAATTCCTCTGGTGAGCCCAGTCTCAGAGCAGTATGTGCCGGCTCTACAATAATGGAAGCCTCCTTGGATAGCAGGGAATGCCCATGGTCTGCCCCTGCCTTCCCTTGAGGGTCGACCGTGATGTCATTGACCGTTCTACCTTGACCAGCTGAGATGTGGGCGACACCACAAAAAAGTCTAACGTGCCTCGAAACCCGAGAAAGGCCAACCTCATTAAAACTGCCCGCCGAAGACGGGGGTGCTTGCCTACGGGTGGCAAAATAAAAATTGGCACTACGCAATTATGTCCGAATGAAATGTCGAACGAGTCCGAATGTCCCTCGTGCTAGGAACAGCTCTGGCTACCTAGTTTCCGAATGCCGCTCTTGTTCGGAACAGCTCTGATTAGGTAGTTTTCCAAATGTCCGTCTTGCCTGGAACAGCTCTGACGGGCACAATGACAAGCACATGTCCGAATCGAAAACTCGCTGAGTGGATACCGTCTGCAAACCTGGCTGGTTTGTGCGGGAACGGTCCGTGGTGAAGGAAAGCCCAATATATTGAAGTGAGGAATTAAAGCAGCCATTAGCAGGACGTGACGATTCCCTCTGTGAGCCCAGTACCAAGGCGCTATGTGTCGGCGTTGCAACTATGGAAGCCACCATGGATGGCGGAAAATGCCATGGACTGTCCCTGCCTTCACTTGAGGGATGACCGTGAAGTCTTCGACTGTTCCAACTTGACCATCTGGGATGTGGACGGTACCACAAAAGTGAGAGTCTCCCAGGAATGCTAACCTGGTCAAAAATGCACGCTAAATGTCGGATGTGTTGGCCTAAGGGTTTCGACCCAAAAGTGCCTAACGAGACACACCGCAATCACATCTGAAAAAACACTCCGGATGAACGCAAAGAAGAAGAAGAACAAGCAACTAGAAAGTTGCATAGAAGCCCTGGAGATGTGGATATACAGACGAATAGATCGCATTTCATGGAAACAAAAACAATCAAATGCAGAGGTCCTAGAAAAACTGGGAATGAAGAGAGAGTTGATGAAATAAATAAAAAGGAGACAAGTGAAATATTTTGGCCACGTTAAAAGACATGATACTCTTATAAAAACCATACTGGAAGGCAAGGTTGAGGGCAAGCGAGCAAGAGGTAGACAACGATCCAAGTGGAAGGATAACGTCAAGAGATGGACGAACATCAGCCTGACAGAATGTACAGTCAAGGCAAGAGAGACAGTGTTGGAGATCAATTGCAGCCAACATTCATTGCGGAGACGGCACGTGATTGATTGATTGATGTTCAAAGGCATTTATGCGCTGTTCAGCGTGTTTAGTAAGTGTCCAGGTCTCACAGGTGTATGATGCAATGGGAAAGATGCATGCTCTTAAAAATCTAATTTTTGTAGTTCTATCTGTCCCACTCCATAATTTATTCAGTTGTTTTAGTCTTTGAAGAGCATTTGGTTGATATAGTGTGTGTGTGTTTTGTTTTTTTGCCCCAATATAAAATTCAATATCTCAGTAACCAACTGAGGGAAAATGATGAGATTTAGCATATAACCTTATCATTATGTCCACCCAACAAAAAATTTTTGTTCTCGAGATTGTACGGCAGATTTCAATGTTTGTTTATATGCAGTATAAAATTTACGGCTCAGGGATTAATACCATCATTTTAAAAGTATTACAGCTTCAGCAAGACACATCAGCGCTTTTTTTAAAAATTGTCTCGCGGTTTTCGTTTTGGCACAAACAGCGCGGAGTTAAATGGTATTGTTCAGAGGTGTCTCAATGGGGGTTCTTTCATGCAACATGATTATATAAATAAACTAGCTGACTCGGCCCAGCTTCGCCCAGCTCCAGGCGGGAATCTATCTATCTATCTATCTATCTATCTATCTATCTATCTATCTATCTATCTATCTATCTATCTATCTATCTGTCTGTCTATCTATCTATCTATCTATCTATCTATCTATCTACCTAACTATCTATCTATCTATCTATCTATCTATCTACCTACCTACCTACCTACCTACCAATCCATCCACTTACCTACCTTTCTACCTTTCTACCTACCTTTCTGTCTGTCTGTCTGTCTATCAACCAGTCGCGCTATTAAATACTGATAAAAGTTACTGGAAAAAATGTGAAGACCATGTGTTGAAAGAGGAAGAGGACTATTGGAGAAAGGATAGATTGAATTTTATGCAACCGAGAGCAATCATCAACCTACTGGAATCGTCCGACACAGATTAAGGTCTGAGCAGATCGCAGACCTTAATCTACGTAACACTTACTGGGATATTTTGCTCCAACTATTCAGAAGAATTGCAGGCCCTAAACATTACAGCATCAGCATAATGTCAATGGCAACAGTTTGTATGCCAAAGTGATGAATTTTCAATTCCGCAAGCCCTCAGCGGTGACAAACAACTGTATTGGGAAAAACAACAACAACACACACACACACACACACACACACACACACACACACACACACACACACACACACACACACTAAACGCATTGAATACCAACAGAAGAGTAATATTGAGGTGGAAACTGACATATTGTGGCATAACAAGAAACGTGAGAGCAAACACCTTGTCAAATTAGGGGACAACACACGTGCATACGAATCAATCTATAAACTTCAATGAAAAGAGGACCAACATCTTGGTCGTTAAGAAGAAAGCCCACTACAGAGACACTGACAACTATTTTCATAGTGCAAAACAGGTAATCATGTTCCATCTCTGAACGGTAAACAGCAGAGTAGACAATCTTTCATGAAGACTCAAAGCGGGTCTGTCACCCATGTGTAGGTGTGAACAAACTACACAGATAGCTGAACAGATCCTTACAAATGAAAACATGATGACTAAATTGCGGTATCATTTCTGGTCACTCCATACGCACATTAACGCACAGCTATTTGGAAGCTTTCACGAACTCAATATAAAAAGCTAACATGAATACTTGTGTACACTTTATTAACCAGCAGCTGAAGAAACAAGACAGAAATGAAAAATAAGGTAAGAAATATATTCCTTCTACTTTCCTGTTAATTTACCCCATGCCTCTGTAAATTCTCTGTCTTTACTATTAATATTACACATTGCACCCCTCTCGGGAACCTCCGTGGTGAAGTGGTCAAGCTGTCTGACCCGGGCTCCGAAGGTTGTATGTTCGATTCCGGGCCGCGTCCTTCATTTCACGAGTGCATTTTTTCGGACTGCCGAGGGTCGTCGCTGGAGCTACGGAGTTCGTGCTTTGTGCGACGCTTTCCGCGCTGTGGAAAGAAACGAAGTCATATGGGATAAAAACCCGGTGCAATGCAGCCGACCCTGTAGACTTTTAAGCTACTTCTTTCATTGCACCCACTCCCATACGAATCCGGATACGCCTTGTGTGTCATCTGAATTGGAGGAGAGTCCATTACTGTAAACACAAATTTGTTAGCGAGAAATCACTAGTTTTTCAGCAAAACATCAAAGAAATGTCGCCGCTTTCGATGATTTAAGTTGCTTTTGGACCTATCAAAGACATATTCCTTGGGTGGGGGTAAATATAAGACGGCAGGACAAATTTCATAACGATGCAACAGACAGTTTTCAAAATAATTGATCGTGAATGAAGGCATTCTTTTCGGGACTAACTATAGACATAGTCGTCCATCTCTACACTGTCGTCGGAAATATACTTACAAAGTTACAATGCGGTGTACTGGGCGAACTCTTCAGCACATTGAGATCTAGGAAAGGTGTCTGTGAAACATGGCGTCCAAAGTGACCGAGAGGGCATTGAATTTGGTGAAGTCAATGCCAAGGGTTACCTTGACTAACATTAAGGATCTTCCAACCACCAGATATGTAAGTTTTTAGCGTTTGATTTCATCAAGTGTCCAAGCAGATATAAGTATAACGTTATTACAATACATTCACAATAATAAGCAATTTATTATATAAAATTAAAATAGAGAGACAAGTCTAGGGTTGCCAGATAGGTAACGTAGGTACCAAAAGGAAGGAGGACATAATAAGACAAAAAGGAGGACATAAGACAAAAAGGAGGACATATTGAATATTTCATTTAAATCGTTCCAGATTAAACCCACAATCAGTACAATTTTATTACAATAGCTGCCAATAAGTTTATCTTACTGTTAATGAATCGACCAAGAAACAAATTACATTTACAATCATGTTAAAAAATAAATATAAATTAAATTTAAATGGAGACCTTTTTCAAAAAATGCTAAAAAAACATTATTTAATATTTAAACAGCCGATTGTAAATTATTAGGCCTACCTTATAATCTTTATTAATTATGCAACATATTTCTTGGAGGAGCCAACTTTTCGTAGAAGATCCTCATTAGCAATCACATATGCATAAAACTGTTCACAGGTAAGACTCTTCAAATTGTACTTTGTGAGAATGATGTTACAGAGTTGAGTAAGAGTCTGTTCCTTTCCTTTGACCATCGAGCATTAATCAAGGAGAACACTCTTTCCACATTGTCATCGTGTCCAGGGATACAGAAGAATACTTCACAAATTTTAAGTAACTCTGAAAAGCAACATGCATTTGGGCAACTTTGGAAAAATAAACTCCACTGTTCATGCAAGAGCCTTTAAAAAAAACTGTTCATTCTTGTCTTGCAAAAATGATTTATGATTGCAATATTGGTCAAATAATTGCACATGGTCTACAATAATACCTTTCTCTTTCAAGTACAAAATGCTTGACGAAAGGTCATCAAATGTAGTCTTTGATTTTATTTAAGTACATCTAACCAAAGCACTGAAATTCACCAAAAAGTTTCAACCACTTTTCTTAGTAACTAATACATGCTTCATACACCAACCTGACATTAACATTTTGACCATAGCGACTACAGCATTGTTAGTGTTGCCGAATAGAGCAACAGTTATATTCAAATTATACAAATAATTGGTGTTTCACATTTGGTATAAATAGGAAAATTAAATAAATATTATTAAGCAATGGGTTTTAATAAATAATGTAAACACGCGGTAGAGTGTAGATACATTCTAAGTTGTAACAACAATACATAAAAATGATAACATAAAATATTTAAAAAGCTGGACATTTTAAAGGTTTTTAGCTTTGTCTACCGAACGGAAGACATGAAGCTAAAAAGGAGGACATGTCCTCTCTTTGCCTGACGTCTGGCAACCCTAGACAAGGCAGCTATGTGGGACGAGTGGGTACCAACATCAGTCAGCAACTAAACATATTATTCTCTCTTCCAAAGACTTACATGGAAATATTGTCCAGGTCATGCTATAAGCTGAGGCTACGAGCGGGCTGATCTGTTGGCTTCAGAATACCAGTTGTTGTAAGACTCATGATGGACAAGGACGATACTCTGGAGTGACTGGAGTCTGCCATATTAACTCTGAAATGGATTGCAGATCCAGATACTTTAGATAGGATAGTATGTGTGCTGATACTACGTGATACTTTATATATATATCAGGCATAATTCGTTCCAGAATCTTACTTGTAATGCGAAACACTTGTTAAGCGAAACAGTTTTTCCCATACAAATTAATGTAAAATACGATAATGCGCTCAATGCCGAAAAAATACTCAAAATATTTTGTATAACATTTAGTTTATTCAAAGAAAATTATATATACATTGTTAAGGAGCGTGATTCATCTTCCTCTTCTATCACAGAATGAACGAACCTGGAATGAGAATTCGATTTGTAGAAAACAAAACAAAAATTGAAATAATTAATTTACAATTTATAATACATACCTAATTCTTTTTTACTAGAAAGCTGTCTAGAGAAATTTGTTTTGCCTATGCTTCAGAATCTGGTGAAAATGCGTCACAGCATTATCATTAAATAAATTAGTAGCTCTCATAGCCACTGCCTTATTAGGGTGATGGGTCTCAATGTACAATGCAACAGTTTCCCATGCTTTCAGCATTTCTAGGGGGCTGAGTGGTCTCGAGGTATGGTGTCCGCCTCGAGAGCTGGAGGTCCCGGATTCAGGCCCCTGTGAGGACCGGGATTTATTTACGGAGTTTGTGCATTGAGCTGAGTCCCTCCAGACTCAGGTTTGAGTTAGGAGGAAAACGGAGCACTTATGGGTTAAACCATGTGTCGTGATGTTGATCCAACGACTAAACTAAACTCAGCATTTCTCTTATTGCGCCAGAAGATTGTTGGTTTGCTGTTACCTACACCTCCTCCTCGGACAAACTCTCCTCCACAACTTCTTGCTGTGAAACACAATGTAATTCCATAAGCTCTTCATTGGTCAGCTCTTGGCTATGCTCTCCCACAAGCTCATCGATATCTTTGTTATCCGCCTCCAGTCCCATGATCTTGGCCAAATCTCGTTGACTACAGGCTCCACAGGTGCTGTCTCAAACCCCTCAAAGTCACATTCGACAACGCTCTCCGGCCAAAGCTTCTTCCAAGCAGAAGTGATGGTTCTCTTGGTAACCCCTTCCCACGCCTTTTCGATCATCTTGAGGTAGGCAATGATGTGGAAGTGATATTTCCAAAACTCTCTGAGAGTGAGATTGGTCCCTTCAGTCACCTCAAGACAACGCTCAAAGAGCGCTTTAGTGTAGAGCTTCTTAAAGTTAGAAATAACATGCTGGTCCATAGGCTGGAGTAACAGAGTAGTGTTGGGAGGCAGAAACTGGATCTTGATGTTGCAGGCGAACAATCCGGGACTTCCCCTCCCCTCGTTACTCATTATGCGAAACGTCACTCGTTCAGCGAATAATTTTTTTTTTTTTATATATATATATATATCAGGTGAAGCAACATATTTTAGGACAAAAATGCTAGAATTTAGATTTTACTATAGGTCCAACAAGGAGGGACATATGAAGAGATGAATCCTACATATTTCCAACCAGCGTGTTACTATAATAGTATGAATTATGATCAGCCTTACATTTGCGCTGAGGGAGACGGATCAGCTGTGGGTTTGGCAGGAGTGCTATAATACGAATTCATATAATTAGCAGGTTCGATCATGATTTTAAAATTGAGTATTTACAAATGCGACCACCACAGGTAGATAGGTCTTGAAAAACAAAATCTAATGGTACCTCAATGACGCCTGTATGTCAATTCTTCTTCTTTGCGTTTATCTGGAGTGTTTTTTCAGATGTGATTGCGGTGTGTCTCATTAGACACCCTTGGGTCGAAACCCTTAGGTCAACACATCCGAGTTTTAGCGTGCATTTTTGACCAGGTTAGCATTCCTGGGAGACTCACTTTTGTGGTACCGTCCACCTCCCAGATGGTCAAGTTGGAACAGTCAAAGACTTCACGGTCATATCCCTCAAAGGAAGGCAGGGACAGTCCATAGCATTTTCCGCCATCCTGGGTGGCTTCCATAATTGCAGAGCCGACACATAGTGCCCTGGTGCTGGGCTCACCGAGGGAATCGTCACGTCCTGCTCATGGCTGCTTTAATTCCTCACTTCAATATATTGGGCATTTCGTTCGCCCCGGGCCGTTTCTGCAAAACCAGATAGGTCTGCAGACAGTATCCACTCAGCGAGTTTTCGTCTCGGACATGTGCTTGTCGTTGTACCCATCAGAGCTGTTCCAGGCACGATGAACATTTGGAAAACTACCTAGTCAGAGCTGTTCCGAAAAAGAGCGGCATTCGGAAACTAGGTAGTCAGAGCTGTTCCTAACACGAGAGATTTCACTCGAACGTAAATGCGTAGTGCCAATTTTTATTTTGCCACCCGTAGGACGACTTCGGCTGGCATTTTTAATGAGGTTAGCCTTCCTCGGGTTTCGAGGCACATTAGACTTATTGTTGTGATGTCGCCCACATCTCAGCTGGTCAAGATAGAACGGTCAACGACATCATGGTCAGCCCTCAAGGGAAGGCAGAGGCAGACCATGGGCATTCCCTCACTATCCAAGGAGGCTTCCATAATTGCGTATGTTCCATCTGTCTGTGCTCATCTTTGATGTATCTGGGGGCCAGTTTGCAAAAACAATGACATGTGGTTTTGTGTACATCTTGCTGCAAACACACTTGTCGACCGGCCACAAAGTGAATTCTGATATCCCTATTCTTCTTCTTCTTCTTCTTCGTTCATCCGGAGTTTTTTTTTTTCGGATGTGATTGCGTTGTGCCTGTTTACAGCAGAGCTGCGTTCTTGCGCCGTTAGGCCGACACATCCGACTTCTGCGGGCATTTGTTGACCGGGTTAACCTTCCCGGATATCCCTATTCTGAAAATCGACGATCCCACCAGATCTAGGTCAGTGCTAAAAATTACTATGCGGTTTGTTTGTAGTGAATTAAAAATGAAGTACCCTGGTTTTAGCTGACAGGTAAGAATTTATTTCCTAATATGGCTAGTGATTGTGGTCGTAAAGTCGAATGGTCGAAGTTGCATAGGTCGTAAGTCGAGCACTAGCTGTAATTAATTTCATTAAAAATGTAGGGCTTTACGGCTGTTCTCACACCCCAGATGCTTCAAAGTACTAATTCAAAATACTGTCCCCTCAGTTATTATAGAGATGGGGTCAGCATGGCCGAATAGATGAGATTGCGTGTTCTTAAACATCCTGTGTGTTGATGCCAAGGTAAGGGGTTTCAACCCCTACACCAGACAGTTGGACTAAATTGTTGATTTTATCCTAAGTACCTTTGAAATCGGAGTGGGTTCGCCAGATGGCGAAGGACACTGGAAATAGGGAAAACTAATCGACACGCAAAATTCAGTCCAATGCTACTAGAAGTAGTGTGTATGTACTTCGCTTGAGCACAAATATAAAATAATTTAAAAATGCATTACAGAGTTTATTTCTTTCTTGTGACACTGTGTCTGACTCTGTAATGACTTTGTGTGATTGTTTTCATATAAAGTATTTTTACTCATATTTGTGCATGTGGATGCTTCAACATAATGTATTTGTATGTACATTTGTGCTTGTAGCGGAAGCAAACTGACAGAAGTAGTCGACAAAAGAAGAAGGGCAGAGGTGACAAGGGGCAAGGAGCACGTAACACATGGGATCCTCTGGGTTACGAGGGAGGCCAGAGACCTTTGATTGATTCCGTCCCATGTGAGAGATACTATGGGCAGTATGCGTAAGTTATGCATTACATTTTTGCTTACTTTTAAAACTTGTCACAAGGTGGTGTTTATCACAATACTTCTGCATTCATCTGGAGTGTTTTTTTCAAACATAATTGCATTGTGCCAATTTTATTTGCACCCTTAGGCCGGCATATCCGACTTCAGTGGGCTTTTTTTTACCGGGTTAGCCTTCTCGGGTTATCACAATACAGTATCACATAATTACACCTGCCTGTCCTCTAAAAGTACTGAAGAGTATGAGAAATGCCAACGTCATTTCAGCTCGAGGAACAGAAACTCCCAACTTGCCTCCTTTGATGGACAAATATAGTCCAGGGGTCACAGTATTCACAAGAATAAATGGACAACTAACACCTGGCAGAGACGTGTCATGTCAACTGGAAATTGCTGTCAGGTGGTCACAAACACTCATGTGGATGTCAAAGGGAAACCACCACATTACATTCTCAAAAATAAGTGTGGGCAGATTACAAGTCAGGAATGGAGAGGTGATATGTTCAGAAACTTCATACCAGTTTTCAGACTAAATACCATGATACATGACATGATGATACATGTCCATGTTAGTGTTAATCCATTTAGTAGGAAACCATAGTGGTCTAGGTGCTTACCTGCCAAAACAGTGGTCCAGGTTCATTCCCCAAATGTGGCAGAGTTATATTTTCTAATCATGGCTCTGGGGTCAGTAGTAGTAGGCCTCTTTCAGCCCTTAAGGACTATAGAGTTGTGCCTCTGGGGAGGTACCTGACAGCACCATTGGTGACTGTGTTGTTTTTTTTTTCTTGTTGCTAGGTGTATAAATTGCGGTCCATGTTTCAGGTTTTTGTCCTTAAGTTCCACACACCCTCAGGAGCAGATGAACCATGGCGAGACAGCATCTTATTGACTGGGGGATGCCCAGCTTAGGCGGGCGGTAGCTGTCTAGTGAGATATGATGATCTGTCCCACCGAAAGAAACAACCCCAGGTGCCATGTCTGGGGTTGACCATTCCTCAAAATGGGTACCAGATAAGTTTCTGAGAATTGCTAGGGACGGAAACTATCCACACCAGCTTATTATGCCATGACCTAGAATATGTGATGACTTAACACATCACACCATAATGGCAGTATCAGCTATGAGACTAGCCTACCTTATTAAACCTAATAAATTTGATTTTTAAAGAAGGGTTATGTTGGTGCGAAGAAGGGATATGGTTCAAAATAAGAAAGTACTGCAGAGCTTAGACCTCCAGTCCTTGCAGATCCAAGAGAAGCAGCCTCAGCTGAAATGGTTTGGCCATGTCTGCACAATGGAATAGAAAAGATTGCCAGCCACTGCAAGCCTGGGGAAGCGGTATATGCAGTGGCTTAGAAGTCTAGTGTCCATCTCTAACTTGAGAAAACCAGATACAAATCAAGATGTTGGTTTGTACAAACTGTCTAATCCCCTGGTGGTGAATTGGGCTCCATCTTTTTGGATAATGGTTTTTAAAAATTAGGAATTGTGTGCTTATTAAAAGTACCACCCACAGCTGTGTTTTGGGCGTGAGTGTGCGGGATTACTAACTGCGCCCGTAACCCCTTCGCAGTGGTAGTGGAACAGATTTTCTGTACTTGCCCCCAAAAATACTATTGACTTTAATTGTACATGTAGACACAATCTGTTTCTTTGATATTACCAATACTTCCGTCTCCCTATTACTGTGACAGGCTTATTTTTAACTTTTTACAGTCACCGTATTTATTATTTTTATTTGTAGTTTCTCCTGAACGAGAAGTTACTTTGTAGATGCTATTACTTACAAACAGATGGGTGTCAGACGAACTGATGAATAAATATATTTTGTTGTTCTTTTAAAGTTTTAATGACTTGTGTCTTCTTCACAGAGTCCGTCGGCAGTATCCACCCTTAAGTCTCCTTGAGTTGCAAAGGCTAATAGATTTAAACCGAGTAGATGTGACCAAACCGGTGGACATTTCATCCATATGTAACACCGGACTTTACAAGTTTGATGTTGCCCAAAACCACTTTGGGGTGAACATTACAGAAGAGGTATAGCGCTCTTCCAGGTCTTTTGTCTGATAATTAACAGTGGCAATAATTTTGTAAATTCCTTGTAATTTATGTATTTAATTTATGCTTTTTAGGCATATTTGGAGCTGCAGCCACCCCATGATTAGCGCTCTGCCCAGTCAGCTTGATGGTCCTGAGTTCAAATCCACCTTGTCTCTGGGTTCCACCCAGCCACATAAAATGAGTACCAGAACATTTTCTGGGAAGATAAATGCTGGCCTGCATGGTGCTGACATCACGCGCCAATTGCTGATTGGTCTAAAAATATGGTCCTAGAACAATGTCGACAAAACTCCACATACCATTAAAATAGAACCTTGAACTTCAATCTTTATATAGAAAGAAACGTACGATACCTTACTTGAATAATTCATGTCCACTCTAAACAGAGGTTACAGCAATAGCTGGAACAAAAACAGATTCAGTAACCCCTGTCTAGCATATAAGGAGTTAAAATAATAACTATGGTGGGTTCCAAATGTTGCTGTTATGTAGCCAGGGGCAGGGTTGGGGTGAGCTCCCAACCTCCTAATGGGTATGTTTGGATGCATTCATCACCACTGCAGCAACAGTCCAACTCCTGGCCTTCTCGTGTGGGACCTGTTTTACCTAACAAGAGAAGGTAGCGTATGCTACGATGATAGGAAATATACCAAGGTAGATACCAATAGACTTCCCAAAAATGGAAAGACTATACACTGGAGAAGACGAGACCAAAAGGTCTAGATGTGTATGCATGTACATGCATGCGCAGACACATGTGTGCGTGCCTACACACCTAAACTCGAGTAAGACCACAGTCTGCTCTAGCAAAGGAAAGGTGCTGAAGACAGAGGCAACCAGCCAGGAGGTGCACCACAGAAATCAGAATGCCACGCAATCACGCCATGAAATATCTCGACTACTGCTAAATGTTATGGTTCTCGCCCTGCTTTGGATGCCCAGGCAGGTGCAGTGTCGGGCCCTATGCCTCGAAAGGGTCCAACCACAACTACTGGAGGTCCTTCTCAAATGCCCTGTGGAGCCAAGGGACCTGAGAATAGAACATCTGGCCATACCAAACAAAGACTAAAACTAATGCGCTGGAATGCGGAGGGAGTCAGCAACAACAAAAATAGAACTAGAAAACATCTTGGACCAAGAAAAAGTAAGCATATGTTGCTTTCAAGAAACTCACCTCAACGAAAATATAGCCTTCAAAATCAGAGGCTACCAGTGTTACCGATCTGACCGAAAGGACAGGCAATAGGGTGGGATACTGACCCTTGTAAAAAATAACATCACTGCTTCCCGAATTAAAGTTTACATGGAAGGGGCTGAGTATCAGACACTTAAACTTGAGACAGGTAATACAGACCTTCATCTGATCAATTACTACTGTCCAAGTGACCGCCCACAGGCACTGGACACACTACCATTAAAAGAAAACAAGATTGTGTGTAGCGACTTCAACAGCCACTCGCAGAGCTGGGGCTATGATCACATGGACCAGAGAAGAGAGGGACTAGAAGACTGGCAGGATAAGAATAGATTCATCTTGATTAACAAGCCATCCGACCCATATACTTTCTACTCGAGATCATGGCACACTAAAACTACACCTGACCTGGCTTTTCATTCACCAGACCTGGAGTGGAACATTACACGAATTGTTGGGAAACAACTTGGTGGCAATGACCGTCGGCCAGTCTTTCTAACTGTAGAAAAAGAGCTTGTAAGTGAAATCAGCACCCTCTCGAGGTGGAACTACAAGAAAGCAGACTGGGCAATGTACAAGCATCGCACCAGCATATTGGTTAGAAACTTGAATACAGAGAAAGGCATACATAAAGTAGTTGAAGAGTTTGGGAAATGCATACTACAGGCAGCATGAGAAACAGTACCAAGAGGAGCCCATAAACATCATAAACCCTACTGGAGTAGTGAATTGGAACAGTTGCATAATGATGTGGAAGTGTGTAGATAGCAAGCAGAGGCCAAACCCAGCTAAAAGCACCACAATAAATACCAGTACGCAAAAGCCAAATTTCAAAGGGCCAAGCTGCAGGCTAGATGGGAAAGCTGGCAGGAGAAAACAAAGTCACTGAACTTTGAAAGAGACACAAGGAAGTTGTGGAAGCTAATAAAGCAACTTAACGATGAGGGCACAGGGAGAAACTAAACAATTGCACTACATAAAGACGGAAACATCTTAACATCAAAGCAAGCAACTGACCATTTTGCGGACTCATTCGCTCAAGATAACAATATCGAAATTAGCCCAGAGAAACAACAAGAGATTCGAGAGAAGTGGCAACATACAAGACAGAATGAAACAGTACATGAGGTTCTGGAGGCACCTGTCACAATCAGCGAACTGGAGCTAGCCATATCAAAACTGAACATGAGAAAGTCACCAGGAGCTGATGGTATCTCCAATGAAATGATCAGGAACCTAGGAACAGAGGCCAAAGCAACGCTGCTGCAGCACTTCAATAACAGCTGGATCTTAGGCAGTGTTCCACAAGCCTGGATAGAAGCAATCATGATCCATCCATCCATCCATCATGTGCCATGCCAGTAAGCGTGGGCGGTCATGTTCTGCCATCTCACCCGATCACCAGAGTCGTGGATCAGCTCCGTGTTTCTGTCTCGACTATGCCACAAGGCCAAGCCATCCAGGTACTTGCTTCTAGGTCTTCCCCTTGGTCTGTTCCCCTCGATCTTACCAGTTGTCACCAAATTCTCCAATCCATTTCTTCTCATAACATGTCCAAAAAATTTTGACTGTCTACGTCTAATTTCTCTAATCAATTTACGATCTTCATTTGTTTCTTGAAGGACTTGTTCATTGGTCTTTCTGGCTGTCCATGGTATTCTTTGCATTTGCCTCAGAAACCACATCTCTACAGCCATCAGATGTTTTTCAGCCTGACTGCTCATTGTCCACGCTTCACATCCATACAAAAGTACAGGCTCAATGTAGCATCTCAACACTCTCTTTCTCGTTTCAATTGACATCTTTTTATTGGTCAATATGTTTTTCATCTTGCTAAAGGCTACTTTTGCCATGGCGATTCTTGTTCTAATCTCTTCAAGGCATCTCCCATCAGATGTTATTACTGTTCCGAGATAATTGTACCTGCTCACTTGTTGAAGAATATTCCCCTTTACTTGTATATTACATTGTGGTATTTCGTCCCACATTGTGGTATATCATGATACCCCTCCTAAAATCAGGGAAAGATAGTTCCATTGCTTCCAGCTACAGACCATTTAGCCTCACCAGCTGTCTCTGCAAAACGATGGAGCGCATCATCAAGCATGCAGTGGTACATTGAAAGTGAAAACATCCTTGTGCCACAGCAGGCTGGCTTTAGGCAGTGCTACTCTACGGAAGATCAGACAACCTACCTCTCTCAAGAAATTGAGGATGCATTCCAAGAGAAGAAGCTGGTGCTTACGGCATGGGTGGATCTGAAGAAAGCCTTTTGACAAAGTCTGAAAAGGTCTGCTGAAAACACTGAGAAACTATAAAGTGAATGGAAGAATGTACAAATGGGTGAAAGCATACTTGCACAACAGAAGAACCTGAGTACAGATAGATGGACTCAAGAGCAAGAAAGTACTACTGTGTCACGGTGTTCCCCAGGGCTGAGTCTTGTCCCCCACACTTTTTCTAATCTTCATCAATGATCTGCCACATGGAATTATAGCGGCAACGTACGCTGATGACCTGGTTCTATGGAGCACAAATGAACATGCATCAGTGGCCACCAGATCGCTACAAAGAGCTGTAGATGCATTTGTTTCATGGGCAAATAGATGGTGTGTCAGCATAAACACTGACAAGTGCAGCCCCACTTTATTTACCCTCTCTTCAAAACAAAAGGCAGGGATCATCCAGATAAATGGAATACCCCTTAGAGAAGATAAAGAACCAACATACCTTGGAGTAACATTTGATGGCAGGCTGACATGGAGAAAGCACATCAACAAAGCAGTAGCAAAATCCAGAAGGAAAATAGCTATCCTGAGAAAACTAAGTGGAACCACATGGGGAGCCAGTGGGAAAATATTTAGCAAAGTTTATCAACAGAGCATACGACCACACCTGGTATACGGGTCAACTGTGGTGTTCAGCATCAAAAACCACACTACAAGAGCTGGACAAGGTGCAAAATCAAGCACTTAGAGTCACCACAGGGGGGATGAGATCAACATCTATAGTGGAGATGGAGAATATGAGGAGGACACAGCACTGAGAGAGCCAGAGATACGAAAACACTAATACAAGCAGAAAAGTTCCTGTTACATACCACCAAAAGAAAAGGATGATCAAATCAGTGAGAAAGCCACCAAAACCTGCTCAAGATGACTACCACATTATGGACAGACCAGAACAAGTAATTATTCTGCGCCTCAGAACAGGACACAATAGATTACGCAACCACATGTATACACAATTTAAGATTGGTGAATCAGCCATGTATACATGTGAATTGGCGCCGCAGACAGCAGAGCACATACTCCAAGACTGCCCAAAATACAACATATCTAGGCAAACCTTCTGGCCTAGAGAGACAACAGCAGAAGATATAAACTATGGACCGCTGAGTGAACTGAAAAAGACAATTAAATTCATACAAGAGACAACATTGCAGTTATAGACATATTTCAAGCGAACGAACGAAGAAGAATAACTATGGTAGGGTCAATTGTCATCATAAATGTCTGGAGCAGAAAGAATTAACTTAAGGCATATTTGGGATACTGGTAGCCACATCATCTTTGTAAGGTGCAGTATGTGAAGTTTGTATTGTTTGTTTCTTTCGGGATCTCAACCTACTCTGTTATATTGCCAGATCATGCTGCATTCAGTGTCTGCCAAACAATCATAATTGTCAGAAATGTGTCATCCAACACTCATGACATGCCCATATGTGTTCTATTTCTGTCTTGCCTGGAAGAATTCAAAGAGTATGCATACTTGTTCTAATGGTCATTGGGTTGCCCACGCCTCTGCTCTGTCCTCTACTATGCTTCTTGCTGGGGTCAGTTTGGATTCCTGATTCCATCAATCATAGTCACATGTAGTCATTGATTTGTGTTTGCAACAGATAATCAGTTATTGACTGTATCATGTCTCCCTTGTTCAACCTCAGTTTTTTCCCTGGAGAGCAGCCAATCAGGCCTTTCAGTTCCATGTACCTCAGCAAGGCCTGGCCAATAGAACCACTTAGCTCTTGTGGATGTCATGGCTGTATATGTCAACCATTCATGCCAGATATATCCAGACAGAACCTTTCAGAGCATTGACTTTGAGTCAGTTGTGATGATTGCCTTATTGAATGTAGTCTCAGAAAGCCATGTCAGAGCCACTGTGATTGCCACCACTTCAATTCTCATACTGGATGTCATGTTTCAGTATGCTCCACACTGTGCAATGATCTTTCTGTAGCTGTGAAGTTTCACCCTGTCTCAACTGGAGGAAAATTATGACCTCTCTGGCTTGCATTATTA
This sequence comes from Cepaea hortensis, assembly GCA_963921405.1. Classification (NCBI taxonomy): domain Eukaryota; kingdom Metazoa; phylum Mollusca; class Gastropoda; order Stylommatophora; family Helicidae; genus Cepaea; species Cepaea hortensis. The sequence continues at coordinate 49,372,778 of OY992893.1, forward strand.
TCTTAACTGGTTAGTCAGTTTGGATTCAGGTGTTGTAGTCATTTGATCTCATCATTGCACTGTCTCTTATTCTCAGCAATTCTTGTCAACTCTATGTAAGTCTGAGTCCCACTATCCTAGCATGCCTCTGTGTGGGCTGTAGTTGTTTTTTGAAATGTCTTCTATATTTGGCAGGATATTTACTTTCAGTATTTATGGACCAACGGAGATGTGGTTCCTGAGACGAATGTTGTGAATTCCTTGGACTGCCAGGGTAACTAAGAACAATTGTCTGAAAGAGGCTAATGAAATTAGAACATTATATACAACAATAAGCAAGAGACAAACGCTTTCTTTGGTTATGTGATAAGAAGAGAGGCATTGGAGAACATTGTGACAACTGGAAAGATTAAGGGAAGAATGGTAAACCAAGAGAAATAATGCTGGATGGGTGGAGATGGTGGCATGCAGGAATATCAGCAGAATTGATTCACAACACCAAAGACCGAGATCTTTGAACAGACATGAACACCTACGCCAGCTGACAGGGCACTTGATGATGATGATGTCTGGACTAGACCCATTACATGTGGTCTGCCAACACACAGAATTGGAAAGTGTGTTAGGTGGTACCTTCATAGTGAGGGACAGAATGCTGGAGATTCATTGCACACAACCTTCATTACCAAGGTGGCAACTGACCTGGCTACCCATGTGCTGCGTAAAAGCCTTTAATATTTAACCTTTACAGTCAAATTGTTTCAATCTTGAACTATATTTATTTTCTTCTTCTTCTTCGGGTGTCTGGTCTGGATCAGAATGATCATGATGATTCAATTCTCTTTGTTGATATTTTGATGAAGTTGGCTTTACTGGCATTATTATTTATTGTCCAGCTGCTTAAGCTTTTCACATACATCTTTCTCTGTTTTTCTCTACCTTTCTTGTCTAGTATTTCAGTGCCTGTTCTTTCACCCTTTACTCCCCCACTGAGGCGTAAACCCTTGACCAACTCCAAGCCCTCCTTTCTTTTGATATCTCACGCGGCTCTCTTTATTCATTTGTGTATCTAATTCAGAGTCTGTGTTTTTATATACCCTCTATTTTGTTTGCTATGTGGTTTCCAAACAAAGGACTTTCTAGTTATACAATTCTCAGGATTTCTCGGTGTGTGTGTAATCCACCACGAGGATCTTTTTGTCACCTCTGGATTCACTGGTAATTGTTTATTTTCGCCATAAGCTCCACTTTGGTGATTCTACCATACCATTTTGGTCCTTCTGTTCATCCTCTGCCTCCCCCACCAAGTATGTTACTGTATTTGTACATAATTCATGGTTTTTCTACAGGGGTGTGACATCTTTGCAGCAAAATTAAACCTTGAGGTTCAGTGGACAAATGAGCTGGTGATTGCGGCTGTGGAGAGAAGTGGAGGCACAATCACCACCAGATATTATGACCCGCAATGCCTGACAGCACTGTTCAACCCTCTGGCTTTCTTCAAAAAAGGCCTGCCAATACCCAAATGCAAATTACCACCCCAGGTATGCTTTTAATAATACAATATACAATTGAATCCATTCATTTATCATGTTAGTTAATGTTATCTGTTAACTATATTGTCATTCTTACTAATATTGCCTTTGTTATCGTTAGCTTTCTTCTTTTTATAGTCCATGCCGTCTGGCATTGGTCATTACGTCTGTCTGCAGCCTTTGTCTCATACAGTCAAAAAATGTTTATGAAAATGTCTCTCCATGTCATGATGCCAAACTGTCCAGCAACTTCTCTGTTGGTCTTCCCCTGCCTCTCTTCTCCTTCAGCTATCCCATTGTCTTGAAGTACCCCAGCTTTAACCTTCTCATGACATGCCCAAATAATGTGGATTGTCTTCTTCTGACATGAGTAACCAGTAATATTTGTCAGTTAACCACTTTCAAGATACCTTCATTATGCCTTTTTTTTTTTAAATCTCTTTCCACCATGCTTCTATAAATACATCTCTGCAGCTTTCACACAATTCCTCAAAAGGAAGAATGGGTGGTTGTGGTGTCATAATATAGCTGCCAAGTTACTATTTCACACATTTCCATTTGTTTGCGTTTTTCACGTTTGATTCAGACATTTTTGGCCAAACAATATTCCTCTGGTTTGTCAGACTCCCCACTCTCTTAACATGGCTCCTTGCAATTTTTGGTTGTACCCTAAACTGAAAATGCCACTAAATGGGACGTGATTTGAGTCATAAGAAGACATTATGCCGAACATGATGGCTACACTTTACTCCATTCCCAAAGAGGTCTTCTTGAAGTGCTTCCAATAATGGCGGGACCACTGGGAGAAGTGTGTCCAGTCCCATGGAGAGTACTTTGAAGTCAATTTATGGTTTCCAGGTGAGTAATTATGCTTTTTACGGCCAAAGATCCTATACTTTTATCAAAAGTATTTTATAGAGATAATTGTCCCACCAACTAACTTGTCTCCTTTCAACGACCACCGCCTGTGTTGTCCACAGTGCTTATTCTATATCTAGAGGCCACTCCACTATCCACCACTTGGTGGTCGCAATTTATTTTTTTTTTTGGGGGGGGGGGGGGGCATTCTCTTGTTTTTACTTCCTTTTCCCACTCCCCGCCACATCATTTTGGAGTTGTGTTCCTCCCTGTAAAGCAACTGTTTGTATCATTATTGCCAGTTGCCAGGAATGTTGTAGTGAGCTGTGGAGGCTTTGACCTGCCTTTCCGTTAGATGTTTCTAATATTGAAATCCCTTCGATGGTACCACTTCATGAGGATTTTATGGAGAGGACATCTGTAAAATTGTATTAGATTTTTCTTAATATTTTTAGTACAACTTTTTTAACCATAATATGTTAGTGTGTCTTACATTAATTATTGTTTACAATTGTCTGTACAGTAAATTTATCATTCCATCTATCTCACTTGAACAGATAACAAACGTTTACCAATGATGTTGATCAAATAATTGTGTTCTTTCAGGATGCATTGGCCTATTATACTGATCCAGAATTCCGAGGATACCTAGCGGATCCAGAGAAGATACTGTTGGCGCGTGAAAAGCTGGCTCAGAAGTATGGATACAAACTTCCAGATTTAAGTGCAGACCCTGTCAAGGATTTACTGTTGATGAGGAAAGATCCCTTACAGATATTTTATGGGCTTGAACCTAGTTGGATTGTGAACTTAACGGACAAATGCATTTTGAAACCAAAGGATGAAGACTACTTGAGATATTACTACAATGTTCATTAGCATTGTTAGAACAGAGAAAATGTTTGAATCAAACCATTTAGTTCTCAGATCAAGGGATCATCAATAGTAATTATACTATAAATAAGATACTTTTGGTATGGACATGTTTGTATTAAAGATCAAGTTTTTGAATCCTTAATAAATTTTACCACTGATTATCTTTCATGTTACTTTATAAATCCATCCATTTTCTCCTATCAACCATGAGAACCATTTTTGAGAAGTCCAGAGAGTAACAGCGTAGGTCATCATACTTGTTTTATAGACTCTAGTAAGGCCTTTGGCTCTGTTCAATATCAGAAATGGTGGGATATAATGAGAGAAGTGAGGCTTCCAACACATGTAATCGACTTGCTTGAATCATTATATTGTGAACAACAAGCAGTTATCACAGTAGTTGGTGAAATAACTTCCTAAAACTAATCTTCTGAGTTAAGTATGACGCTACGTATAAGTATTACATTTATGATGGTGTATTTTTATGTTCTGGTTAATTTTTGAAAGGTTCTAGATTTCAATGGCTTTTAATGTTGCATGAAGATGAGTTATTCTGTGAAGAAGAAAACTGAAGAAATTTGTGCTGTCTAAATAAATGTAATGATTACATGTCCTGAGTTATTATTGTTTTCTAGTGTTGTTCATTACATATTAGTCTTGGTAGAAAATAGTATATTAATTAACACTTTGCTGATTAAGTTCTATGGTTGTCATATTTCTGTTCTGAACCCTAGCTGACCAAATTTGATGATCATAGAATTTGCGCATGCAACAAGGCAGCTGTGTTGATTGTTTTACTGTATACATTCCATCCAGGTTTTGAATTCCAAAATAGAGGCCTCTCTGGGCTAAATTATTTTTTCTTTTGTGCATTCATGACTGTAAAGTGTGATTGTTCTAACACTTCACATACTCACGGCAGGTTTTTACTACAGGACTTAAGTCCTACAATCATGGTAGGACTGATTAGTTTGAAGTATCATGACCCCTTGCACCATGCCCAACATCTGCATTAGATCTCTTTTAATCACCTCCAGCTTCGTTATTTCTACATGTTAACAATGTATGTTCATCTCTGCAGACTAAGCCATAAATCATCACTTCCTGCTACAGATATGCTGCCAGACGCAGTATTGTCTCTGATATAAAGCTGGTCTTAGCCATAACACATGCAAAAATACAAAAAATTATATGTACTAAAGTTGAATTAAATGTTTATAGAAATTTTGCGTCAACTGCCCTTAAATGATGGCTAGTATTTTCCTCCCGAATCAAACGTCGAGAGCTAACATCAAACCCATGTCCAACCAAGCGTGTTTTGGATACCATCTTACTGTGGAGTGCTTGAAAAAGGAGAGAGCTGATCAACTAGCTTATGAAAGAGCAACAGAATAATCTGATGTACCTGCCACATACCACCAAAACAATGGATCACCAAATCAATCAGAAAGACTGGCAAATCAGCCGTGTGCACATTTGGAGTGGTGCCGCAAACAGCAGATCACATACTCCAAGACATTCAAGTGAACAAAAGAAGAAGAAATCTCTACCATACTGCCTAGAGAAGCCAGTCGTGCTTATTCAGGCTGTTTGTAAAGTCTCACTACACTTTGTATGTAGAAGAAAATTTTAAGATGAAGTACACGTCATCAAAAAATGTTCTCCACAGTCCAGCGTGAAAGCAGTATGCAGCGAATGTTTGTCGTCTGCTGGAGTAATTCTTTGCACTCCAAACAGAATGGTGTTATCAAAGGAAGAAATAATATTTTTTTAGTTGAACAAGTGTTTAGGAAAGGAGGTTAATACACGGATACAACAGACACATTGCAGAAGTTATTTGACAATATGAAGAGATGTGTACAGTCATGTCTTGAAGCTCGTAGTAGACATTTCCAACACCTGTTATAATGAATACTTCATTAGTACTTTCCAGCTTCCTCAAAAGTTAAAATCATAGCAGTAGCTAATGTAATGAATTTTTTAGCACACTTTTTAATGACATGTACTTCATTTTTCAAGTTTGACCTACATGCAAAGTGTAGTGAGACTTTACAAACACTGTACTACCCAGGTTGCAAATATATCCCTGTATTTGATACCCTGTTTCATAATATACTGTACAGTTGAGAATTATCTGCTATTCGGAAACAGGATTTCACTGGTCCACAACTATGAGGAGGCTTCAAATGAAAATCTTGTTTTTTTTTAGTGAATACATTCTGAAAAAGTAAAGAACAAATGTATAATTTTTCTGTGTAGTCACCACTGCGTTAAATGCAAATCCTCCAGTGCCGATAAAGTGCTTAGATTCATGTCGAAAAAAATTCTCTTGGTCACATGTGTAACCACTCGAGGTCACTATATGGTGTACTTGATCGTGAACAGTCTGTCACAGAAGTCACGCCATTTTGAACCTTCCTACTCTACTCATAGCCGGCTTCCTGGCCTAGAGGTTAGCGACTTTTCTCTGTAATCTCATATACTTTCATAAGTAACATGACGACTGTGAGAATCAGCAGTGGTTTGAATCGTGTCTGTAACTTACGGGGTATGTGAGCCAGCCGCTCAGAAATTTCCACCACCTCTGTCAATTTCCTTGACACCACCATTAAGTTAAACCCTACAGGCCTCACGACCTCCGTGTACTATAAACCTACTGATGCTCACGGTTTCCTCCTGTACAGCTCATCCCACCCCAAAAGCTGCAAAGATTCCATCCCATATTCCCAGCTACTCCGCCTTCATCGTATCTGTCAGGACGATAATGACTTCCTCGAGAGAGCCCACGAAATGCTGGACTTTTTCCGCAGACAGTCCTACCCAGAGGACGTATTGTCGACAGCTTTCTGTCACATAACCCAGGTCTCGCGGGAAATGTCCCTCGCCAAACATACGCGACCTCCGAACAATGAACCCAAGCTTATCCTCACCTTCCATCCACATGCCTATGCCATCAAGCACATTTTCCTGAGACACTGGTCCATCTTGGAATCCGATCCTACCACTCGTGAGGTATTCTCCAATGGCCCCAGGGTAATTTTCTGCCGTAACCAGAGCCTCAGAGACCATCTTGTGCATAGTCGCCTCCCCACGGTTACTTCATCCGTGGGCACATTCGAATGCCATCGTAGGAACTGTCTGACATGCCCATACGTTGTTCAGACACCAGAGATTGCATTTCCCCGAGGCACCTTCACTTTGAAAGATTCTTTCACTTGCAAATCCCGCAATCTGATTTATGTTATCATCTGCAAACGATGTGACATGAAATACATTGGCCAAACGGGCAGACGTCTTGCTGATCGTTTTAGAGAACACCTCAGAGACATCAATCAGGGCGCTGACAAACCTGCCCCCAACCATTTCAATTCCTCCAACCATAATGGAGCCGACGATGCATGTGTCACCGCATTAAAACCCTGCTTCTCCAATAGCTGCGTCAGACTTAAAATTGAATGCCAGCTAATCAATAATCTGGGATGCATCCACCCAGTAGGTATTAATACTGTTGTGGACACTACGGTATAACTGGCATCTTCCCCAATTGTTTACACTATCTATTACTATGCTGTCTCCCCCCCCCCCCCCCCCCCCATATCTAGACTTAATTGTCCCCACATTCCTATATTTTCATAGCAGACTGTTCACATATCTTTGGCTACTCAAATCCTTTTTGGCAACCCATTTTTAATTCTGCAGCCACAAGCGCCTTCGCAGCTGGCCAAGCCACCTTTCCTGCCTCACATGGCTAAGTGATAGGTCATGTGTTTGTGTTTTGTCGTTGTTTATTGTACCTCGTTGTTAGCTATCTGTGTTGTCATTGACAAAGATTCTAAGAATCGAAACGTCTGTGTCGTATTGTACGCGTTCGTGTGTATTTTATCTTATTTTATTATTCATTTTTTATATTTATTGAGTGCTTCTGATTTCGGATTTTCACCTGTATTTCGCGATACGTGGATCTCCTTGTAAGGTACGTTTTCTTGCAGGAGTTAAATATACCTATTTGTTTCCATTTCATATTGTTATATCCTGCTGCAGCCGCTGCTTTTTCTTTCTATTCCATATCAGAAAGCAATGGCAAACTGCTGAGCATAATCTTGCCAAGAAATCAACAATCAGCTGAATGATGCTGATGTTGACAGTGTTGTCATGTAAAGGATATGCAAACATTTTTTTTTACTCTACTCATACACATGCTGGACTGAAAGGCATGCATAGCCATACTGAATCTTTATTTGCCGATTAATTTCTATGTTTGACCCCTTCAGTGATGAAAACATGGATAAAATAACACTGCTCCTCTTTAGCGCATGTTAAAAGTGGGGTGGCCATCTTTAAACTGTCCTTATGTCACCATGTTTGTCTGCACCATGATATCACGTGCTTAACACTCTTGATATCCTTAACATCAAGAAGTCCCCTCGTATTATTATTTTGTTAAGTGTTAAAATCCTGGTTACAATTTATTTTGCTCCAACCGTTCAATCTTGCCGAGATGTCATCTGTTACAACTGTTAGTGTGATGTAATTAACTCTTTCAGCCTCAGACACTTGTTACTGTAACCTCAGACATTTGTTACTGTAGCTTTACTCAATCCTAAGAAGTTGTACTTTAAAGGAATAAATGTCTAGCTCTGAAGAAATTAGAATAACTTTGTGGGACAGGTGGAGTTAAAATAACTATCAATAGAATGGGTTACTCAATTTGAAAACCTGCGAACAATATTCTGTGTAACTATACTCTCTTGTCTGGAATCCATAAAGCAAACAAAATAGTGGGAGACTTAAAAACATATTCATTCAATCAGTAGCATGTCCTTTGCAGAACCTCGCTCCCATAACAACCTTCCGGAAAACCCCTCGATCATAAGCAAGATGGGACGCAGAGGTGTTTCCAAGGCACCAGGGCCGGCTTATATACTGGCCAAGACCTATTGACGCGTCCTCGTCGAGCGTCTTGGGCAACAGGTCCCTTCGGGGTCCTGGCTAAAGTCAGTAGGGTCGGAGAAGTCTGCCTGTACGGCGAGGAACCACCAGTCTGCACACCAATAAGCCAGACATGGGACAACGGATACTCACGCAAACCTCAGGTCCTGTATGACATCACATTGATGTTGGACATACAGGACTTCGCGTTGGAGCTCAAGCCAACGAACACAAGCAAGCATAAGCAAGATGTCCCACTTCCGATACACCAATCTAGAGATCATCTGCCACATCCTGCACCCATCTTCTCTTTGGCCTTCCTCTTCCTCTCTTCCCAGGCATATACCCCTTCATTATTGTTCTCTCCAAACTTTCGTGACTTTTCAAGTGACCAAAATATTTCAATTTTCTTTGTTTTATCGTCTTTAATAGCCAACCTTCTTCAATATTCAGCTCTTGAAGTATGGGTGCATTTGTTCTTTTCTTTATCCAAAAATATTCATAGAACTCGTCTATAACATTTCTATTCAAAGGCATGTGTGCGCTGTTCAACTTGTTTAGTAAGTGTTCAGGGCTCACAGGCATTTGTTGCAATGGGAAAGATGCATGCTCTTAAAAATCTAAATTTTTTAGTTCTGTCTGTCCCAATCCATAATATATTCAGTTGTTTTAGTCTTTGAAGAGCAATTGATAGTCGTCGTTTAATGTCTTTCATTGTGTCACCGTTGTTGGTAATTAATGACCCAAGATACTCAAAATTTTCCACCACCAATTTTTCCTCAACATATATTTCTTTCTCCATTGTAGTTTTATCTGTATGCATTATCTTTGTTTTTGCTATGTTAAGATATAAGTTGTGATTTTCACTATTCAATTGGGTTGAGGTTATTAGGTTTTCTATGCCATTCTGTGTTGTGGATAGTAATACTGTATCATCAGCATACCGAATCTCTGGTATGTCATCTCATCTCATCATGTTCCTCTTGTACCTTGCGGTGTCGAGGTGAAGTATAAACTTCGTGAGAGTGCCCGGTTATGGGCTTCGTATATCGACATTCCCGTGGATTCTGTTATTCCCTCCATCCAACGTTTACGTGGTCGGCCTCTTCCTCTGTTTCCATCTGGTCTGTACATCATTGCTTGTTGTGGCATGCTGTTGACTTGTAGCCTACTTGCATGGCCAAACCATTTGACTTGCTGCTTTCTAATAAAATCTAGAGCAGCTTTAACCCCTACTTTAGTCCTGATTTCTTCATTTCTGATCTTATCTCTTCTTGATACGTTGAGTATTCTTCTCAGAAACCTCATTTCTGTTGTTGTGATTTTTCTTTTCTCTTTTTCTGTCATTGTCCAGGTTTGGCATTGGTAGCACAGAGTTGGTAGGAAGATTGTGTTGTAAAGTGCCTTCTTAGTAGTTATTGATACATGTTTGTTCTTTAGTATTGGTGCCATTTGTCCAATGAGTTGATTTGCCTTATTGCACCTATTTTCGATCTCGTCTTCTGATCTGCCATTTGATGATATTATACTTCCTAGGTACTTGAAGCTCTTTACTTGTTTCAAGGGATGTTCGTTTAGGTGAATTGTTGCTGTTTGTTCTTCTTTAGATATAGTCATTACCTCTGTTTTGCTTGTGCTAATTTTCATGTTATGTTCCCTACACATTTCGTTTAGACTATTCATTCCACTATTCATGTGGTCTTGTAATTCAGCTTCTGATTTTGCTATTAGTGCTTGGTCGTCCGCAAATAGGAGTTCTCTAATGGTTAGATTTGCAGATGGTTCTTCTTCTGTGTTCTCGTCATGCGGTATTCTTGCTGTCTCTGCTTGGCTGGTTTCTTTACATATGTTGTCTATATATGTTATGAACAAGAGAGGGGACAGGACACAACCTTGTCGTACTCCAGATCTTATGGTGAAGGGTTCTGAGTGTTCTCCAGTTGCTCTCACTATGCATTCACTGTTGTTGTATAAACTTCTACATAGGTTTGTTAGATGTGTACTCACTCCATATTGTTTAAGGATTTCCCACAGCTTGTTTCTATCTACCCTATCAAATGCCTTTTCTTGGTCGACAAAGGCTAAGTAGAGTGTTTCATTGAATTCAATTGATTTTTCTATAAGTTGTCTAAGAGCAAAAATGGCGTCTGTGCATCCTTTGTTTTTCCTAAATCCAAGCTGCGTTTCGCTTAGCTGGGGTTCTAACGTAGTTCGTAATCTTTTTTCAAGAATTTTGCAAAATATTTTCCCAGTATGACTCAACAGTGAAATGCCTCTGTATTGTGTGCAATCTCTTTTGCTGCCTTTGTTTTTCCAAATTGGGATAATTATGGCGTTTCCCCAGTCTCGTGGTGTCTGTTGTTCTACCCAAACATGGTTGAATAGTCTATGTAGCCAAGCTGTTCCTACTTCCCTTGCTGCTTTAATTAGTTCATTTGGTATTTCATCCTGTCCTGGTGATTTGTTTAATGGGGCTAATCTGATGGCTTCTATAATTTCTTCTGTTAGTATGTCTGGTTCTAGTTCCTCGGTGACATCTGTGTAGGTCTCTTGAATTCCTGTGACATCTGATGGGATGTTGAGAAGTTGTTCGAAATACTGCTTCCATCTTATTAGGATCTGTTTTTGTTCACTTATTGGTTCTCCATTTTCGCTGTTAATTATTTCAGTTGGGTATGTCATGACCACCAATATTTAGGGCATCATATAGCTCCATGTTTATATCATCTCTTACATTTCTCATATTTTCGGCAAGGTTAAACAAATAGGGGGACAGCACACATCCCTGACGGACTCCTTGCTTGATGTCAAACCAATTTGATGTCTCGCCACTATTCTAACCGCTGCTTGTTGGTCTAGATAGAGCATTCTTATCTGCTTCTTCTGCGTTCATCCGGAGTGTTTTTTTTTTTCGGACGTGATTGCGTTGTGCCTGTTTACAGTAGAGCTGAGTTCTTGCGCCGTTAGGCTGACACATCCGACTTCTGCGGGCATTTGTTGACCGGGTTAACCTTCCCGGGAGCATTCTTAAGAGTTGTATTACATGTGATGGAAAGCCCATTTTCCTCATGATTTCCCAAAGTTTCTGACGGTGTACACAGTCAAATGCCTTTGAATAATCCATAAAACATGAGAATAGGTTTACATTAAATTCTCTGCTTAAAAAAAAATATGGAGAAGAAAATTAAAGACAGATTAATAATACTGTGAGGACATGGAGAGCACTGCATGATATAGCAAAAGATGGGACTGCTTGACGACCAGTGTGATTTCTGCAGTAAGTCTATGCTGACGAGAAGCAGCAAAATATACCAGGCAATAAATCGTGCAATTTATTGTTTGTGTCTTCGTTATTTAAAGTATTCTTATTTTCCGGTTTTGTACCCTCAAAGAAGTCTTGGTCGAAACGTTCGTGTGCGTGCCTGTGTGTGGTTTCCCCGTCAACGTCATACAAGACAGAACAACTGGAATCAGCGAGGTATCAGTTCAAGAATCTATATAGTTGCACTCAGGACATTCCTATGCGTGCTCAGTCCTTGTCTTCAGCAACCAAGGTCATTCAACAGTGAACAGCTCGTCAATGAATAACTCAACTGTACATCAGTTTAAAAAGCACCATCATTGTGTTCCAGACATTCCCACATGTGCTCAGTCTCCTGCCTCGGTAGTCAACATCGCATAAGAGTGAACAGCTTGAATGCCCAGTGTTCTAACAACCATCAGATTCACGAAGATGTGTTGACCCCAGAGATGTATAGGAAGTGGAAAAGTCGGTAACTGATAGTATCGTCTCCCTGCCTATTGTGTTGGTAAGCATGCACAGGAAACCACTACATTACACAACTCTCTTCTCCTCTCCCCTCCCACTCTTCCTTTTTTTTTTTTTTATTACGGGATTTGACATTACAATAGGAACTGGTGTAAATAATAAATAGGTAAAATGGTGAATGCAGTTGAATATCATCACCATCAAGTACCTTGCCAGTCGGCATAGGCTTTCATGTCTCTTCACAGATCTCGGTCTTTGGTGTTCTGGATCGGTTCCCTTGACGATATTGAAGACACAAACAATAGATTGTACGATTTATTGCCTTGCATATTTCGCTGTATCTCGTCAGGTACATACTGCCGAATTCACACAAAATAAAGTAAAATAACTAGATAAATCCTTCAAGCTGAAATATACACATGTTCGCATAGTAATGTCAGTTGTCTACAATGGTAATTTTAAACTAACATGTCTTTCTGTTTGCACAAAACTGGCCTATGTAGATGAATCATTATGGCTTCTGCAAACTTTATCAAGCGACTATTTTGTGTGTTAAACAACACGCAAATGGCACTGTCTCTATTAATCACATGCCTAGCAATCGATGAAGTGGGAAGTTTCCGGTGTGTCGGTCTCCCTAGGCTCCCATCACATGTGTGTAGTATCTTGTCAATCCAATTGGGTATGTGTTCAGCAACTCTGTTGTTCAACAGTCTCTCTGTTCTGCCAATGTAGGTAGACTGGCACCTGCATGTGAATTGGTAAATGCAATTGGATTTGGCGTACAGAGGAACAGGTTCTTTTACTGCTGGGGTGGGAATAGGTGTGGTTCTGTACCAAATAACTGGAGTTGCAGCACAGAATGTTCGGCCGACTGCTGTAATGAGCCGGTCCTGTAGACGTTGCACTACGTCATCCGCTCGAAAGGTTAGCTGGATGAAAACCTTGGGTTTGGGGACTGTAGTTACGTCTGGTTTTAGTTTGGGCTGTTGACAGTGGCGCTTTATAAGTCCTATGGAGTACTCATTCAGGTTTAAGACATTCTTCAGAGTTTCAAATTCCCCTGTCAGTGTGTCCTGGATGCATATCTTCATAGCACAGTCAAACAGAGTCCGTACTAAGCCCCATTTGTAGGCCTACTGGACAGGTGTGAAGCTCTGAAAATTTAAGTGTTGGCCCATTTAAGTTCTTTGCGGTACACCGATCTTTTAATTGTGCCGTCTGCTCTACGTCTCATTAGAATATCTAGGAACGGCAACGCTTCGTTGTGTTCGTGTTCCATAGATAGATGTTTTTATGCATCATTTTCCTTATGACCTGAAACGATGTTGCTTGCAGCACGTCTGTGGTGATTATTAGTGTATCGTCCACATAAAGACAGCAGAAGACCAAGTTTCTAATGTCTGAGGATCTTTTTTTCTTCTAAATGTGCCATGATGTCCGCTGGAGGACCAAGAGGACTCCCCATGGCCACTCAATTGACGATGTTCCTCCATGCCACCGTCTTAGTCCATCCAGCATAAATTCTATTGGTCTGCCTTTGCCTCGCTCCTCCTCGATCTTTTCAATCGCCACAATGTTCTTCAGTATCTTTCTTCTCATCACACGACCAAAGAAATCTGCTTGTCTCATTCTTGCTGTTGAATTAGTCATTTTGTCACGGTTTCAACTTCACGGCACAAGGTTGCCCCATTATGCTTCGTTTCTGTACCAGTGAATATAACACAAAATGCTCCTCACTGCCCCATGTGAAAAGTGGAACAGACAGGAATTTCGACAAACCAACAGCCCGCACAGGTATATTATCTTACTATGTCTTATTGTTGAATATAATGTTCCAGTTTGTTGTACGTAACAATATAAAATTAAACCAACAAGGCCGGTATAAAGATTTTGAAGATTCCCATCTATTTGTTATTTTAATAAATTTTACTAACATCTACGGGGAAGTGTGGTTTCCTGCCAAGACAGTGGTCTAGATTCAGTTCCCAGCAGACGCAAGGTTATTTTTTATCGATCCGCACGGCTCTGGGGTCCATCATCATCAAGTGCCGTGCCGGCTGGCGTAGGCGTTCATGGCTCTCCATAGATCTCGGTCTTTGGTTTTCTGGATCAACTCTGCTGCTGATATTCCTCCATGCCACCTTCTCAATCCATCCAGCATCACTTCTCTTGGTCTACCTCTGCCTCTCTTCCCCTCGATCTTTCCAGTTGTTACGATGTTCTCCAATGCCTCTCTTCTCATCACATGACCGAGGAAAGCTGTTTGTCTCTGTCTTATTGTTGTATATAATGTTCTAGTTTCGTTATCCTGTTTCAGGCAGTCGTCGTTAGTAACTCTGGCAGTCCAAGGAATTCGCAACATTCGTCTCAGGAACCACATCTCTGTTGCTTCTAATTTCTTCTTAATTTGTTCATTTACATTCCAAGATTCACTGCCATACAGCAAAACTGGTTCTACATAGCATTTCAGCACTCTCTTTCTTACATTCAGTGATAGTGACTTATTGCATAAGATACTCTTCATTTTCTGAAATGCGGCTTTTGCCTGCCCTATTCTGCTCCTAATCTCTGTTGTACATCTTCCATCTGATGTTATAAATGCCCCTAGGTATCTAAAATTATCAACTTGGCTAAGGATTTTCCCTTCTATTTCTATGTCACATTTTGGTGTCACCATTTTCTTTGATATTACCATTGTTACTGTTTTCTTGATATTCAAGGAGAGTCCTTTCCTTGCACTCTCTGTTACTACTACATCTAATAATTGTTGTAGGTCTGTTGAATTATCCGCCACCAATACTGTGTCATCTGCATAGCGTATATTATTTATATTATAACCTCCAACTAGTATTCCTGGCATCTCTTTGATCTCTCTCATTATTACTTCGCTATACAGGGAGAAAAGATCTGGTGACAAGACACACCCTTGTCGTACTCCTAGCTTTATCTGTTCGTAACTACCCTCTTTATTTCCCATTTTAATTGCTGCTACTTGGTTCCAGTAAATATTCTTTATTATTCTTAAATCTTTTCCATCAGTGTTGATATCTTCCAACATTTTAATCAGTTCATCATGTTTTACTTTATCAAATGCCTTAGTATAATCTATGAAGCACAAATATATGTCTCTCTGTTTCTCTATTGACCTTTCTATTAGTGTCCGTAATGTATAAATTGCATTGTTTGTGCCCTTTCCTTCCACAAATCCATACTGTTCTTCACTAATTTCCATTTTTATTTTCTTTTTGGTTCTTCTCATTATGATTCTGAGTAGAAGCTTAGTGATATGGTTTATAAGGTTAATTGTACGAAAATCTTCACAATCAATTGCTCCTGGTCTTTTTGGTATAGCTATAAATACAGATTTCAGCATATCACTGGGTAAATATCCACTGCTGTAAATATCATTCAACATTTTGGTTAATATATCTACTCCAAATTCTCCCAATACTTCTAATTCTTCTATTGTGATTTCATCTGGCCCAGCTGTTTTTCCTTTCTTCATACGTTTCATAACGTCACAGCTATGGGGTCACTGGGGTCCACAAAGCCTTATAACAATCCATCCACCCATCATGTGCCATGCCGATAAGTGTGGGCAGTCATGCTCTGCCATCTCACTCAATCACCAGAGTCATGGATCAACTCCGTGCTCCTGTCTCGACCATGCCACGTGGCCAAGCCATTCGGGTATTTACTTCTCGGTCGTCCCCTTGGTCTCTTCCCTTCGATCTTGCCAGTCGTCACCAAGTCATTTCTTCTCATAAAATGCAAAAAAACATTTTGACTGTCTACGTCTCATGACTCTAAACAGTTTACGATCTTCATTTGTTTCCTGTAATACTTGTTCATTGGTTTTTCTGTCTGTCTGTCCATGGTATTCTTTGCATTTTCTTCAGAAACCACATTTCCACAGCCATCAGCTGTTTTTCAGCTTGACTGCTTATTGTCCACGCTTCACATCCATACAAAATTATAGGTTCTATGTAGCACTTTAACACTCTTTTTTCTCGTTTCAATTTATATCCTTTTATTGGTCAGTATGTTTTTCATCTTGCAAAAGGCTACCTTCGCAATGGCAATTCTTGTTCTAATCTCTTCAAGGCATCTCCCATCAGATGTTATGACTGTGCCGAGATAACTATATTGATTCACTTGCCTAAGAATATGCCCATTTACTCGTATATCACATTGTGGGATTTCCTTCTTCCCAGTGACGATCATAATCTGTGACTTCTTAATATTCAGTACTAACCCTAGTTTTTCACTGTGTGCAACAACCGCATCTACTAAATTTTGCAGGACATGTTCATTGTCTGCAATCAAGACTGTATTATAACAATGGGTACCGTATAATTTTTACGGAATTGTCTAGAACAGGGGTGGCCAACCTTTTCAGCAGGCGGGCCAAATTTCAGAAATAATATTTCCTGCCGGGCCACGCGCCTAATTTTGTTTTGTTAAATTAAAGTAAACAAGCAAGCGTGCTACAGCTTCGACTACATCGTCGCTTCCCACTCCGCGGGCCACAACATGACTACTGGCGGGCCGCATGCGGCCCGCGGGCCTCGTGTGGGCCACCCCTGGTCTAGAATGAAAGGTGACGAGGAAGGGAACTCGGCAACCCCATCTCACACGCCTTTTTAAACATTTTTTGAGGGGGGGGGGGGGGGGGTTAACGCGAATACCAGTTATTCATCAATAATTAAACTCAAATCATAGACACACAAGACTGATCAATCATCAATAATTAAACTCAAATTATAGCCACACAAGACTGATTAGTGAGACCAATCACAGAGTCACAAGTTATTGCAGGGAACATTTCAGCCTTACATTCTAGTAAAGTGTTGTTTAACTTAAAAACAACAAATACATGAAAACAATTATACTGTAAGTCGACATACAAGTCTAATATTTAATAACAAATATGGGAGACCGGTAGTGATGACAAATTGAAAGCCTGAAATGATGAAGGTCATTTCCCCTTTAACCACAGTATTCACTTTCTTCTCTTCTCTGATGTGCAAATGGGATCAAAGGCTAAGGCCTTATCATAACTATAACTACCAGTCTTTCCAGCCATTATTTGTATGTTTTGCCAACAAAAAGCAACCACAGACAGAAATTTATTCTATGAGCCAATCGAAAGCTTCCAGCCACCAGAACTACTTTCGTCCCATCTCATATTCCGTGGTCAAGAATACATGAAGACAACACCTATCTAATACTTCTCACACAACGGCAGTATAAAGGGACAAGCGTAACATCAGAGATAACTAATATGACCGAACAACGTCTCCACGGCAGGGGACAGACGCCCGGAGTCATGACCCGGGCGGGACCGCCCCCATAGAGTATTAAGAAATTAGAGTCCGAAATGCTTGGGGAAGGGGGTTTCATCTGAAGCCCCCTGCCGTGTTTGCTCCGCGTCGGAGTTCCTACGACCGACTATGTGACTACCTTTCAGCATCACCATCCAGTGCCTTGCCGGCTGGCGTGAACGATCATGCCTCTCCACAAATTACAATCTCCGCCGTCATTTATCAATTCGTGTGTTGACCCCCTTCCGTGCCATGACGCAAGACTGTCAAGAATCTTCTCACGCCGTCTTCCTCTATCTCTCTTTACGCAAATATTTCCCGGTTGTATGTTCCCGTTTTGTCTTCTCATAACGTGCAAAGAAAAAAAAATACGATGACTGCCTCTGCCTGATGTTTGTGATCAGTTGTCTTTGCGACTCAGCTACCCTTAAAAACGTCCCGTGTGTTGCCGGGGCCCATAAGGGAAGCAAAGAATAGCAACACTGCAGCCTACCACGCATGTCGTAAGAGGCGACTAAGGAGGCTTGATGGTTCCGTCGCCCTGCTACTGAGTGAGTGCGTGGCGCGACACTGTGAGCTGTGAGTTTCGTGTGAAATGCTTTTGAATCTGCCCAAGGTCTTTTGGAACGTGACTGCATGTTCGGAGCGATGGCAGATGGCTATGTCCCAGAGTTGACCGGTTTTTGCCTTATGCAGAAATGCGTGGCTGCTGGGCTTCTGGTTGACTGCCACTGCCATTGACGATGAACTGTATTTCGTGGACTGTGTGGGTGAACATCTAGGAAACATCCAGATGGGAAAATGACTGCCGATTCCATCAGAAATGAACTGGGTGCTTTGTGGGGGACTATTGTGTTGGCATTCTGGTGGCGGCATTATGCACAGTGTATCTGTGCGGGCTGTTATTTGTCGAGACTCCTGTCTTTTCCACTTTTCACATTGGGCAGTGGGGAGCGTTTTGTGTGATATTCACTGGCACAGGAATGGAGCATAATGGGGACGACCCGTTGCTGTGAAGTTGGAACTGCGACTAACTAACTAACTAACTAACGTCCAGATTGCACATTTTGGCTGCCCAATTAATTTTCAGCATCCTTCTATAAAACCACATCTCGAAGACTTCCAATGATTTCTTTTTTCCGCCTGTTTACTAATTGTCCAGGATTCGCAGCAATATGTTATAACTGGTTCTATGTAACATGCAAGAACTCTTTTTCTGACTTTCAACAACAGTGACTTATTGCACAGAACGTTCTTTTTTTTCGTAGAATGCAAGACTACCTTGACCCTTCTGTAACCGGAAGCCGTCTGTGCGTTTCCGGCGTAGAATACAGGGGGCATTTCGGACACAGCTGTCAAGATATTTATACCGTGAGCTACTATTTGATTTTCTGCCTCGACAAAAAACGTTTAAATTATAACAAGCAGGTAGATGCATGTGTCTCCTTCTAGTAATGAAGACTATGTAAAATTCGACTGACTTGATATGTTTTTAAAACTTATTTTCCCACGATCTGGCCTTGTGCTATCTATCATCAGTGTTGCTTGCCATCCCTTTGATTTTGATGAAAAAGCACCAACAATTTTGGGAAAGCACCCAAAAACAAAACAAAATTCACCAACTGTTTTTATTACAAATGTAACAAGGTAGCACATTGTAATTTATTATTATGACCATATTACAATGAAGTTTATTCCAGATCCGCCAAATCCCAATCAGAACTAGTAACTACTCTCGAGCCAAAAAAGCACTAAATTGCAATAGATAATATTTTTTGGGAAAGCACTAAACTAGGCACTGGCGGTATTCATTCAAAATGTTATAAAGTAGCAAATTATAATTTATTATTATTACTGAATATTAGAATGAAGTTTATTCCAGATCTGCCAAATCACAGACAACTCTTCAGTTTCTGTAGCTGTTTCCTGAAGTATTTGCTCCTGCGATGATGATGATTGAAAGAAACGTGTATATGCCTCCTGTGATCCAATCGAGGGAATCGTCATGTCCTGCTCATGGCTGCTTTAATTCCTCACTTCAATATATTGGGCATTTAGTTTGCCCCGGGCCGTTCCTGCACAAACCAGACAGGTCTGCAGACGGTATCCACTCAGCGAGTTTTCGATTCGGACATGTGCTTGTTGTTGTGCCCGTCAGAGCTGTTCTAGGTACGACGGACATTCGGAAAACTACCTAGTCAGAGCTGTTACGAACAAAAGCGGCATTTAGAAACTAGATAGTCAGAGCTGTTCCTAGCACGAGAGACATTCAGATGAGACATTTCACTCGGACGTAAATGCATAGTGCCAATTTTTATTTTGCCACCCATAGGATGGCACTTCCGACTTTGGCGGGCATTTTTAATGAGATCAGCCTTCCTCAGGTTTCGAGGCACGTTAGACTTATTGTTGTGATGTCGCCCACATCTCAGCTGGTCAAGATAGAACGGTCAAAGACATCATGGGCATTCCCTCGCTATCCAAGGAGGCTTCCATAATTGCAGAGTTGGCAAATATTGCTCTGAGACTGGGCTCACCCGAGGAGTTGCCACGTCCTGCTCATGGCTGCTTTAGTTCCTCACTTCCATGTGTTGAGCATCTCGCTTGCCACTGGTTGCTCAAGCACACACGAGGAACGATCAGTCTGCAGGCGACATCCACTAGGTAAACTTTCGCTTTGGACTTCAGACCACGCAATGGATTTGCAAGCCGTGTGTTCCATTTCGTGTTATTGAGACGTTTTCCCACCTTGTGTCTACACTCTCAATGAGTTAGATACAGTCAGTTTTCGTAACCATTTCATTCGACTGGGGCATTCTTCTACCTTTTAGTACTCGCTCACGAGGTAGGCTATATGTGCTGCTGGCTCAGCACCTTACCTCCGTGCAGCAGTGAGCGAGAAACGGCCAGGCCCTCTCATCCAGGGATCCCTCATATCCTCCAGCTGAGAGCCTTCAAACAAGTATCTGAACTGGGCATGTAGTGTGCTCAGTATCTCACCTCCATTTTTCGGTAGGTGGGTATCGGCCCGGCTCTCACATCAGAGGGTTTATGGCTTAGAGGCGTTCAGCCTCAACCCTCGACAGAGAGCCTTAGAGTATGTATCCGGACCAAGAACTTCTGCCTTCGTGTGCCTGATTTAAACTTTTGACTGCTATCCTCAGTCTACCTGCAGAGCAGCAGGTTGTGTCTCGCTTAGTCTGGCCCCTATCCCATAAGCTGTCCGATATGTAGTTTTCAAGTTTATCAACAGAGCATACGACCACACCTGGAATACAGGTCCACTGCGTGGTGTTCATCAAAAACCACACTACAAGAGCTGGACAAGGTGCAAAATGTAGCGCATAGTCACCACAGGAGGGATGAGATCAACCTCTATAGTGGAGATGGGGAGGACACAAGCACCGAGAGAGCGCAGAGATACGAAAACGCTAATACAAGCAGAAAAGTTCCTCTGCTTGCCAAGTCATCCTGTGAAGAACAGATTTGAAAACTTAGCTATGGGGCGGTTGAAAAGAAGCAGTTTTATCAATTTTTGTCCATTCAGTTGCATTCTCTACCTGGTGCTAAACAGATTCACCACATCACTCTTGTAAAGTAGCTCTCCACCTAGAATGGCAGTAACAAGCCAATCTATCCCCCTGCTTACTGCCCAGGAAACCAATGTGTAGTGGACAGAAATTCCATGATATGCTTGCTGCCTGCATCTCATGGAGCAATGCGAGCCATTCAACTCTGAACATGCCTGTTAACATTTTTGGAAGTACACACTGTGAGTCTGTTACAAACACATCATGTCTTGCTGAAATGTCCTCCAGCCTTCAGAAGGCTGCTATTGCAGCCTTAACTTCCATAATCTTTATAGGTGTTGTAGCAACATAACCAGTTCCTCCTCTTGTAAACATGGTCAATTTGTCTTTGCAGTGAAACCTCACCCACTCCTTTTACCTTTCAGCCCAGCCCCATCAACGTTTAGAATCACGTCACCTGGGCATGAGTTGCCCTTTATCAGCTGTTGCATGGACACTTCTATACACCTGCTTCCCATTCGCCAGCACCCTCAGTCCAATGTAACTATTAACTCTATTGCCTAACTTCATTGTTAGGCAGCACCATTGCCCATTCTCCTCCACACTATTCTACCAATTCCATAATCTTGACTGATTATCTTCAGCTTGTGCCATCCAAAAGCTGCATCTCTTCAATCTATTTCCCCCCTGATATCATCAGAAGCTTAGTTCAGGGTATACTCCTTGTATACAGTGACCCTAAGGTACAGCTTGACCTGGAGTACCATGTACCTGTCATGATTGACTGGCATGGTCTCATTTTGTATATGCTCTGGCTTCACCAGCTGGTTATGAGATATTGCGAGCAGCCCCAGACCAAACTCAATCAGCAAAGTAACCATTTCCTGGTAGAGTGTACGACATTCTTTGCTCCATATCTGCTATGGCCATCACTTTCAGAGCATTGAGTCCCTTTATAGTCCTTGCCACTACATTCTTCAATTTGGGCAAATGAGGTTAATTTCAGGTACTGAGCGTGTTAATGCTATAGATCACTATGCCAATATTTCTCTTTGGTAATTCTGTTGTTCATTGAACACTATAGTACAGCTGCTTTGTCTGGGTAATGATTCTGTAAAACTGGTTAAAGAATGTTAATTTCATTTGTTGGAAAATAATGTGTGTATCTCAGAAATCTAAATGCTAGAGACTCATCAGTCAGGAAAGACTGAAGCTCTATCAGCCAGGAAAGGGTAGACAGCAGTCAGCTAGCAATGGAGAAAAGTCTGGCAGCCAGGAAAGGGTAGACAGCAGTCAGCTAGCAATGGAGAAAAGTCTGGCAGCCAGGAAAGGGTAGACAGCAGTCAGCTAGCAATGGAGAAAAGTCTGGCAGCCAGGAAAGGGTAGACAGCAGTCAGCTAGCAATGGAGAAAAGTCTGGCAGCCAGGAAAGGGTAGACAGCAGTCAGCTAGCAATGGAGAAAAGTCTGGCAGCCAGGAAAGGGTAGACAGCAGTCAGCTAGCAATGGAGAAAAGTCTGGCAGCCAGGAAAGGGTAGACAGCAGTCACCTAGCAATGGAGAAAAGTCTGGCAGCCAGGAAAGGGTAGACAGCAGTCAGCTAGCAATGGAGAAAAGTCTGGCAGCCAGGAAAGGGTAGAGAGCAGTCAGCTTCTTCTTCTTCTGCGTTTATCCAAACACTTTTTTTGGACGTGATTGCGTTGTGCCTGTTTACAGCAGAGCTGCGCTCTTGCGCCATTAGGCCAACACATCCGACTTCTGTAGGCATTTGTTGACCGGGTTAACCTTCCTGGGGGTTTCTTAGGACGTTTGACTCTCACTGTTTTGGTGTTATCCCCCATACCAGCTGGCCCATTTAGAACAGCCGAAGACATCCTGGTCAGCCCTCAAGGGAAGGCAGGGGCAGACCATGGGCATTCCCCGCCATCCAAGGGGGCTTCCATAATTGCAGAGCCGACATATAGCGCTATGGTACTGGGCTCACCCAAGGAATCATCACATCCTGCACGTGGCTGCTTAGCCTCACTTCCATATATTGGGCTTTCCAGTCACCACTGGCTGTTCCTCCGGAAACCAGAAGAATGCAGTCTGCAGATGACATCCACACAGTGAGCTTTCAATTCGGACTTTCCTTGTAATGGATTTGCTATCCAAGCAATATTCCATTTTGTGCCATTGGGATGCTTTTTCCACCTTTGATGACGCCCACACAAAGAGCTTTTTGATTTGGACTTTCCACATAATGGATTTGATAGCCAAACAACAGGCGTGGGCCAAAATATCTTTCTCTGTTCTGCATATATTGGGCACTCCTTCAGCAAATGTTTAGCTGTCATTTTACCAGTTCCACAATTACATTGATCAGTATCTCCTATCTTTAGTTTATTGAACAAGTGGTATTTCAGCCTGTTATGTCCTATGCGGAGTCTGAAGATTGTTACTTGTTCTCTTCGGATGAGTTTGTAATATGCATCATCTTTCTGGTGGCCTGGATGCTCTGAGTCCCTACACATTTAACCGAAAACTCTTTCAATACTTAATCCATACCGACTATATGCCACCATAATTCATTTACTGGTATAATTGTTCATTATAATTGTTCACTATATATATGTGTGTGTGTGTGGGGGGGGGGGGGGGGGGGGGAGAGAAAGTGGGTGTCAGAGAGAGTGAGAGTGAATGTGTGTGTGCGCACGTGCATGCGTGTGGGTGGAGAGAGTGATTGAGCGAGAAATGGTGAGGGAATGTGTCAGTGCATGCATTCGTATGTGTGAGAGTGAGTGAGGGAGTGCGTGCGTGCATTCATGTGTGTGATTGAGAGAGTGAGTGTGTGTGTGTGTGAACGATTGTGTGTGAGAAAGTGAGTGAGTGAGAGAGTGAGTGTGTGTGAGTGAGTGAATGAGTGTTAGAGTGTGTGTGTGAGAGAGAGAGAGTAAAAGAGTGAGTGAGTGCGCTAGGGTAAGTGAAACATTGAGTGATAGCGCGAGGGTGTGTGTCTGTCTGTGTACGAGTGTGAGAGAGAGAGTAAGAGAGTTAGAGATAAAGTGAATGAATGGGGGAAATAGTGAGTGAGAGAGAGAGTGAGCGAACGAGAGAGAGAGTGAGACAGTGGAAGAGTTGATGTGTTAGTGTGTGTGTGTGGGAGCGCACGCATGCGTGTGAGTGTATATATGAAAGAATACAGAGAGAGAGAGAGCTGAACAGATGCATGTCGTGTAATACGCATGTTATGTAACACGCGAATCCATATGTTCGTGTATTCTCATCTGTCATATTATCAGTTAAATACCATTTGATTTTATCATGTATAATGTATACTCATGTACATTACTGTAGTTTGAGTGAAAGACAGAATGAGTGAGCGTGAGAGTGAATGTGTGTGTGTGAGCATCACTATTTTTACTTCACACACTGTTTATGTACACATTTTTCTCCATGTTTAACATTTTTATGAGACTGCTCACGACAATTGTCAGTGTATGTGTGTGAGTAAAGTGTGGGAGTTTGTTCATACTAGTTTCAATGCTCGCGTGAGGCATTTTATATGTGTCTAGATGTGAGGATGTGTGAGTGTGTGTGGAGGATGTGTGTGAGTGTGGGTGTTGGTGGGTAGTGATGTTGGTGGGATGTGTGGATGGATGTGTAGGGGTGTGGGAATGGGTGTGGGGGATGTGTGTATGGGTGGAGGATATGTGTATGGGACGGGTGCAGGGGATGTGTGTTTGGGTGGGGGGATATGTGTGGGTGGGTGGGTGGACATGTGTGGATGGTTTGGGGAAGTATGTGTGGGTGGCGGGGTTGTGTGGGTAGAGGATTGTGTGGGTGGATTGGGGTGTAAGGGCGGGTGGGGAGAAGTGTATGGTGTGTGGGTTTGGGATATGTGTGTTGGTGGGGATGCATGCATGGTATGTCGATGGGAGGTATGTTTGTGGTGGTATGGGTGAGGGTGTGTGGTGTGAGGGATGTGTGTGATGGGTGAGGGTAATGTGTGTATGGGTGGGGGATATGTGTGGATGAGTAGGGGTGTGTGGTGGTTGGGAGAAGTATGTGTGGGTGGTGGGGGTGTGTGAGTGGATGGAGAATGAGTGGCTTAGGGATGTGTAGGTGGGTGAGGGATGTGTATGTGTCGGGGTGGGATGCGTGAGTGGGTGGAGGATTGTGTGGGTAGGGGTATTGTGATCGAGAGATGTTTGGGTGGGGGTGAGTGGGTGCGTAGTGGAGGGTGAGTGTGTTGGTGGATGGGTGGGAAATGCATGTGTTGGTGGGGAGAGGTGCGTGGTGTGTTGGTTGGGGATATTGTGTGGGTGGGGTATGTGTGTGTGGGTGGGGGTATGTGGGGTGGATGGGTCAGGGTATCTGTGTGGGTGTGGGTGGAAATATTGTGTGGTATGTGGGTGGGGGATATGTGTGTGGTGTGTAGGTGGGGATGCATAGTGGTATGTGGGATGTGTTGGTGAGGGATATGTGTGCAGTGTGTGGGTTGGAATATTGCGTGTTAGAGGATATATGTGATGTGCGGGTGGGGTGGGTGTGTGGTGGGGGATTGGGTTAAGGCGTGTGTGGGTGGGTGGAGGATGTACGTGTGGGTGGTGGGGTGTGTGTGAGTGGATTGGGGATGTATAAGTGGTTAGGAAGATGTGTGTGTCGGGGTAGAGAGATGTCATCAAGTGTGTGGGTGTGTGTGGTGGGGGATTGGGTTAGGGCATGTATGGGTAGGTGGAGGATGTACGTGTGGGTGGTGGGGTGTGTATGAGTGGATTGGGGATTTACAAGTGGTTAGGAAGATGTGTGTGTCGGGGTAGAGAGATGTCAGTTGGTGGGGATGTGTGTGTATGGTTTGGGGATGTGTGAGTGGATGTGCGATGTGTGGGTTGGTGGGGGATGTGTGTCCATGGTTGGGGAATATGTGGTCGATGGAGATGTGGTTGGAGGATGGGAGGTTGGAGGTGTGGGTGGGGGAGAGGATTTGTGGGTTAGGATGTGTATGTGGGTGGGCGTGGGGTGTGTGGATTGGTGGGGGTTGTTTGTGGGTGGCGAATGTGTTTTGGTTGGGGGAACAGGTGAGGTCAGTGTGTGTGGGTGGGGGATGTGCGGGAGGCGGATGGGTTGGTTGGTGGGGTATGTATGTGTCCTTGGGTGTGTGTGTGTGGGTGGGGTGATGTATGGGTAGATGGGAGATGGGCCTCATAACATGGTAATTTGTCTTGGCTATGTTTACAACATTCATTTCACAATGTTTATCTTTCTTCCTATGTAAATGTATAATGCTCTTGATGAACGAAAGACGAGTGATTGGAAGGGCCGAATGTAAGACGGGCCTGCGTGCCCAATTTGTTACCCTTTGAAAATAAAGTTGATTTGATTTGATTCCCATTTGGTTCTATAAGTGCTTTTTTTACAACTTTTTTGGATTTCTGAATAGTCCATAGAGTGCTGCTCTTAGGTCTGCTAGTTCTGTGCTGTTTTTGCTCTTCAGTATTGAGACAGCTGACTTTGCATCTGTGAAGATAGCTATTTGCTTCTCTTTATTTTTCTCCGTCAAGAGCATCTGTATATGCATGGGTCCAATTGCTATTTGGGTAATGTTCTTCTTATATGTAGTTTAGGGCTATTTTTCTTCTTCCTGTTTCATTCTGAGTGTTCTTTTTCTCAATACCAGGAATGTTTTCTATCATCTCAGACAGTTGCTGCTGTGTCCAAGCTGGGAACTTGTGTGCATTGTAAATGTGTTTGACTGTTGATATGTTAAGTATAGGATCTGCCCTAATCTTTTGTATTGCAGTTTCTACAATGTTGCTACACTTCAGTCTTCCCTTTCCAAAACCATTTAACATTTTATACATGGGGTGGTCTGTCAATCTTCTAAATTTGTCTGCTTGTTGCTGGGCTCTGCTATCTCTTCTATCCTGCATTGGTTGTAAACAAGTGATCTTTTCTAGTTCGTTAATAGGCGTTGTCTTCAGGCTTCCAGTTATGATCTGCATAACTTGATTTTGGACTCTACTTATTTTGTTAAAGCTTGACTTAGCTGCTGTTGCCCAAGCTGTGATGCCATATTCCAGTACTGGTCTCACCCGTCCAGTGTATAACTTCTTGAGAACTTTCTTATCTGCTCCCCACATTGTACCAGCAAGCTTTTTCATGATTGCCATTCTTTGCCTTACTCTTGTTCGATTTTTCTCAACCTGTGTCTTCCATGTCAGGCGACGATCAAATGTAACTCCTAGATAGTTTGGAGTTTCTTCATGGCGCAATATTTTTCTATTTAATACCAACTTAGGGTGCTGTTTTTTTACTTGAGAGGGAGAACACTGTGCATGTTGTTTTCTCCTCACTTATCTTCACTAGCCATGATTTTGACCAGTCCTCTAGCGCTGATAGGGCTTGCTGTATTCTGCTGTTTGCTGCACTAATATATTCTTCAGATGTCCATAAGGCTAGGTCATTTGCAAAGAAGGATGTGTGTACTCTGGCTGGAAAGTTTTCCGTGATGTCATTTATATATGCTAGGAATAATGTTGGTGAAAGAACTCCTTAGGGGACACCTTGCTCCAACATCATTTTTTTGCTGATTTGTCCTTATACTTTTGTCCTGGCAGTTCTGTTCTCAAGGTAGTGGTTGATCCATTTGTACATTTTCCCACAAATATGCATTTTTTGCAGTTTTACTTTCAGTCCCTCCTTCCATACTTTATCAAATGCTTTTTCTAAATCTATCAAGACCGCTAGTGTGTGCTTTTTCTCTTGGAAGGCATCCTCTATTTCCTGAGCTATATAGGTTATTTGATCTTCAGTGGATCTGTACTTTCTGAA
Source organism: Cepaea hortensis (assembly GCA_963921405.1). NCBI lineage: Eukaryota > Metazoa > Mollusca > Gastropoda > Stylommatophora > Helicidae > Cepaea > Cepaea hortensis. The sequence goes on from OY992893.1 coordinate 49,400,391, forward strand.
TCCTGCTTGGTGTGGTGTTAAGAGTTTGTTTTCTTCCAGATGTCATGTTAGCCTGCCATTGATAATGTGTTCCATTAATTTTCCTACACAGCTAAGTAGACTGATAGGTCGATAGCCATTTGGTTCTTCCAGGTCTTTTCCTTTCTTTGGGACTGGTATTAGTATAGCTTCCTTCCATGCCTGTGGGACTATTCCTCTCTTCCAGCTGTTATTTAGGACTGCTAGTAGTTTCTTTTTTGCTTTAATACCTAGTCCTATTAGCATTTCATTTGTGATTCCATCCTTTCCTGGTGATTTCTTCTTTTTTAGGGTATTCATTGCCTGTTCCATTTCTTCCATTTTTAGATTTGCCATCATATATTCTGCTGCTGTCTCTGTATTACTATGATGTATCTGTTTATCTTTGATTGCTTTCTTTGTTCAGTTGTAATATCAATGTGGTTTGCACTAGCATAAGTGTTCCATTAGTGCATTTGCAGCCTTTTTTCCTGTAAGCAAGGCAGTTCCTTGTTTAATTGTTATATGTTTGTTTCTGGGTCCTTCATTGTTCATGGCTTTCACTAGTTTCCATAGTTTCCATCACTGTCAAAGTTCAGGTTTTCTGTTTTTTCCCTCCAACAATCTTTTGTTGTTTGATTTACTGTTCTTTTATATTTTGCTGAGATGGCTTTGAGAGAGATGTTCGCTTCAGTTGTTTGTTCTCTGTCTACTGTCTTCCTGGCATCTTCAACTTTGTCCTCCAAAATGTGTAGTTCTTCAGTTCAGTATGGTTTGTAATTTTTCCTCTCTCCTCTTGGAATTGACTCAGTGGCCGCCTGTATTATTGCTTTGTTTAGTCTTTCCACCATTTGTTTCATGTTGCCATGTCGTGTATTAATCTTTTCACAACATTTTTCTGTTAGTATGGCAAATCTGTCCCAATCAGCTCGTTTGTAATTCCAGCAAGGCAAAAGCTTTTGTTCCTATGGAAATATACTCCATATTCATTACAAGCTTGATTGGTCTGTGGTCACTACCTGCTAATTGGTCAAGCACATGGCAATCGATTTTGTGGAGGATGTCTCCTGTGCAGAAAGCTAAGTCTGGAGTAGAAGTGGTATACCATCTTCTGGACTAGAAGCTCGGTGTGTCGTCCGCTTTGTTGAGTAGATGGAGATTTAAGTCTATTTACCAGTCCTCTGTTGTCAGTATCTGGGTATCCCCATCTTTCTGAACGGCTATTAAAGTCTCCGACAATAATGCAGTTTGTGTCAGTTATTTTCATGTTTGAGAGTGTACGGTCCTTATCAGCTGGGCTATACAGATTGTAAATTCTTATTTTCATGTCCTTTATCAACGCCTGCAATTTCCGTTTGGTTATCAGAAGTCACAGATACTTTGCTGCAAGGTATTGTGTTTTGTGTAAGTATTTGAACTTATCCTTTGTGTCCTTCACGGCCGAAACGTGTGGCCTGATATCCTCTGACTGAGAATTTGTGATTAATGTTGAGGTGTGTCTCTTGAATGCATGCCACATCTATTCTATCTTTATGAAGACGATGTGTTAAGGAGACTTTCTTGTTAGAAACAGCTTCAGCATTCCACTATAGTATGTTGAGTGTCCGGGGTGTTTGGTCAATAGCTCTTAACCTACTCCTCTGTGCCTTGACTCCACAGCACAGGGGAAGGTAACCACCAGTAGTAATGGGTGGATCCCCTCGAGGCAGGGGGCCCGGCACTATCACCGCCTGATGGGACTTCACGGGATTAGCACCATAGTGATTAATTTTAATCTGTGGCATCGTGAATTAAGTTACGTTGCACTGCTTTGTCAAGCCTGTGACTCAGTACATCCGATTTCGACAAGCATTGTTCGGGTGTGCTTTCCCTAGTCTTTGACTGTCCCCAGTCTGCCTACAAGGCAGCAGGTTTGTGTCTCTTGGTCTGGTTCCTCTCCCTTGACCTGTCCGACATGGGTGACCCTGTCAGTAGCTGTGCTACCATCGGCATAGCTCTTGGGGTCATTGGAACACGCAAGCCCCTCTACCTTGTCACAGTGGACACACGGCAGAGGGGGAGCAGTCAGCTAGCAATGGACAAAGGTCTGGCAGCCAGGAAAGGGTAGAGAGCAGTCAGCTAGCAATGGGCAAAAGACGGGCAGTCAGGAAAGGGTAGAGAGCAGTCAGCTCACAATGGACAAAAGTCGGGAAGCCATGAAAGGCTTGAGGCCTGTTGAACAGCAGTGGCCAGAGATTGTCAGCGAGGCAAGTTGAGTAACACTACCACTTCAGAAATTTGAAAGTCAGTTGTTTGATCCAGTTGTAATGTGACCTATAGATTGATTTGAAAATTGATGATTTTCTTAACCTGATAATTAATATGTCATATTTTTATTTTTTTTAATTTTTAGTTGGTCCAAAGAAAGGGAGCATGTTGCCAATCATTCATAGTCCTGTGACAAAGTTCTTTGAATCAGTGGGTGGATTGCACACTGGAAAATGCGGTGAATTTTACATGGACTTTATGAGATGTGCAAGCAGGGTGAGCGCCCAAAGAGCAATGAATTATGATTGCGTCAAGGAGCTTGCTGACGTTCGTGAATGTATTTTCCATGAGAAGCAAGTAAGTTTGTGAGGTGTTAGTATTGTGTGTATATACTTCACGCTAAGGTATCTTTTTGCACAGAAGTAGTTTGCTAATAAGATTTCTTACACCAGGAGATGTTCAGCAGTTTAACATAAAATGACGTGCTGGGGGGGGGGGGGGGGGGGTCTTCTTCTCCTTTTTATTTCTCATTAAGACTGCCCTGACTTTGCCAGGCAGAGAGAGAGAGAGAGAGAGAATCTGGCTCACAGGAATGATTCTTTTTTAACTCTGGGGGAACCGGTGAAGACCCCGAGCTAGTTATCCAGTTTGTGACCCATGCCGGAATAGATGCATGGCAACCATTGATCGTTCATGAAGGAAAAGATTCCCATTGGGGTATAGCCCTCAAACAACTCACTCCAAGCCTTCCTATCTTTTGCTATCTCATGCAGCTCTATCTACGCCCCTACCCCCTATTTTTTTTTGGCCCTGTGGGTTTCAGACAAAAGGCTTTCTAGTTGTGCTATTCTCATGTTTTCTCATTGTGTTTGTCAACCCAGCGTCTTTTCTGCACTGGCATTTGTTTGCTTCTCTCCATGGGCTCCACTTTGGTGATTCTGTTATGCCATGTTAGTCTTTATATTCTGCACAGGTACCAATTAGTGAATGCTTGTAGTTTATTAGTCATTGTTTCAGTTGTTCTCCCACTGCTATTGCATGTTGTTTTACAAAACCAAAAGTATTTTCTATGTGGTTTCCATTGTGTATGTGTAGTAATTGTAACTGCTGTTTCAGTTCATTTATTCCCTATGGTGTTTAAAATTACTGGATCAGACCAGAAAATCTCAATCTTTGGTGTTCTGGATCAACTGTGTTGATGATATTACTCCATGCCACCGTCTCAATCCGTCCAGTATCATTTCTCTTGGTCTGCCCCTGCAAGTCTTCCCCTACAGATTTCCGGTCATCATGATATTCTCCAATGCCTCTCTTCTCATCACATGATCAAATCAAACTGTCTCTTTCTTATTGTTGAATATAATGTTTGTTTCATTAGCGTCTTTCAGGCAGTCATTGTTACTCGCCCTTGACCTGTCTGACATGGGTGACCCTGTCAGTAGCTGTGCTACCGTCGGCATAGCTCTTGGGGTCATTGGAACACGCAAACCCCTCTACCTCGTCACGGTGGATACGCGGCAGAGGGGGAGCAGTCAGCTAGCAATGGACAAAGGTCTGGCAGCCAGGAAAAAAACTCCACAGGAGTCTCCGTGGCGAAGTGGTCAAGCCATTTGACTCGGGCTTCGAAGGTTGTGGGTTCGATTCCGGGCCGCGTCCTTCGGTTCACAGGTTAAATTTCTTGGAGACTCCTGTGGGTCGTTCGTCGCTAGAGCTACGGAGTTCGTGCTTCGTGCGACCGTTTCCGCACTGCGGAAAGAGGCTGAGCCATATGGGATAAAACCCGGTGCAATGAAGTCAACCCTGTCGACTTTTAAGCGACTTTTTTTTAACCCACTCTCCAGTCGTTAGTTACTACGACAGTCCAAGGAATTCACAGCATTCATTTCAGGAAACACATCTTGGTTGCTTCCCTAATTTGTTCATTTACATTCCAAGATTCACTGCCATACAGGTTCTATACAGCATTTCAGCATTCTCTTTCGTGCATTCAATGATATTGACTTATTGCATAAGATGCCTTTCATTTTCTGAAATGCAGCTTTTGCTTGTCCTATTCTGTTCTTAATCTCTGTTCTGCATCTTCCATCTGATGTTATAAATTGCCCTTGGTATTTAAAATTATCCACTTGGCTAAGAATTGTCCCTTATTTTTCCATTTCACATTTTGGCAGACAATAGCTTTATTATTAAATAGGGTTGGCATTTTGGATTTCTACACCCTTCTAAATTGTTTTATGGCAGTTTGTTTGTGGGGTGTTAATTTTGAGTTTCATAATATTTGTCAAATTTTACTACGGTGTGTTTGCTTATGCATATAACTTGGTACTTCTTGTGGTTTATTGACATATAAAATATGGCATCATTATCTTTGCAGATTGAAAATCTATATTAGTTTTTACCGTATTCACATGTAAAATTGTTTAATCTGTATAGTATTTACAAATGCTAATTGTTTTCGTCCTTGCTATGTTGTTATGCACAATTTGTTAGTTATTGTTGTACCTTCCTTTTATGTAACATTTGTTACCATTACAGTGTTTACAGTGAAACATTTTAGTCCTTGTATGTCCTATTGTACCGGTGTCTGTGACTTTAGGGATAGTAAAACTGTTTCACAATTCTCCGACATACCGAGTCTAGGGTTTGAAATTAGGCGCTGGCATTTTGGAAGCAGATTGCTTTGTGTTGATTTCTGTAGTACGAGGCATCAGCCATTTAGAAAGCAATGGCAAAGTACTGAACATGGAATTGCCTAATAAATCACAAACAGCCAATAAATGTTGGGGTTGATTGCAACATCCTGTCACAGATGTGCAGCTAACTTTTTATTAACTTCTTTGTAGTGTAAAATGTATTACTCTTTGCTGTATTTCCTTCTGTGTTAGTTGTTCCAACTTCACGACAGCGGGTCACCCCCATAATAGCTCTGTTCCTAAACCACACAGAATGCTCCTCACTGTCACATGTGAAACGTGAAGCAGACAGCAGCCCCTACCAAATCTACAGCATGCGCACACATGCATGCATAAGGCCGCGGCCAGAATACCAACACAACAGTCTGCCGTTAGACCTACAGTTCATCGTCATTGTTTCTATTGGTCTCCTGAAAGTAGCTCGAGGACGAAGATTCACCTCTGATGAAAAAGTGAAGACAGCAGGCATTTGTGACTCACCAATCAGCCTTAAACATTTTTTAAATTAGGGAATAGGAAAGCTTGTTGACAGATGAAGAAGCAAGGAAATTATGTTGAAGAATAGTATATTTGTCTTTTCTGGAAGTTGTTTAAAATAAATGCTACAGCCAGGGTGCGGATAATGTTTGATTCAATCACGTGTACACTCAGTATACCTAAAGGCGTGGAAGGGGAATCTTTACTTAACTCCAGAATATTAACGGCTTTATTTAGTTATTTAGCCATTTGGCCTATTTTTTCCAACCTGCACATCATAGTTGACTTAAATATTTTTTCTTCTTTTTAAATCAGGATAAGCGTGTCGCTATTATTATGAAAGAGAGAGAGCGCCAGAAGAGACCCTACATAGAACCACTGTCAGAAGAAATTCTGCGAAGAGGACATCTTGACCCTTGATTGAGCAAGCATTGCTGTGTAACGCTTAATGATCTATATTGTAGTTATTAGTTCTGAAAGGTGTCTAATAAAAGTGATTTCCAATTGTTCATATTGTCAGCTATTGGTAAATACTGAATCATTGCTTTTGTGACACAATGCTCTCACTTGCAGTTTTCTCAGATGAATGCTTGTGGTGTGGTGAAAGTCCTCCTTCTCTTTAGGTTTGTGTGCGTTGTTCTACATGTTGTCTATCCATAATTGAACTATGGCTTGTGGTCCACATTTACCCTTGTGTTACCAGGGTCCTAAAGGGAAACAAAGAATAGTAACAGTGGAACCTACCATGAATGTCATAAGGAACCACTAATGAGGCTTTTCATTGCTTTTATTTTTGCAATCGCTCGCTTTGAACTCAAACGTAGTCCATATACACTACTTCTAGTAATACTGGACTACATTTTTCGTGTGGATTAGCTTTCTCTATTAACATTATCCCTCGCCATCAGGCGAACCCACTTCGACTTCATAGGTACTTGTAATTTATGTCCCCAAGTCAAGGACGAGCGATCAATATTTTTAGTTCAACTGTCTGGTAAGGGTTTGAGCCCCTTACTTAGGCATCAACAAACCAAATGTTTAAGAACATGCGCTCTTATCCATTCGGCCATGCTGACTCCCTTTCATGGGTCTGGCTGTCCCATCCTGTAAAAAATGTTGGCTGCAACATCCGATGAATCAATTACTATATGTAAGTCTAAGATGGCTTGGTGTGAGTTGGTTGAAGATGTATGCCTCAGTGTGGGATACAGACAAGAAGAAGGAGTTGAAGTTTTATAACTTGAGATAGATTTGTCCTCTGGGCTGATTTGGTTTGTGTCATGTACTATTGACAGACATTGTATATTTCTGTTGTTCAGATGCATTTTAGCTGTCACTGACTGGTCTGTTATTTCCTGCTGTTATTGATTCAACATTTGGGCTGACACTGTCTGATCATGTGCTGCTGCTGTTGTTAATGATTCAACAATTGGGCTTCCATTATATGGTGGGCGGTGCCAGGCTTAAGGACTCCCTCTGAGACATGATATCTACGAGGTCTGCATGGTTGAATGGATAAGACCACTCGTTCTTAAACATCTGGTATGCTGAGGTAGCAGATCCAACCCCCTTCACCGGTCAGTTGGACTCAAATGTTCACTGCTCATCCTTGACTTGGGAACGTAAATTACAGGTACCTCTGAAGCCTGGGGGGTTCACCTGATGGTGAGGGACACTAGTAATAGGGAAAGCTAATCCACATGTAAAAATTAGTCCAGTGCACTAGAAATGTCGACTATGCTTGAGTTCAAACCGAGCAAGCGCAAACAAAAACATAGGATTGCCTCTGCATTGGCGCAGATTTTGAAACTACACAGACTCACAAATCAACCCAGCCTAAAATGGGTACAAGGAAATGTCTTGGGAAGATAAAGGCGGCGGGCGTGATACTGACCACACCACCCACTGAGTGCCGATTGGTCTATAGAAGTACGGGTCTGGCACTTTATGCCTAATTCATCGTATCTAATTGCCATGGGATGTTGAATCACCTCTTTCAAACTTCCGTTAATTGCCGTGGGATTTTAAATCTTTTATTTTGTGTTTATCACAGAGCGTTGCCGTTTGTTAGTGTTAAGTGACACATGTGGAATAAAACAAATACATACATGTACACTTATGTTAATATCACATCCATGACTTCTTATCATACATGAAATATCACAGACGTGTCCATTCTCAAAAAGTACAGTTGAAAACAGGCATGTGTGGCATTTGCAGCACGTGTGCGATAGAGAGAGGAGAGAAAAAGTAAGAAAGAGATTGAGGGAGAGTGTGGGGGGGGGGGGGGGCAGTATAACAAACCCATAACATACAAGAATTGTGAATTTAGCAGCATTGAGGTAACTACAGTATGTGACTTCTTTTCGGTTATGTATCTAGTCTGTGATAGATCGTCTCTGACTGTCAAAGCTGTCTGTTGACTGCAGTAGTCCTCTTCTGTCTGCCAATGTTCTCTTCATTGGATTGCTGATGATTTGAAAACCGTCAGTCTTCATTTTTTGGATTGTTTTCTTGTGTGTTCCTGTCTTCTTGTGCGTTGTTTTGACTATCAAAAGTTCAGTTCTTTTCTGTGGCGGCGTTTCTCGTACACGTGGTGGGAAATCTTGACTGTGTACACCAATAACCGCTGCTGTTTGTACAGTGAACATATAATGAGATATACAGAAAATATGTCAGGGATCCTGGTAGGCAGAGATAACATAAATAACTTACATTATACTGATGACACCATCTGGATAGCAACAAGTCAGAAGGAACTACGGGAAATAATAGATACAGTGGTTGTGGAAAGAAAAAAAAATGGGCCTTAGCTTGAATAATAGAAAGACAGAAGTCATAGTGATAATTTAAAAAAAAACAGATTGTGCCTAAATGTGCAATTAAAGTAAACGATTTTTTTTTGTAAGTGCAGAAATTCAGATGTCTAGGCACATGGATAGCATCAGATGGCAGATGCACCACAGAGATAAAGAACAGAATAGGTCAAGCAAAACCTGCATTCTATCAAATGAAGAACGTTTTGTGTAATAAGTCCTTGTCCTTGAACATTAAAGTGTTCTTGTATGTTAATAGAACTTTAGAATTTTAACATATGGACAATTAGTAAACAGATGAAAACATCCCTAGAAGCATATGAGGTGTGGTTTTATAGATAAATGCTGAAAATTAATTGGACAGCCAAAATTAGCAAACTGGGCATTTTTAAGGAAGCCAATCACAAAGACAACTTATCACAAACATCAGAAAGAAGCAGTCACTAATTGTTGGCTGCATTATGAGACGCCAATAACTGGAGCATGTTGTGACAACCGGTTAGATTTGTTGAAAGAGGGTTAGGTAAGACAGTGTGAATAAATTCTTGACAGTCTATCGCCATGGCACGGAATGGAGTCAACACACGAATTGATCTATGCCGTAGGAGATCGCAATTTGTGGTGGAGCATGATCGCCTTCGCTGGTCGGCAAGGCATTGAATGATGATGAGGATTTTATTTGCAGACGATCAGTGCGTTTTATAGCGACGATGGCAGACTGCAAAATCATATTAATACTCTGCAGGTCCGAACGGGTAAGAACACGTGTTCCATCCGGTGTGCTGATGCCGAGGTAAGCGGTTCATCCCCTACACCGGACAGCTGGACTAAAATGTTGACCTGCCGTCCATCATTTGGGAACTAAATTACAAGTACCTCTGAAGTCGGAGTGGGTTCGCCTAATGGCGAGGAACACTGTTAATAAAGAAAGCTAATCCACACGCAAAATTCAGTCCATCACTACTATAAATAGTGTGAGGACTACGCTTGAGTTCAGAGCGAGCGAGCGCAAACAAAAAAATATTAATAAGCTGAGTTCAATATGCAGCAGATAAATATGAATATAAATACAGCCAAAACTAAAGTAATGCAAGTTAGCAGATCTACTGGTCCACTAAGTTTACTGATAAATAGCACATCTCTGAAACAAGTTAAAGAATTCAAATATCTTGGAAATATGATCACAGAAAATGACAGATTAGACAGAAAAATCGAAATCAGATCTATATTAACTATCACTCATAATAAAACATACAAATATACCTATATCAGCAAAACGACATATAATAATAATTAGCATATTAACATCAACCCCTTGCTACCAATGTCAAACTTGGACTTATCCAAATCACACTTGCGCAAAATCAGCACCTACGAGGTAAGGTGCTTGAGGGGAGATGCCAACTTAACTATCCGCCAAAGAAGATTAATAAACCAATACAGAACTGGTGTCGTTGGCCGCTAAATGCTGCAGGATTAACTGAGGAAGGGATCTGAGCACTTATCCACTGAATGGTTGGATGTAAATGAGGATGATCTATCGACTATCAACTACCAGCACTGGCCCTACATCAAACATCTGCTACGACAGCAAGAGAACATCTGAGAAGAAAATGGATTGACGACATCAAAGACTGTACAATCACACGGAATGACACTATATGCAGCGCCACTCACACGAAGCGTCAGTTATTCCTCCCCGCGACGCTAGCGGCAAAAGTGGAAGTTGATGATGGTGACGATCGTGATCGTCAACGGACTCCAGTCTAGTGCGCCGAAGGATCCACTGAGTAATAGACATGTAGGAAGATGATAATGCATATGTAGTTTGTTGGAGCTGTATATTACAGTTGGATTTGCCATGACAATATATTACAATTGATCTTGTAAAGGTGACAAAACGGTGCGAGATATCAAAACACATAACATGAGTTCATGGGGGAAGCTAGACATCCATCCATCTATCCATCATGTACCATGCCGATAAGCGTGGGCGGTCATGTACTGCCATGTCACTCGATCACCAGGGTCATTGATCAGCTATGTGTTCCTGTCTCGACCATGCCACGTGGCCAAGCCATCCAGGTAGGCCTATTTACTTCTCGGTCTTCCCCTTGGTCTCTTCCCTTCGATCTTACCAGTCGTCACCAAGTTCTCCAATTCATTTCTTCTCATAACATGCCCAAAACAATTTTACTGTCTACGTCTAATGTCTCTAATCAGTTTACGATCTTCGTTTGTTTCTTGAAGGACTTGTTCACTGGTTTTTCTGTCTGTCCATGGTATTCTTTGCATTTTCCTCAGAAACCACATTTCCACAGCCATCAGCTGTTTTTCAGCTTGACTGCTTATTGTCCACGCTTCACATCCATATAAAAGTACAGGTTCTATGTAGTACTTCAACGCCATTTTTCTCGTTTCAATTGATATCTTGTTATTGGTTAGTATGTTTTTCATCTTGCAAAAGGCTACCTTCGCAATGGCAATTCTTGTTCTAATCTCTTCAAGGCATCTCCCATCAGATGTTATGACTGTGCCGAGATAACTGTATCGATTCACTTGCTTAAGAATATGCTCATTTACTTGTATATCACATTGTGGTGTTTCCTTCTTCCCAGTGACGACCATAATCTGTGTCTTCTTAATAGTCAGTTCTAACCTTAGTTGTTCACTGTGCGAAACAACCGCATCTACTAAATTTTGCAGGTCCTGTTCATTGTCTGCAATTAAGACTGTATCATCTGCATATCTAATGTTATTGATGTATCGTCCCCCAATGTTGATTCCTTCCATGTCTTCTATATTTTTGAAAATATTTTCATTGTACAGGGAAAAAAGATCTGGAGACATTACACATCCCTGTCTCACGCCTCTTTTAATAGGCTGATATTGACTTACATTGTTATCAATTCTGATGGCAGCTTGTTGTTTCCAATATATGTTTTTCACATGTCTAAGGTCTTTTCCATCAATTTGTAGATTTTCAAGCATCCTTATCATGTCGACATGTCTCACTTTATCGAAAGCCTATGTGTAGTCAATAAAGTAAAGATATAGATCTTTGTTTACTTCTATAGAACGTTCAATTACTGTTCTCAATATATACACAGCATTTACTATGCCCTTCTATGTCTAGACATAGAAGTGGCAATAACCGTGCAGTAACAATTCATTTTTGTTTCGTTTTTGTGCTTGCTCGCTTTGAACGCAAGCACAGTCCATTTCAGAAGGTGTGACTGGGAAAGAGGCAGGCTGTCAAAGACTGGCAAAAGGCCAGAAAGGCTAACATGCCACAGGTTGAATTGGCGAACCTGAAGACTGAGGTCGTTAGGACGACGACTTTATTCAAATCCTGCGCCAAACAGGCCAAGGCCGACAAATGGGACGAGTTCTGCAGGAAGGTGTGCTCCGAGCAATCTCTTACGACATTCTGGCGCCTCCACAAGAGCATGAACGGTGCTGCACAACGTAGGGGTATTCCAGACTTTCAAGGCACAGACCTCGCATGGAAAAAGTCGGATGCGGATAAAGGTAAGGCCCTTCTTGCACGCTACATAGAACAGACTGACCAGAAAGACGAGCCCGCCAGACAGAGGACCACAACAACACTCTCTCAGTTGTGCGAGGGGGTCGGGACAGACGAAGAATGGACGATCACAGTTGACATATTGCGTGCGATGCTCAAGAAATCATCTAACACCGCCCCAGGCCCAGACGGCATCCGATATGGTGACCTACTGGTGATATCAGCTCATGACATGGAAGAACTGGCCAGAGAATTCAACACCAGTATCCAGAGGGGTCAGGTCAAAGAAGAATGGCTACACAGCTACCTGCTGCCGCTGCCAAAACCGAACAAAGACCACTCCAAGATAAGCGGCTACAGAATCATTACGATGCAGAATACTGTTGGCAAGCTACTGGAGAAAATTGTAGCACACAGACTTGCTTGGGACTTGGAACAGCTCGGCTGCTTCCCGCCCACACTTGGAGGATACAGACGCAACAAAGAGTCATGGCTGAATGCGGCGGTCTTTGCTCAAGATGTTTACGAAGGATTTCAGGTCAGAGAAGAGACATGTGCGGCCGCCATAGACTTAGAGGACGCATATAACAGAGTATCTTTCGAGCACTTGATGCAAACCCTCCTCAGACTGAAAGTGCACCCTCACCTTGTACGATGGATAGCTGCAGTTCTACTCCAAAGGAAGGTGGTGCTAAGATGCGGGAGTTGGTCTTCTGAGCCGATAACGATATGTCCAGGATTGCCGCAGGGTTCACCACTGTCACCAGTACTATTCAACGTGTATACGGTGCCGATCACTGAACAAAAGTTGGATGGGAGGGGTAGGACTCTATCATTCGTTGACGACATCCTCGTGTATCGACAGGGTCGAGATAGACAGGCGGTTGCCAACTATATGCAGGGCGAACTAGATCGAATTTCCTCATGGTGTGCTGATGCCGATGCCCTTGTCAACCCTGCAAAGGCAACGGTTACATGGTTCTCACTAAACAACCATATTGTGAAAACAGACCTGCCGGCAGTAAGAATGGATGGGAGCATTCTGAGTAGAACCCAGTCAATGACATATCTTGGCGTGAGGCTTGATCGTAGCCTGTCCTTCAGAGATCATGTCGATTATGTCATAACGAAGGCTCGAAAAGGTTTGGCAGCAATGAGAGTCATGGCGAGTGCCAATATCGAGCAAAGACTGCTATTACTTCTGTTCCAAGGACTTGTGCTTTCACGCATCGAGTATGCCCTGGCCATCCTCACTGTCAGCCCTACACAGATTGGAAGACTTGAAAAGGTACAAAACGAAGCCATGCGCATCATTTTGGGCTGCACGAGAGACACCAGCTGTGTAGCAATGAGATACCTCCTTGACTTCCCGACAATGGAACACAGGATCAAGATCTGGAGAGCTCGTGCATACTTAAAAATAAGTGCAGATGAGCAGCACCCTCTGCATGACGCTGTATTCAGAGAAAAGGGTGACAGGCTAAAGAGGGGCAAATCATGGATGGATCGGGCGGAAGATGTCGTCGGACAGGTCTGCAGTCTTACCAGTATCAACCCCGGCAAGGAATGGGTGCCTGTGCCTCCAGCTTTTAAGTGTACCTTCTCCTGCATTATTACACTCGACAGACGGTGCAGAGAGCAGAACCCTGCCGCTGTCAATGCAGAGGTTAACGCGCTCATCTATGATCACCCAGATAGCCCCGAAGTACTCATCTATACAGATGGATCTGTTGTAAAGCAGCAGAGAAGTGCGTGGGCATTTACAGCCCGCTCAGCGGGCCGAACCGTTCAAGAATCCAGTGGTGCCCACTCCATGACCACGAGCAGCATGACAATGGAGGTGATGGCAGTTACACAGGCTTTCATATGGCTGGAATCACAGCATTATACCAACGTGTGTGTACTAAGTGATTCAATGAGCATGATTCAGAAGGTCGAAGCTGGATCTGTACGTAGACAGTGGACTGAGTCGCTGCGGAAGTCTGTTGTCCTCAAAGTCACCTTCATCTTCGTCCCGGGACATGCGGGAGTTGAGGGAAATGAACGAGCTGATAAATTGGCTGGCTCTGCACCCCCTGTAGATGGCCAGCCCATGGATCGTGCCGATGTTATTAACGCCCTTAAAGATATGGCGAGAACAGAGGATTTTGACGCCAGTGATTCCACATCGCTTTCCAGGATGAAAGACCTGGGAGTAAGAATCGGCACAGCCAGACGCGAGAGGTACATCGGGAAAACAAAGCGCCTCGTCAACCAACACAGAACTGGCACTATTAGCCACCGGACGCTGATGCATATGCTGGGGGGAGGATCTGAGCACCTATGGACATGTCCGGAGTGCAACGAAGATACCCCAACTGATAACTAACTAACTAACTAACAGTCCATTTTGCGTGTGGATTTTTTTTGTGTGTTTTGCATATCTTTTACAGGACATCGCTGTCAACAACAGCATCTTTCAGCTGTATGTTGATTTCTTAGCAAGATTACGCTCAGTAGTTTGCCATTGCTTTCTGAGCGGCCGGCTCAGTTATCCCGCAAGTCACCAGCGGGGGTCGAACCGCTCCCAGCTCTCGCCCTGCTACGAGACTGCGTGATAAACGGGATTACGGAGAAAGTGTTGTAACCCCTCGGCCAGAGAGACCGGCTTGCATGTGGATTAGCCTTCCTTATTAACAGTATCAATCTAGTGTTATTGTACAATAAAATTAAAAAAAAATAAAAAATAAAAAGTTCCCGCGAACCGGAGTCGAACCAGTGACCTAAGGATTGCTATGATTTCCAACTACAGTCCTCCGCTCTACCAACTGAGCTATCGCGGGGATGACGTTCATTCCATATAAAAGTTTATCTATACAAATATTACTTTAATTTTGAATGTATGTCAGTTCTGTTGAATTTGCTTTGTGGTGACAGTTTTACAGAAGCGATTCCCAATCCCGCATTCGAAACACAGCTGCGGAAGCAAACCTCCTTACGCATGATTTTCATGCAATGGTATATAAGTATAAGTGCCGGTCGTTCGGAAACATTGAAACTGAACGTAACTAGACTACTGAACGTAAACTTGCCAAGAAATCACAAACTGCCAAACATGCTGGACTGGCGTTGACTGCAACGTCCTGTAAAAGGATATGCAACTAGCTAACATGTTGAATAGACAGATTCATCATCATCCAGTGCCTTGCTGGCTGGCGTGGGCAATCATGCTTCTCAACAAATTGCGATCTCCGACGGCATGCATCAATTCGTGTGTTGACTCCCTTCCCTTCTGCGCCAAGACATAAGATAAGACTGTCAAGAATGATTAGAAATTCTAATCATTCTTGAGAGTCTTATCTTATTCTGATAGAATGTTCTATTTAATTTGCACAGTCGCATGATAACGACCGGGTATCACATGTTAGTCTGTTGGCACATGATAATGCTCCCAACCGGACGAAGAGATTCCATTACAGGACAACGCTGTCAACACCAGCATTTTATTGCTGTTGTTGATGTCTTGGCAAGTTCACGTTCTGTCTTGGCAAGTTTACGTTCAGTAGTTTGCCATTGCTTTCTGAACGACCGGCTCCAATACCAACTCGTTAAAACTCAGAACAACGAGGTCTGCTGCCAAATCGGTCGCAATTGTGTTTCTAACGCGGGTATGCGGGCTTACGAATCGCGTCCGTAAACTCTTCGCTACGTAGGGCGGCAAAGCATGATTATCTTACGAAAATACAGCGGTGGGTTTCCCTTGACTTCCGTAGGTTTGTGTATGGTTGACTCCACTACTAGCCTTTGTCTGACAGAGTCGACTTTATTGCACCGGGTTTGTATCCCATATAGCTCACTCTCCGCAGCGAACTGCCGAAAGTGTCGCACAAAGCACGAACTCTGTAGCTCCAGCGACGACCCCCAAGAGTCTCCGAAAAGAAATGCACTCGTGAAACGAAGAACGCGGCCCGGAATCGAACCGACAACTTTCGAAGCCCGAGTCAGGCGGCTTGACCACTTCGCCACAGAGACTCTCTGTGGGGCAGCGGTTATGTTTGGCGTCTCTTACCCGCTAATGGCCAGTCATCCAATCCAATCCAATCCTTGGTACCAATACCCCCGTTCAGCCATCGATTTTTCGACTTGGCTGTAATTAGGGGTGTTTATGGTGTGACTTGTAGATTGTCTTTCGTACTTTGGGCTTCTTGTTGTCAGCTTCCCGGCTTCTGATGTGTTGATTGTGATCATTCCTTTCTTCTTGATGTTTTTCATGTGTGGGCAGAGTCACGCAACTGTTGAGGCCTGGAGTAATTGGGTACCCACCCCGTCATATGGCGCTGTTTCTTTCAGGAGTTTTACCAGTTGTCGTCTCTCCTGGTGTTCTATCTCCTTCCCCGCCTTGGGTTGTCTTCGAATCTTCTCGGACTTGATTGATTCCGTGTGTCGTGGCCGGTTCCGGCTAGGCCTTTTCCATACCGTCTCTCGAACCATTTTTCTTGGTTTGGGTATCAATTTTCATCCAGTTCTATTTCACTTTCTGATGATTCTTCTGCTGTCGGAGACTTTGTGTTTTCTGGGTCGGGTGTTTCGGTCTTGGCCTTGAGTAGTTCTAGTTGTTGTCTTTCTTCTTGAATCTGTATGAGCGTTTCTTCTGTCTTTTCTCTGTCTTCTTGGATTTTTTATAAGTTTCGTAAATTTCAGCCTTTATAGCAGCCATTCGAGCGACATCCTGCTCTATCTTCTGCTGGACTAGCTTAAGTTCATCGCGCTGGCGCTGAACGGCCGTTATCTGTGTTTCTTGCGTTTGTCTTTTTCCTCCTCCATGTTTTTGAACTGTGTTCTCAGGTCCTTCAGTTGGCCTTCCATTTGTGCTTTGTCACTTTTGGTGAGTCGGTTGGCCGCCTCGTACTGCCTCCTGGCCTCTTTATATGGTGGGTTAGACTTGATTGCGATTTTCATGGCTTCTTTGCTGTCTTGGTAGCAGGGGCAGCCGAGGTACCTGGCGCCGTGGTTGCCGCAGTTGGCGCACTTTCTGTTAGTGTTAGGCCTCCTGAAGTCCGAGTCGTTCTTTGCATGCTGGCACTGACTGTATAGATGGGGTCTTCTTCTTCTTCTTTGCGTTCATCCAGAGTGTTTTTTCAGATGTGATTGCGGTGTGTCTCGTTAGGCACCCTAGGGCCGAAACCCTTAGGCCAACACATCCGACTTTTAGCGTGTAATTTTGACCAGGTTAGCATTCCTGGGAGACTCTCACTTTTGTGGTACCGTCCACATGCCAGCTGGTCAAGATGGAACAGTCGAAGACATCACGATAACCCTCAAGGGAAGGCAGGGACAGTCCATGGCATTTTCCGCCATCCAGGGCTGCTTCCATAGTTGCAGGGCCGACACTTAGCGCCCTGGTGCTGGGCTCACCGAGGGAATCGTCACGTCCTGCTCATGACTGCTTTAATTCCTCACTTCAATATATTGAGCGTTACGTTCGCCCTGGTCCATTCCCGCACAAACCAGACCGGTCTGCAGATGGTATCCACTCAGCGAGTTTTCGATTCGGACATGTGCCTGTCGTTGTGACCCGGAGACAAAATAGTCAGAGCACCACTCGATAGTTCCGGGCACGACGGACATTCGGAAAACTATCTAGTCAGAGCTGTTCCGGACATGAGCGACGCTCGGAAACTAGGTAGTCAGAGCTGTTCCTAGCACGAAAGACATTTCACTCGGACGTAATTGCGTAGTGCCAATTTTTATTTTGCCACCCGTAAGGCCGGCACTTCCGACTTCGGCGGGCATTTTTAATGAGGTTAACCTTCCTCGGGTTTCGAGGCACATTAGACTTGTTGTTGTTGTGTCGCCCACATCTCAGCTGGTCAGGGTAGAATGGTCAAAGACATCACGGTCGACCCTCAAGGGAAGGCAGGGGCAGACCATGGGCATTCCCCGCTATCCAAGAAGGCTTTCATAATTGCAGCGCCGGCACATATTGCTCTGTGACTGGCTCACCCGAGGAATTGCCATGTCCTGCTCATGGCTGCTTTGGTTCCTCACTTCCATGTATTGGGTATTTCGTTTGCCACTGGTCGCTCAAGAACAAACCAGGAACGGATAGACTAGGGCGATATCCACTAGGTAAGCTATCGCTTCGGACTTCGGTCTCCGCAATGGATTCGCCAGCCAAGCGTTCCATTTCGTGTCATTGAGACGTTATTCCACCTTTGACAACACTCTCTGTGAGTATAGATACAGACATTTTTTGTAATCATTTCTTGCGACTGGGGAACTTTTTTCCCTTGGATCTCGCTCATGAGGTATGCTACATGTGCCGCCGGCCCAGCACCTTACCTCAGTGTATCTGAGCGAGAAAACGGCCAGGCCCTCTCATCCGGGGATCCCTCATATCCCCCCAGCTTAGAGCCTTCGTACATGTATCCGAACTAAGCATGTAGCGTGCTCAGCATTTCACTTTCGTTTTGCAGTACGTGAGTATCGGCCTGACTCTCACATCCAAGGGTTAATGGCTTAGAGACGTTCAGTCATATCCCTCAGGTGGAGCCTTTGAGTATTGTCTGGACCAAGCATCTGTGGTTTCGTGCGCCTGATGTGATATTTTGACTGCTATCCTCAGTCTACCTGCAGAGCAGCAGGTTGTGTCTCTCTCGGTCTGGTCCCTAACCCAAGGGCTGTCAGACATGTAGTTTTGCTTCCGTCGAAAATGTTCTTGGGGTTACTGGGACACGCAAGGCCCCCCCCCACCCACCGCAGCAAGGTGGAGACACATGGGGGGGGGGAGATGGCGTCCAGCGCATTATCTACTCACCTCCACCTGACTCTTGCAGGTGGCACGGGTGTGTCAAAATTTCTGGCACTTAGAGCACTGCAGCACTCTCGGTATGTAATGCTCTGGTACTTGGTCTTTCTGATCCCATCTGATGTATTGAGGGATCACTCGGTCCTCTGATGTTACGACGACTGTAGAGGGGATGTTGTTCTTTCCGATGATCCTCTCGGCACTGGTGATCTTGAGTTTGTGGTTCTCTTTGGTCAGCATCTCCATTTGGCCACTTCATATAGTTCTCCAAATTGGCCATGTCGTATAGTTTTTGAGGTATTTTATAGAGATTGCTGCCTCACCAACTAACTCGACTACTCTTGTTAAAGTACATTTAAAACAAATAAAAACTCATCGATTCCAGGGTAAACAGAAAAACAGACACCGTGTTTCTGCACATATCTACCTCAACTGCTCACGGTGTGTTGGCAAGAAAGTAGATAGATAGCGTTACGTTATAATATAATGATTATATAGACTGACAAAGAGAAAGGACAATAATTCTTCAAGCGTTATATCCGTCAGTCAAATGGTTGGATGAAGAATGGCTTGCGCGATTAATTGGATTAAAGTGAATAAGAGTTACGTAATTCGTTGATCACACTCTCTCGCTTGAATCCAGTGGCAAGTCAAGTCAAGACTACTGGAAACGAATACCTTTACATTGGATGGCGCTCTACTTGCCTTGCCGTGCTCATTACGTGCCACAACGCTTTGCTGGTAAACGCCGTCTTGCCCGATGAATCATCAATGATTTCTCCCACACAGTCTGTCGAATCTTTTCTTCACATGCTGGATAAGCAAACAGTTCACCGATCGGTTGTCAAATGCAAGTGATAGAAATGTCTGCCAAAACACTAGAGAAAGAATTCGTCGGAGTACTATCATCATCATCATCATCGTCGTCATCATCATCCTCATCATTATCATCATCATCATCATCATCTTCCACTTATGCCGTCAAGCGTCGTGGGGAGGCATAATTTGCGTTCCAGCGCCCGGTGGGCGGCACTGGATAGTGTCATTCCGTGTGGTTGTACAATGTCTATGATGTCAATCCATTTTCTTCTTGGACGTCCTCGTGGTCTTGTCGCAGATGATCTTTGATGTAAGGCCACTGATGGTAGTTGCTGATGTTGCATTCTAACGACATGGCCAAACCACTTGATCTTCTGTCTTTCAATAAATGTGGCACAAGGTGTTGATCCCACAGTCTGTCTGAAAACAGCATTTCTTACTCGGTCTCGGATTGTTAAGTTGGCAGCTCTCCTCAGGCATCTCATTTCGCAGGTGTTGATTTTACGAAGGTGTAATTTGGATAAAGTCCAGGTTTGAGATTGGTAGCATAGGATTGGTGTGAATATGCTGTTTATTATCTGTCGTTTTGCGGACATGGGTATGTTTGGATGTTTCAGTAAGGGTGATAGTTGATATGTAAGTGCACTAGCTTTTTGACATCTGATTTCAATTTCTCTGTCCAATCTGCCATCTTCTGTTATCATACTTCCAAGGTATTTGAATTCTTTAACTTGTTTCAGAGTTGTGTTATTTATCTGTATACTTAGTACTATACAAAGCAAAATATGCATAACAATGCACTGTATCCCAGGACCTGATGGCGTACAGTATGGTCATATCAAGCAGCTGAGTGATGCCATGTGTGGGGGTCCTCCTGAAAGTGTGGATCTAGTGCCAATATCAAACAAGGGTGCAGGGAAACAATAGAGCTGAAAACTTGAAAAGCACATATAACTGAAAATGGGCAGAGGAGATATACTGCGGCAATTAATAACAGCTCTGTGCATAGTGGCACATATCTGGATGAATCTCCTCGATCACGGCTAATGTAGTGAGGAATCCAGTATGAACCTGATTGCAATTATTGTTTGTCCTGAGCCAAGTGACATCAATTCTTCACCATAAATGAAAAGATCACAAGGATCACGGCACAATCTGACAAAACGAGATACATTTTCAATTTTATAAACATTGTCATCAAGTACGCAGCCGCATGTCATGGGTGATCATGCTTCAATGAATCTCGCGATCTTCAACAGGTCGTGTCCTTTCGTGTGTTGACATTTTTCAGTTTTGTAATAATGAATTTTTTTAAAATTTAGGAATTACTTTATTGAAGTGAGGCGTTATTTTCACTGAAATAACACTAATTAGAAATTAAATGATGCTGATTATGATTCATTTATGACAAAACAGGAAGCATAAATGAAAGGACACACCAGACAACTGACTGTCATTTACTGCCAATATAGTACCTTGCGGTAACCATAGGTAATCGAAAATTCTAGCCTCCACTTCCAAATAACGACAATGTCTCACTGAACTCTACTTATTTCTGTTGTCTCTTGTGATTTAAAAGCTAATTTATTTTTTATGTTATGTATTCGAAGAACACTAGCCCAGGGAAACTGAAATACTTTGACCATATTAATGTCATAACAATTGGATTGGAGGTGGCGGCAAATTTCTAATATCTTAGGTCATTAATTACCAACAATGGTGACACAATGAAAGAAATTAAAAGACGAATCTTTATTGCTCTTCAAAAACTAAAACAACTGAATAAATTGTGGCGTGGGACAGATAGGCCTACAAACATAAGATTTTTAAGATCGTGCATCTTTCCCATTGCAACATACGCTTGTGAGACCTTGACACTTACTAAACAAGCTGAACAGCGCATAAATGCCTTTGAATATAAATGTTATTGACGGGTTCAAGCAATATCTTGGATACAGACAAGAACAAATGCATCCATACCACTCATCTCATCTAATCTCATCATGTTCCTCTTGTACCTTGCGGTGTCGAGGTGAAGTATAAACAGCGGGAGAGTGCCGGCTTATGGGCTGTCGATATTCCCATGGACTTTGTTATTCCCAGCGTCTATCGTTTACGTGTTCGGCATCTTCCCCTGCTTCCCTCTGGTCTGTACATCATTGCTTGTTGTGGTATACTGTTAGCTGGTAACCTACTTGCATGGCCAAACCATTTGACTTGCTGCCTTCTAATAAAATCTAGTGCAGCTGTAACTCCCACTTTAGTCCTGATCCATACGACAAGAGTAGGATATTGAAGAAGGTTGGCTACTAAAGACGATAAAACTATTTTGATCACTTGAAAAGTCATGAAAGTTTGGAGAGAACAGTAATGGAGGGGTATATGCCCGGGAACAGAGGAAGAGGAAGGCCAAAGAGAAGATAGGTGCACGATGTGGCAAATGATCTCCAGATGGGTGTATCGGACGTGGAACATCTTGCTTATGACAGAGAAGATTTCCGGAAGGTTGTAATGGGAGGGAGATTCTGCAAAGGGCATGCTACTCAATGAATGAATGAATGAATGAATGAATGAATTAATTAATGAATATTAATGTCATAGTAGCTTGAAAAGAACAACGATGGAAAGTATGATTCCTGGAAGAAGAGGAAGGGGTCAATCAGAACCACTCTGGAGGTGCATGAGGTCAGAGAAATTAAAATACAGCGAGCAACTTTCTGCAGGTGGCCTACTCATTGGTATGCTATGACTATGTACCCAGAGCCGTGACCAAGGAGGACGTGCCTCGTGAGAGCTAAAGAAGATAAAGAGACTGAAACATTCATGGAAGAGGGCCTTTCTTGACGATCAGAACACTTAAGTTATGATTCTTCCACCGTTGAGTTTATTGCATTTTATTTACAACTGAGAGTATTGTCAAATGTTGCGTATATTCAACACCACCTCGAGCCCACGCGCGGAAGCCAGGACATTGAACAAGCAGCTAGAAAGTCGAATATAGACCCTGGAGAATATGTCGTATTTCATGAAAACAAAAACAATCAAATACATCCATCCATCAATCATGTGCCATGCCGATAAGCGTGGGCGGTCATGTTTTGCCATCTCACTCGATTACCAGAGTCGTGGATCAGCTCCGTGTTCCTGTCTCGATCATGCCATGTGGCCAAGCCATCCAGGTATTTACTTTTCAGTCTTCACCTTAGTCTCTTCCCTTCGATCTTACCAGTCGTCACCAAGTTCTCCAATTTATTTCTTCTCATAACATGCCCAAAACATTGTGACTGTCTACGTCTAATGACTCTAATCAGTTTATGATCTTCATTTGTTTTTGAAGGACTTGTTCATTGATTTTTCTGTCTGTCCATGGTATTCTTTGCATTTTCTTCAGAAACCACATTTCCACAGCCATCAGATGTTTTTCAGCTTGACTGCTCATTGTCCATGCTTCACATCCATACAAAAGTACAGGTTCTATGTAGCACTTGAACACTCTTTTTCTCGTTTCAATAGACATTTTTTTTTATTGGTATGTTTTTCATCTTTGAAAAGGCTACCTTCGCAATGGCAATTCTTGTTCTAATCTCTTCAAGGTATCTCCAATAAGATGTTATGACTGTTCCGATTAGCTTTGCTTAAGAATATGCCCGTTGACTGTCTACGTCTAATGTCTATAATCAGTTTACGATCTTCATTTGTTTCTTGAAAGACTTGTTCCGTTCATTTGGTTTTTCTGTCCGTGGTATTCTTTGCATTTATATTATATCACATTACTCAAATACATAGGTTCTAGAAAAACTGGGAATGACAAGAGAGTTGATGGAGGAAATTTAAAAAAAAAATTGGCAAGTGAAATATTTCGGCCACTTTAAAACTCTTATAAAAACCATAGCGGAGGGCAAAGTTGAGGGCTCGCGAGCAAGAGAGACAACAAAGCAAGTGGGAACATCAAGAAATGGGCGAACAGTAATCTGACATAATGTACAGTCAGGGTGAGAGACAGACAGTTTCGGAGATCCATTGCAGCCCATCTTTGCCTTTATTGTGGAGACGGTACCTGATTGATTGATTTATTTTACGACTGGTACATTCATTGTGGGGGTCATACAACTATTTCTTTCCACCGAGATTGTGGTTCGACTATTTTAAGTGACCCACACATTTCAAAATGTGAATCAGTGTCACGGCACAAACATTTCAGGTTCAGGTTCTGGCATAGCCAGACAAAATTTCGTGACAAAATTGGAGTGTAAGGCAAGCGGTGACCTGTTGTTTTTATCGTGTATATATGAAGTGTAAATATTATTAGTGTTAATGTATATTTGTATCCAATACTTATATACTTGATTAACCACTAGCGCGTGTAAATTCTTACCGGGGCCCTTAATAAAATAAGTTTAAAAGCCTTTCCTCCTCTTTCCTTGATTAGGTTGCTGGTGACTGTGTGTAGCGAGGACTATCAGTATCACGATTTTAAATTTGAGTATTTACTAATGAGACCGGCGCCACAGTAGATAGGCCTTGAAATTCAAAATCTAATGGTACCACAATGATGCCTGTATGTCACTTCTAAGTGAAGATATTCACAATTTTGTGAAGGTGAGACGAGTTGGGATTTCTCATGCTATTCACCCGTAAGTGTAGCTCTCCAGTGTGCCCGATTACCTCCTTCAGCGGTTGTGCGTGTGTGTGCGTGCGAGATTGTCTCAAACGGTCATATGAAAACTGACTTCAAAAATATGTTCCGTCATGTTAAATGATTACAAAATAGTACAAGTATACAAATAAATTATTAACAATCTTTAAACTTGTGTGTTGAAAATATGGAAGGAATCAACATTGGGGGACGATGCATCAATAACATTAGATATGCAGATGATACAGTCTTGATTGCAGACAATGAACAGGACCTGCAAAATTTAGTAGATGCGGTTGTTACACATAGTGAACAACAAGGGTTAGAATTAAATTGTAAAAAGACACAGATTATGGTCGTCACTAAGAAGAACGAAATACCACAGTGTAATATACAAGTAAATGGGAATACTCTTCAACAAGTGAATAGGTACAATTACCTCGGAACAGTAATAACATCTGATGGGAGATGCCTTGAAGAGATTAGAACAAGAATCGCCATGGCAAAAGTAGCCTTTAGCAAGATGAAAAACATACTGACCAATAAAAAGATGTCAATTGAAACGAGAAAAAGAGTGTTGAGATGCTACATAGAACCTGTACTTTTATATGGATGTGAAGCTTGGACAATGAGCAGCCAGGCTGAAAAATATCTGATGGCTGTAGAAATGTGGTTTCTGAGGAAAATGCAAAGAATACCATGGACAGCCAGAAAGACCAATGAACAAGTCCTTCAAGAAACAAATGAAGATCGTAAACTGATCAGAGACATTAGACGTAGACAGTCACAATTTTTTGGGCATGTTATGAGAAGAAATGATTTGGAGAACTTGGTGACAACTGGTAAGATCGAGGGGAACAGACCATGGGGAAGACCTAGAAACAAGTATCTGGATGGCTTGGCCTTGTGGCATGGTCGAGACAAAAACACGGAACTGATCCACGACTCTGTTGATCGAGTGAGATGGCAGAACATGACCGCCCACGCTTACCGGCATGGCACATGATGGATGGATGGTTGAAAAGTGTAGCGCAATCGATATGCGGCGGCCGTCATGACCCGTGGGTTTCCAATTCACAAAGTCACATCTTCGCAGAAAATCTGTTTTTCAACCACAATTTGAGCAAGTTTAGCGATGAAACTATGATGATTCAGGGGCAATATTTTATATGGCAATTAAAATTCACATTAAACAAAGACATCTATTGGATCCATCGATTCCGATACGCGATCATTCCGCTGCCTCTGTGGGATGCGCTCCCCGGCAGTCGGCAGCTTGCACAGATCCATAGAGCACACTTCCAGTTTCTTAGTTCTATATAATATTTTAGTTCGTAATGTTTAATAGTTTCTATTATATCACCTAATAATTTTGTGAAAAATAAAAAAATTTAAAAAATGCCCAGCCGGGAACAGAACCCCTGCCTCCCGCGTGACAGGCAGAATGCTTACGATTATGCTAGCGAGGACACAATGCTTGCTCTACAAAGATATTTATATAGTCAAGCTGCCGTATTGGGTTTCATGATCGTAACATTTTCGCCTGTTTTTCAACCACAATTAAAGCAAGTTTAGCGTGAAACTTTCCAACTTCTGTAAAATTGAATACAGAATTCGAAGATCCATCTACAATTGATGGTTTTCTATTGAAAGCGCCAGAAAAAAATTATTTACGGTTCAGTGTGCCGTTTTCATCTTTCTCCGCGTGCGAGGTTGGTCTCAACCAACGGGTCATAGGCGGATTATGAAAACTGACTTCAAACATATGTTCCGTCATGTTAATTGATTAAAAGATAGTACAAGTATACAAATAAATTATTAATAATCATTAAACTTGTGTTCTCTTTAATTTTAGTAGGTCAAATTGCACGTTTTGAGTGTTGAAAAGTGAAAGTGTACATGCCATAGCGATCGATACGCGCATGCGCAGTCGCCATGGCACATGGCCATGTATTTACCCATTCACAAAGGCACGCTTCGCCGAAAATTTTGTTTTTCATCCACCCTGCAGCGATTAAAGTGATGAAACTTTCCAGATATATTTAAAATTGTATGCAGAATTCAAAAATACATCTATAATTGAATTAATTCTATCTGCAACACCAGAATAGTGTTACAAAGTGCACATGCCAGTCCGATATATATATGCGCAAAGAGCAAAAACACATCTTCGCAGAAAATGTTTTTTACATCCACTCTGCAGCGATTACAGCGATGAAACTTTCCAGATATATTTAAAATTGTATGCAGAATTCAAAAATATATCTATAATTGAATTAATTCTATCTGCAACACCAGAATAGTGTTACAAAGTGCACATGCCAGTCCGATATATATATGTAGGCTCTATGATTCAGTGTTGTAATCGGGCATTGCCAGCCACGGTCACATGACCCGACGGCCATGTTGCTTGCTCCCGAATTTCGGCCTAATTCCGAATGTGGTCGTTTTTTTTTTTTAAATCCGAAAACGGTGCGATTTTGACTGGCTATAAATAGGCCAGTATTGTGGAGCCATGCTTGTAGTTTCAAGCACATGTGCTCAGACGGCTATTTGGTGGTGACTCTATCATTGCTTGTGTATTTTCAAGTTGAGGTAAGTTCACGTGTGTACAGATTGTTGCTATAAGTCACTTTAGCTTAATGTTAGTAATAATTAAATTCTCCATCCACTTTTATATCTCTGTTTAAAATTTCATTACTTTAAACAATTGGAACGATTTATAGTAGCTGTTTGAAGTGAATCGCCTCAGACGGTCTCAAGCAAAAACATCGGCAGCCATCTTGCTTTTTCTGATTAAGGACTTGACATTGTTTACACTGTTTGTTTATTGAGCAGTTCGTTGCTAAAGTCATCAGTAGATTAATGTTTGTAATTATTGAATTTTCCATCCACTTCTATATCTTTGTTTAAAATTTAATTGCTTGAAACGATTTGGGGAATTTACAGTAGCTGTTTGAAGTGGATCACGTCAGCCTGTCTAAGTGTCTTTAGTGACAAAATCGGCATCCATTATTTAAGCCCGTTATTTATTGAAAAGTTTGTTGCTAAAGTCACCTTTAGATTAATATTAGTAATAATTGAATTCTTTATCCACTTTTATATCTCTGTGTGAAATGTCATTATTTGAAATGATTGGCTGGATTTACAGTAGCTGTTTGAAGTGGGTCACATCAGCCGGTCTCAAGAGAAAAACAAAACATCAGCTATTATTATAATCTTGCCTTCCTTATTATTTGTCTTCCTTAATCAGATAGGATAGACTGATTGCTTGTCAATGTTTACACTAATTACACTAATAGAGGAGAGGTATAATTAATAGGGTCATATTTATTAGTTATTAATAAATATGACCCTATTAATTATACCCCTGCCCCTCCCCTTTTTCTTTTTAATTTTATTTCTCTTCCTCTCTCTCCCTTTCCCTCCCTCCCTTCCCCTCTCTCTCCCTGCCCCTTCCTCCCTCTCTCTCCCTCCTTCCATTCCTCTCTTTCCCTCCCTTCTTCCTCTCTCTCCCTGCCCCTCCCTCTCTCTCTCTCCCTGCCCCTTCCTCCCTCCCTCTCCTTCCCTCTCCCCTATCTCCCTCTAACTTCATGCCACTGAAATTATTTTAATTTTAGAACAATTTTTCCCCCACAGTTCTAAAGTTCATCACCATCATCATGGAGAAGAAAACTGCAAGTGACATGAGACAGATAGATGCTGGTGAAGTTTTGCACACGCTGGAACCAGTCAACGCTACAGATGAAGTCAGACAGAAGAGTGCCTTATCCATCAAATTATCAAACTAAGGTAATTATTATCATCATCATCATTGCAGTGCACCATCATAATCGTGTTGTAATTCTTTTGCAGAAAATTATGTGTAAGTGTATGGCATCTAATAAAATCAACAATCTATTTCATATTTGCTGTAAATAAAGCACTTACATGCCTTACACAGTTGAATGTTTGAATAAGAAGATTTATTTATTCTTCTCACCCTGTCCTTATGCCTTAATGTAGTCACCTCGCCAAGGGTCTTCCTTCTCCGTGACTATGTTGTGTTTTGCGTATGTATTTGTTTGCTGATGAAGGCTAGTCGCCACAACGTCCTTGCATTGTTTGTAATTCTGTTCTGTAAAGCTGCATTACTTTGTGTTATTTTAAATTTACATTTCCACAGCTTTACCCCAGTTCCACTTATTCTTATTTTTTTTTTTTTGTTATTTTAAATATTTTGTTAAATTAATTTTTTTAAATATTTTAATTAATTCTTATTCTTTATTCATATTTTAAAGGTGATCTACGAAGGTTTGACAGACCCAAGTGTCCTACTCCACTTGCAAGTGCTTAGGCTGTACTCACGCTTCCTCACCAGACCATGGATGCAGAGATTTTACTGAGAAAGAAAAAGACACTTCGATGCGGTAAGCATTTTCATGTTTAAAAAAAACAACATGTTTTTTAGTTGCAGTCTTATATATTATTGCTACAACAAACAAATATGTTAGTAGTTTTATAATAGCCAACAGATGACATGCTTACAGAAATCAAATGAAATATTTTGTTTCCACTTACCTTCATAAAATAATCCACAATGAATCACAAATGAAGATAAAGCACTTATAATAAACACCAAATATTAATATAAAAGCAATTGGATAAGATGTTTTTAGTTTTACTAGATATATATGATTACAAAATTGTTTTTGTTAAAAATATGTTTCTGTAACATTCATTTCACACAGGTAAAGGAGATGGAAATCTGTTTTACCCCAGTTCCACTAATTTTATTCATATTTCGCAGATCTGCAAAGTTTTGACAGACTCATGTGTCCAACTCCACTTGCAAGTGCTTATGCTGTACTCTCGCTTCCTCACCGGACCATGGGTGCAGAGATTTTACGGAGACAGAAAAAGACACTTCGATGCAGTAAGCATTTTCATGTTTTAAAAAAACATGTTCTTTTAGTTGCAGTCTTGTATATTATATTATTGCTACAACAAACAAATATGTTAGTAGTTAGTAGTTTTATAATAGCAAACAGATGACATGCTTACAGAAATCAAATGTAATATTTTGTTTCCACTTACCTTCATATAATAATCCACAACGAATCACAAGTGAAGATAAACCACTTATTATATCCACCAAATATTAATGTAAAAGCAATTGGATAAGATGTTTTTAGTTTTACTAGATATATATGATTACAATATTGTCTTTGTTAAGAATATTTCTTTCAAAAGGAGACGGAAATCTGTTTACAAGGCTTAAGAGATTTGCAGACGTCACCGGAAGGTTTTAATGACAAAGAACATGTGTATTAGTTTTTTAATTAGTACTAGTAATACTACTACTAGTAATTAGCATAACTATTAGTTAATAATTTGTTGTTTCTTTTTCTTTTCCAGGTTGGCAAGATGCTATCGTTAGAGAGCAGAAACAAATAGTGTTAAAACTTGCTGTTGCTTTATAGATCATTATGTTTCATAAGTTGATATGCAATATATATAATTAATTAGCTGCCATTTTAAATTGTCATTAGTAATAAAGCATATTTATAAAATCATAACATGGTCTATTGATTTGTTTTATCAAACTGAAGGGGGCAAAATACATTAATTATTTAATTAAAAAAAAAAAATAATTTAAAAAATTTTTTTTTTTTTTCGCTCACTCGCTCGATTTGAACTCGAGCGTAGTCCGTACACATTACTTCTAGTGCACTGAACTGAATTTTGCATGTGGATTAGCTTCCCCTATTGCCAGTGTCCCTTGCTATCAGTCAAACCCACTCCAACTTCAGAGACACATAATTGGTGTTTCAACGTTCGTTAGCAGAGTTTACATTTTAAAAATTAATTATTAATTAATTAATTGGCAGCCATTTTGAAATTAAATTAGTAACAAAACATATTTACAACATCACAACATGGCCTTTTTATTTGTTTGATCAAACTGAAGGGAAAAATATTCATAATTGGCATTTTAAGGTTCGTTAGCTAAGTTTAGTCATTATTCAATAATTAATTAGCGGCCATTTTGAATTTTAATGACTCGATATTGCATAACATCAAAAATTTTCTACCTAGGCAGTTAGGCCTCGCCTTTCCGAACAAGACAATATATAGTTGCTATGGGGTTTTCTCAAAACTGAAGAAATTGTAGCAGTTTTAAACACATTGTAAACAATTGTTGTTTCTGGGCAGCAAGTCAAGATCAGTTAAAGGAGTATTTCCTTCTTTGTTCCATTTACGAATTAATTTTACACACAATTCTGGATATCTCGGCTTAGAATCAACGTACAGACTTGAATGAGGTACCGTTGGAAAATATTTTTCAGGTCCTATTCATCTGTCCCGATTTAATCAATGCCAAACCAATTTTTTAAATGTCATCAAAGTACCTATGCGCAAAGAGCAAAAACACATCTTCGCAGAAAATGTTGTTTACATCCACCCTGCAGCGATTAAAGCGATGAAACTTTCCAGATATATTTAAAATTGTATGCAGAATTCAAAAATACATCTATAATTGAATTAATTCTATCTGCAACACCAAAAAAAAAAAATTTATTACGGTAAGTATGAAATATATTCTTATTTATATAAAAGGTCACGATGATTTCAACCAATCGCTGTGCACGGAATATTAGGCAAACCTTTCCTGGAAAACCCAGCATGACGTGTGTTATTGTCACGTGAGATTTGAATGAATGAATGTCGTCGAAAGAATGCATGGTAAATTAGATAGCGTTTTCCAGGACAAGGTGAATCATGGCGGTATGATTTCGGTTTTCATTTCCGGTCGCGGCACGATGGAACTCGCTACTAGTAATGTACGGACATTATACGCAAACAGCTGGTCACATGACCTATTCGCAAACTGCTCATCACGCGATCTATTCGTAAATGGCTGGTCACGTGACCTACATTTGACTACATTATTAAAGTTTGTGGAAATATCAGTGTGTCCTCGATAGTGTAGTTGTTAGTATCTCAGTCTGTCACGCGAGAGACGGGTTCGACTCCCCGCCTGTATTTTGTTTAATTGAGTTCAAATACCCTTATCAGTGAGTTCAAATACCTTTGTCGATGGACACCTGAAAAATTGCAAATCCTATCATTATTATATTCCTCCCCCACCTTTCTCCCTCCAGTTGTATGGACAGATGGAGAAATTGACGCAAAGCATAGGCGAACAAAGGGAAATTCAAAAGAACAACATCTATCAAATAAGCAAAGTATATTACTGAAATGGAGTCGAACAAGAAATAGATGACAGGTGTAATCTTAGATTTGATGGACAATATAAAACAAAGTAAAAACGACAAATAATATTCTTCCCCCTCTTTTCATCTTCCAATGGAGCCTAGATACTCAACGAAATCATGTCAACCTCTTTGCAGGTAGAGTTTTCAGTTTTACACTGGGTGAGGCAGTCAGTCTTACGGCACCCTACCTTAGACGCCTCCTACGTCAAGCATGGCAGATTACAGTGTAACTATTTATAGGTGCCAGTAACACACAGCCGGTCTCCCTGGAGAAGTGATTAAGGACGTTGATCGTAATCCCGTATACTCACGTATGAAACACAGCTGTGGGAGATTAGGTAGAGGATCGCGTCGCGCTGGTTACTTACAGAGGTATGGGAGCCGGTCGTTCAGAAAGCAATGGCAAAATACTGAACGTAAAACTTGCCAAGACAGCAACAGCAGCTGAAAAATGCTGGTGTTGACTGCAGTGTCCTGTAAAGGATATGCGAAAAAAAAGTAACACACAGACGAGCCAAACAGTTAAGAATAATCAACAAACAATTAGGATTAACTATGGTCACATGATATGTAAATTTAACCCTGTGTAAACTTTATCACATTTGAACCCTCGCATCGGAGTTTATAAAAACAAATGTTGACTAAAACTTCAGTTGCAAAGTGGAGGTCTGTCGACTTGGTTAACTTGAGGTAGGACGGCTTGTGTCATCTACAGGCTTACTTTAATCTCGTACGTACGCAAATTCAACGTTAGGAAGTATGGAATAAACTATGTATATATGTAGATGTAAATGAAGATGGGGTTTGAATAAAAAGAACTTGCAAACAAAAGACAGACAAGAAGGGAGAATAATAGTCTTCTTAAGCCAATCGACGGCGGTAGTAAACGTCATGTGACCAGCCGTTTGCTCATAATGTCCGTACATTATTAGCAAATGTTTACTTGTCACGTGACCAGCCATTTGCTTACAATGTCCGTACATTACTAGCAAACGTTTGCTTATAAAGTCTCCCTAAAGTTAAAGTAGCAAAGTTGAGTTGAGCTAAGAACTAAACTAAAGAACCGACATTACATTACTCTGTCTGTACTCACTACTGATCAGTGATCACTGAATTCACTGCACTCCCATACGCGCTCCATCCCCTCGTTCAACAGCCAGCAATTAGCCACACTACTAATCGTTCTCACCGCTATCTGATTGAAAGTTCTCCTTGTCTTCCCTCTCAGTTTTAAAGCAATTCAAGTAAGTTAGAGTTGTAAAATAATTAATCAGTAACAAATCTGAGGCACCTGCTAATTTCTTAGTTTTATTTTAATAAGTTTTATCTAGCAACTAGATGGAAGTCTTAAGAGAGGCAAAACCACTAAAGTGTAAAGTTAATGTAAACTAAATTCATTGACTAAATAAGACGAAGCAAGAAGGCTACGTGCAAGACTGGCAACAGTGTTGCCAGCACTATCCTCCTGTAGAAAAGTTTAGCAGCAAAAATGGAAAAACCAACATGCCCTGAACAAGTCTAAAGAATAAGAAAGGAAAAATAACGCAGTCAACAAAGATGAAAATGGTTTTGAGAAAGGGGGTTGGCAGCTCCCTAGCTGATACTGGATTACAAATACAAGCAAATTATGACTAAGAAGCCCCACATAATGGAAAAATAAGACAGATACAAGTCATCATTACAACTGAAGTTTTTATGAACGACAAGAAAAACAAAACAAATGAATACTTATCTCGACATCTGAAAAGTTGTCTACTCAACCACCCTGATCTAGGTTAACACTAGGTTAATCAGATAATTTCTCGGATGACGAGATGATAAGTATTTATTTGTTTTACATTTTTTATTGTTCTGTTTTTCTTGTTCATTAATGTCTGCCTGTATCTCTGGGTGTTTTTCATTTGTCGAGCTTCTTAATCATATTTTGTGCTTCTAATCCATAATTGGGCTCCCAACAAAAATTCATAGCAAGCTCTACTTTCGGTGGAAGCATGTCATGATGCAATGCTAAGAAAGTCATAAGGAATCTGGGTCAGCGACTTACCTCTGTACATCTAGGAAAATCTCCATAATATCAGAATCTTGAATATTAGAACTATGTTTGATAGGAAAAGCGCAACTGGTAGTGGAAATAAAATGTTGTAAGATAGCAATTTGGAATTATGTGAAGCAAGATAAATAGAAAAGAACAGGCAAAAAGCTTCCTAGCACAGCTGAAACAGTAATCAACATTTTTCCAAAACATTTGGTTTATAAGCATATGTATTGTACAGTTTAAAAGGTTATTCTTGCCATGTGGCAATATATGGCTTACAGCATTAAACTTACAGGTTAACAGAAGGCCTACAGTAAAAGACCAATAAAGGGAAAAGTGAGTACAATTCACGCAGCAACAATTAACTGACATGATCTGATAAAGCGTGTAAAGGTAGATCGGGCACATGATGATGATGAATAGCACTAAGGGAAACTACTTAAGAAAGTTGCGTATCACGTGACCGGAACAGCTTAGTTCACGAGAAAAGAAACAACTTAAGTCAGTCAGGCCAGGGTCAAGATAGAAGCAAGACGTAAAACTGTTGAAGCCGTGAAAGATTATCAACGCCATTCGTGCAATGATAAAGCTCTATTGTCTTTATTCATATTCTTCTTCTTCTTTCGTTCGCTTGAAACATGTCTACAACTGCAATGTCGTCTCTTGTATGAATTCATATAAAGTTTCTTTATTATTTCTGCTAGCTTTATACCATGAAGTGAACTGCACAGCTATGAATGAAATAGAGCAATATTACACCACATCATAAAATCATCAGACATACAATTTTATATAGATAAAAACAAGTCATGGAAAAGATTACCATTGACAACATTTTGAACATCATATTACCTGAACAAGATAACGAAATCCCGTACAATAGCCTGAACATTCCGTTAATAGGACGAATTCATTTTGTGAGAGATCGAGAAGGCCAGTATTATTCATTGATGGTTCTTGTTTATTGGATATATGGTACCTTTTCGGCGTTGTTTATAATAATTATTCCTGGATTTGAGGACGGAGTCATCCCAGCATCAGTTCTTTATGGTAAGCATGCTTTTGAATCCCTATGCTAACTAATTTATGTTGACTATAAAGGACATTATTATGCTTGGTTTTACATGACAACATCTTGATAGCTTGGCCAGGGCAGGTTTTGCCTATGTGCTTGTGGCTAGTTCTTTTCTATCCACATTGTTGTTAGATGGAAGCTGCATGCTTGCCTGCTGGTCCAGTGGTCATGTGTTCAAATCTCTATTGAGGCAGATTAAAAGAATTGACAAAAATGGGTACTAGGAAATGTCCTGGTAAATAAAGATGGCCAGCGTGACACTGATCACATCACACATGTGCTGATTGGTTTATAACAAATATGGGGTCGGCAATAGCATATCAGTGTGCATCTACGCATGTGAAAGGATCCTTTACTTTATTTGCTTGCTTGTGTTCTTTGGCTTGAGCTCCAATGTGAGGTCCTGTATGTCGGATGAAGGCATCCTGTTGTCCAACATCAGTGTGATGTCATACAGGACCTGAGGTATCCGTTGCCCCATGTCTGGATTATTGGTGTGCAGACTGATGGTTCCTCGCCATACAGGCAGACACTCTCCGACTTCGGAGGAATCGGCCATCCTACTGACTTTAGCCAGGACCCCGAAGGGACCTTATGCCCAGGACGCTCGACGAGGACACGTCAGTAGGTCTTGGCCAGTATATAACCCAGCCCTGGTGCCTTGGAAACACCTCTGCGTCCCTTTACTTTATTTATTTTGTTAGATAAATAAATATTTGGCTTTGCTTTGAGTTGGGAGAGGGAAATAATAGAGGGAAAGAACTCAGTCAACCTCATAATAAGATGACCTTGTGAATGAGAAATTCTTAATAAGTCTGAAATCATTGGGTTCATGTGTTATAGGTTTACTTTGGCATTTGTGAAATGTATAAATATGCTGTGAGATTGCCTATATATGGCCTATATATGGTTCCAACCATGAGGGATAGAGGAGACACATCCGGCATGTTTACAATCAGAGCGTTACTGGAACGATCAGCATCTACACCTGGCTTTTTCTGAGGGAGACCGAGCATCTCTTAGTTTGCAGAACATCTCTTAGTTTGCCGGAATGTTGAGATCCCAGTTCTTAAAATCAAGATATCAAAGGAAGGAAAGGACAGAACTGAGAACAAAGAAACCAGGTCATGGGGTTACCTGTGTGTTACCAGGGTCTGATTAGTATATATAAGTGATGCTTCACACATGAGAGTGATATCTGTTGTGAAATTCCTTCCTTCCTTCCTTCCTTCCTTCCTTCCTTCCTTCCTTCCTTCCTTCCTTCCTTCCTTCCTTCCTTCCTTCCTTCCTTCCTTCCTTCCTTCCTTCCTTCCTTCCCTCCTTCTTCCTTTCTTTCTTTCTTTCTTTCTTTCTTTCTTTCTTTCTTTCTTTCTTTCTTTCTTTCTTTCTTTCTTTAATAAAATAAAAGCAGTTACAATTATGGACTTCTCAGTCTGAATGACTGTGCGTGTGTATCTTTCTATGCATGTGTGTGTGTGTGTCTGTCTGCCTGTCTTGTCTGTCACACACACACACACACATAAAATAACACAATCGTGAGAAGTGTGTTTCACATCTAATATAATTATTCTTACAGGATATCTCTTAGTTGCAACACTCTGCCTTATGTCTTTCATCCGTGCATCATTGACCAACCCTGGGAAAGTTCCAAGATATCTGGGATCTGAGAGTGCCCGTGAGTTTTCATCTTGTTTTGTTATCAGTATTTTATCTTGTGTTATCAATATATTTATCTTGTTTTGTTATCAATATATTTATCTAGTGTTGTTGTCAATATATTTATCTAGTGTTCTTATCAGTATATTATTGATATTTTGTTATCAGTATGTTTATCTTGTTTTATTATCAGTATCAGCAAGACGGCGTTTACCTGCAAAGCGTTGTGGAACGTAATGAGCACGGCAAGGCACGTAGAGTGCCCTGGTCATCCACTGCACCTGTATTCGTCTCCAGTCGTCTTGACTTGTCCTGCCACTGGATTCAGATGGACTCAGGCGAGAGAGTGAGGTCGACGAATTGCGCAACTCTTCCTCACTTTAATCCAATTCATCACACAAGTCATTCTTCATCCAACGATCAATTTGGAGAAAACTGTAGTTATGTACCAGCCAGCTCCAGGGAATAATCACACTGTGCCGAATATCAAAGTGAATGGTCATAGTCTAAGTGTTGTGGACAAATTCACCTATCTTGGCAGCACTGTGTCACAAGCTGCCACAATTGATGATGAAGTGAATGCAAGAATCTCCAAGGCCAGCGCGGCCTTTGGCAGACTGTACAAGAATGTATGGGACAGAAATGGAATAAGCCTGCAAACAAAGCTGAAAGTCTACAAAGCAGTTGTATTATCCACACTGTTATATGCTTGTGAAACCCGGACTGTTTATCAGCGACACGCTAGGAAATTAAACCACTTCCACACAGTCTGCCTTAGGAAGTTACTAAAGATTAAATGGCAAGACAAGATCCTAGACACTGAAGTCCTAGAAAGAGCGTCCATGCCCAGTATCCACACTCTACTAATGAAGAATCAGATTCGCTGGGCTGGTCACTTGACTCGCATGCCAGATCACAGGCTCCCTAAACGAATTTTTTACGGCGAGTTGCGTTGTGGTAAACGCTCCCAAGGCGGCCAGAGGAAACGCTTTAAAGACACTCTGAAAATCTCACTGAATGCTTTTGGAATTAATCATGACACCTGGGAGACTGCAGCCAGAGACCAAAATTCGTGGCGTACATCATTACGCAAGGGTGCAGTCATATGTGAGGCAACCAGGACTGCAAGAGCTGTGAAGAAAAGGCAGGACAGAAAAACCACTGCAGAAAATCCTCCTCCAGAAACGTCAAGCATTCTTTGTCCAGGGTTCCAAATGTTGCTGTATGTAGCCGAGGCGCGGTGTTGGGGTGAGCGCCCAACATTGCTCAAATACCTCAATGGCTCGTGAATACATAACCTATGCAGCAAAAGTCCAACTCCTGGCCTTCACGTGGCGGACCTGTTTAAACTAACAGGAGAAGGGGCGACGGCGAGTCTCTGGCGCCGGAAAATAACCAGTATGCTCTAGATGTGTATGCACGTACATGCATGCGCAGACAGGTGTGTGCGCGCGTACACATCTACACTCGAGTGAGACCACAGTCTGCCCTAGCAAAGAAAGGTGCTGAAGACGGAGGCAACCAGCCAAGAGGCGCACCACAGAAATCAGGATGCCACGCAATCACGCAAAATGGAATATGTCGACTACTGCTAATCGTTATGGTGCTCGCCCTGCTTTGGACCCCCAGGCAGGTGCAGTGCCGGGCCCTATGTCTCGAAAGGGTCCAACCCCAACTACTGGAGGTCCTTCTCAGATGTCCTGTGGAGTCAGGGGACATGAGAATAGGACGACTGGCCATACTAAACGAAGACTTAAAATAATGCACTGGAATGCGGAGGGAGTCAGCAACAAAAAAATAGAATTAGAAAAAATCTTGGACCAAGAAAAAGTAAGCATATGTTGCTTGCAAGAAACTCACCTCAATGAAAATATAGCCTTCAAAATCAGAGGCTACCAATGTTACCGATCTGACCGAAAGAACAGGCGAAAAGGTGGGATACTGACCCTTGTAAGAAATAACATAATGGCTTCCCAAATCAAAGTCTACATGGAAGGGGCTGAGTATCAGACACTTAAACTTAAGACAGGTAATACAGATCTACATCTGATCAATTACTACTGTCCAAGTGACCGCCCACAGGCACTGGACACTCTACCACTAAAAGAAAAAATTATAATATGTGGCGATTTCAACAGCCACTCGCAGAGCTGGGGCTATGATCACATGGACCAGAGAGGAGAGAGACTGGAAGACTGGCAAGATGAGAATAGATTCATGTTGATTAACAAGCCGTCCGACCCACATACTTTCTACTCGAGATCATGGCACTCTACAACTACACCTGACCTGGCTTTTCATTCACCAG
The DNA here is from genome assembly GCA_963921405.1 of Cepaea hortensis. Classification (NCBI taxonomy): domain Eukaryota; kingdom Metazoa; phylum Mollusca; class Gastropoda; order Stylommatophora; family Helicidae; genus Cepaea; species Cepaea hortensis. The sequence continues at coordinate 49,438,722 of OY992893.1, forward strand.
ACCTGGAGTGGAACATTACACGAACTGTTGGGAAACAACTTGGTGGCAGTGACCATCGGCCAGTCTTTCTAACCGTAGAAAATGAGCTTGTAAGTGAAAGCAGCACCCTCTCGAGGTGGAACTACAAGAAAGCAGACTGGGCAATGTACAAGCATCGCACCAGCATACTGGTTAGAAACCTGAACACTGAGAAAGACATAAATAAAGCAGTTGAAGAGTTTGGGAAATGCATACTACAGGCAGCGCGAGAAACAGTACCAAGAGGAGCCCGTAAACAATATAAACCCTACTGGAGTAGTGAACTGGAACAGTTGCATAATGATGTTGAAGTGTGTAGAAAGCAAGCAGAGGCCACACCCAGCCAAGAGCACCACAATAAATTCCAGCATGCAAAAGCCAAATTTCAAAGGGCCAAGCTGCAGGCTAGACGGAAAAGCTGGCAGGAGAAAACGGAGTCTCTGAACTTTGAAAGAGACACAAGGAAATTGTGGAAGCTAATAAAACAGCTTAATGACGAGGGCACAGGGAGAAACTCAAAAATTGCACTACATAAAGATGGAAAAATCTTAACAAGAAAGCAAGCAGCTGACCATTTTGCGGACTCGTTTGCACAAGATAGCAATATCAAAATTAGTCCAGAGAAACAACAAGAGATTCGAGAGAAACGACAACATACAGGACAGAAGGAAATAGTACATGAGGTTCTGGAGGCACCCATCACAATCAGCGAACTGGAGCTAGCCATATCAAAACTGAAAATGAGAAAGTCACCAGGAGCTGATGGTATCTCCAATGAAATGATCAGGAACCTAGGAACAGAGGCCAAAACAAAGCTGTTGCAGATCTTCAATAACAGCTGGACCTTAGGCAGTGTACCACAAGCCTGGAGAGAAGCAATCATGATACCCCTCCTAAAATCAGGGAAAGATGGTTCCATTGCCTCTAGCTACAGACCAATTAGCCTCACCAGCTGTCTCTGCAAAACACTGGAGCGCATCATCAATCACAGACTGCAGTGGTACATTGAAAGTAAAAACATCCTTGTGCCACAGCAGGCTGGCTTTAGGCAGTGCTACTCTACGGAAGATCAGACAACCTACCTCTCTCAAGAAATTGAGGATGCATTCCAAGAGAAGAAGCTGGTGCTTGCGGCATGGATAGATCTGAAGAAAGCCTTTGACAAAGTCTGGAAAGAAGGTCTGATGAAGAAACTGAGAAACTGCAAAGTCAATGGAAGAATGTACAAATGGGTGAAAGCATACTTGCACAACAGAAGAGCCCGAGTACAGATAGACGGACTCAAGAGCAAGAAAGTACTACTGCGTCACGGTGTCCCCCAGGGCGGAGTCTTGTCCCCCACACTTTTTCTAATCTTCATCAATGATCTTGTTGCTCACCTACCGCATGGAATTAAAGCGGCAATGTACGCCGATGACCTGGTTCTATGGAGCACAAATGAATATGCATCAGTGGCCACCAGATTGCTACAAAGAGCTGTAGATACATTTGCTGCATGGGCAAATAGATGGTGTGTCAGCATAAACACTGACAAGTGCAGCACCACCCTATTTACCCTCTCTCCAAAACAAAAGGCAGGGATCATCCAGATAAATGGAACACCCCTAAGAGAAGATAAAGAACCAACATACCTTCGAGTAACATTTGATGGCAAGCTGACATGGAGAAAGCACATCAACAAAGCAGTAGCAAAAGCCAGAAGGAAAATAGCCATCCTGAGAAAGCTAAGTGGAACCACATGGGGAGCCAGTACGAAAATACTTAGCAAAGTTTACCAACAGAGCATACGACCACACCTGGAATATGGGTCAACTGCGTGGTGTTCAGCATCAAATACCACACTACAAGAGCTGGACAAGGTGCAAAATCAAGCACTTAGAGTCACCACAGGAGGGATGAGATCAACCCCTATAGTGGAAATGGAGAAGATGGGGAGGACACAGGCACTGAGTGAGCGCAGAGATACGAAAACGCTAATACAAGCAGAAAAGTTCCTCAGCTTGCCAGGCCACCCTATGAAGAACAGATTTGAAAACCTAGCTATGGGGCGGTTGAAAAGAAGTAGTTTTATCCACCAGGCCAAACGACTCTGCAGAGAAACCACTGATCTGCCCACAGTTGGTATCCCCCTAACAACTATTCCAGAGCGAACTCCATGGAAAGATGAGCATAGACTATCATTACAAATCCAGACAAAAGTGAGAGGAATATTTGACAAGGAAGAACAGAACAGTGTGCAGCGCAGAACAGCCACTCTCAGCTTCCTTGATGAAGAATACCCACAGGACCTCTGGATCCGAGTCTACACAGATGGATCAGCACAAAATGCTGTTCGAAATGGAGGAGCGGGAGTGTACATAGAATACCCAAATAATACTAGGGACACAGCCAGAGTACCGACAGGAAAGTACTGCCATAACTATGATGCCGAAATTGAGGCAATCAAGATAGCAACAGAGAAATTACTAAATAACAGCAATGGTACGCAACCTGTGGTGCTACTAACAGATGCAAAATCAGTACTCGAGGCGCTCCTCTCTGGGAAATTGCCAGTACTAAGGACACTACTTTCTGAACTTAGCAGTCAGCATAAAGTCACCATACAGTGGATACCATCCCACTGTGGAGTACCCGGAAACGACAGAGCTGATCAATTGGCTAAGGAAGGAGCCAAAGAAGAACAGCCTGATGTGCCCGTTACATACCACCAAAAGAAAAGAATGATCAAATCAGTCAGAAAGCCACCAAAACCTGCTCAAGATGACTACCACATTATGGACAGACCAGAACAAGTCATTATTCTGCGCCTCAGAACAGGACACAATAGATTACGCAACCACATGTATACAAAATTCAAGATTGGTGAAACAGCCATGTGCACATGTGGATTGGCGTCGCAGACAGCAGAGCACATACTCCAAGACTGCCCAAAATATAATATATCTAGGCAAACCTTCTGGCCTAGAGAGACGACAGTGGAAGATAAACTCTATGGACCACTGTGTGAACTGAAAAAAACAGTTCAATTCATGCAAGAGACGACATTGCAGATATAGACATATTTCAAGCGAACGAAAGAAGAAGAAGAATTCTTTGTCCACATTGTCAAAGAACATTTCGAGCCAAAATAGACCTTATCAGACATCTTAGAACCCACGGCTCCATACTTTCAACCCCACTGGATGAAATGAATGGTCATCATCATTCTTGATGGACAAACAACAACAACATCATTATCAGTATATTTATCTTGTTTAATTATCAGGGGTTCGTAATCCTGTATACCCACGTTCGAAACGCAGCTTCACACGATTTGGTAGCAGACCACGTTGCACTGGTTTTTCACAAAATGGTATGGGTGCCGGTTGTTCAGAAAGCAATGGCAAACTACTGAATGTAAACTTGCCAAAACATCCACAGCAAAAAATGCTGGTGTTGACTGCAAAAGTCTTGTAAAGGATATGCAACTAACTTAAAAAAAAAATATCAGTATATTTATCTTGGTTTGTTATCAGTCATAACTATTGCATTAACAGCATGCTGTATAGAAACTAAAGTACTAGCCTTCAGTCTGGGAGAAAGACATTACCCCAACAAACATAAACATAGATTAATCACAGACCATATACAGTACCTCTAGTACTGCAACAAAGAAGAGGAAGAGATAATGAGTTATGACTATGCCATGCATTAACAGATTAATAGAACCAAGGAAGGCTAACCTCATTAAAAAATGCCCGCCGAAGTCGGAAGTGCTGGCCTACGGGTGGCAAAATAAAAAAACTAGCACTACGCAATTACAACCGAGTGAAATGTCTTTCGTAGTCGGAAAAGCTCTGACTAACTAGTCTTCTGATTGTCCCTCGTGCTAGGAACAGCTCTGACTACCTAGTTTTCCTAATGCCCCTCATGTCCAGAACAGCTCTGACTAGCTAATTTTCAGAATGTCCGTCGTGCCCAGAACAGCTCTGACTATATTGTCCCCGGGCACAACGACAAGCACATGTCTGAATTGAAAACTCGCTGAGTGGATACCGTCTGCAGACCGGCCTGGTTTGTGCGGGAAAGGCCCAGGGCGAACAAAATGCCCAATATATTGAAGTGAGGAATTAAAGCAACCATGAGCAGGACGTGACAATTCCCTCAGTGAGCCCAGCTCCAGGGCGCTATGTGTCGGCTCTGCAACTATGGAAGCCACCCTGGATGGCGGAAAATGCCATGGACTGTTCCTGCCTTCCCTTGAGGGATGACCGTGAAGTCTTCGACCGTTTCAACTTGACCAGCTGGGATGTGGACGGCACCACGAAAGTGAGAGTCTCACAGGAATGCTAACCTGTCAAAAATGCACGCTACAAGTCGGATGTGTTGGCCTAAGGGTTTCGGCCCAAGGGTGCCTAACCAGACACACCGCAATCACATCTGAAAAAACACTCCGGATGAACGCAAAGAAGAAGAAGAAGAAGAAGAAGATTAATGGAATAAGTGCTGTCAACTGATCCTTACATCAACACATTGTGTGGTGACACAAAATAGATAGAAAAGACATATCAGTTTGCATGATTTACCACAAGGGAACAGGAAAACAAGTGATTGCTTTAATTTTTTTCCCCCAGAAACAAATTGGAACAAGTGTCAGACATGCGGTCGTATGCGCCCACCCAGATCACACCATTGTCGAAGATGTGGTCAGTGTGTTACAAAGATGGATCACCACTGCCCATGGTAAGCCAGGAGTTAAGATTTGTTTGTATATATACATGGGACGTGGTAGTGGCTAGCATGCAGGCCTGCTGGTCTATTGGTCATGGTTTTGAAACCCCTCAAGGCAGGAATATACAAAAATTGACCTGGGCTCTTATGTTTACCCAGACTATAATAGGTACCAGGAAATGTTGTGGGATGTAAAGGCGGCTGGAGTGATATTGACCACATCACCCATTGAGTGTTGATTGGTCTATGAAAATATGGGGCTGGCTGCGTAAACCCACACACATCATGGCACAGAATATGGTGCTCTACTTTATTTATGAATGGGGTGGAGTGGCTCAGAACGGATCTGTTCAACAAGAACTCAAGTGTTGAAGCAGATTGGTTATTGTGGCAAATAAAACTGAGGAAAATTCAATCTTTTGGTATGCTAAAGGGCATTGAGGAACATCAGTTTCTGAAATTATTGGCAGCACAAGAGATAGAAGCCTGCTAGCAGACATCACTAACACCACACATCATGGACTATAGACATCACAAACACCACACATCATGGACTATAAGAAGGAGAAGAAAAAGACACGATTGTCCAGAACAGATCATTTTGGAGGGATGTGTACCAGGAAGAGGAAGACCACAACGTTGATGGATTTAAGCAGTGATAGATAATTTATACCACTCAGCAACAGAGGCAGGACATCTGGCTTTTTATACAGGGACATTTGGAAAGACTATCATGGGGGAAAAGTTCTGCACATTACAAGCTACTGGATGATGATGATGATGGACTACTGCTTGCTGTGTTCAGTTCAGTTTGGATTGTCATCCCTGCACTCTGGATACATTCATAGGTGCTACTTCTATAATAAATCCATAAATATACAACATCTGTGGTCCGTTTAGTGCTTGCTGGCGATTGTGGTATGTTGTACTTTTCTGGCTACGCTTTCATTCAGTCCAAGTGATTGCTCTGTAACTGTTTATGTTGATTCATTAATTTGAGTCTTCATTTCGGCCCAATTCTTTACATGTGTTCATAATGTTGACTCTGTCCATTGGTTTATCTTCTGATATACAAGAGCAATTAAAATGTTGCACTTTACTAAGAAATTGTTAAGACAAGCTGGCGTGGCATGTATCATTGTAAAAATACATTATTAGTTAACTTTCCTGCACATACGTAGCACCAATGAGATGAGTGTGCATGAGAAACTGAATTGAAAGTGGTGCAAGTGTTTATGAAAGTGTTTCAAGGACAAAACAGGCTGGAAGCATAATTAAATTCCTACACGTGCAGGACACATCTGCTTGGCAAATTCATGATGAGATGATCGCCATTTATAAGGATGTCTGCCCTTGGTATGACACTGTGAAGCATTGGACATATCTCTTCTGAATTGACATAGCTGCATTTAAGATGAACCAACGTGCAGCAGGTCTTTCTTTGCACTTGTTGCAAGCAATCTTGTGAAAGTGGAGACCCTAGTTCTCTCAGACAGATGCATAACCATTGAGGAAGACATGGCTGAGTTGAGAACCATTTGGAAGATTTTGCATAAACAGCTTCACATGTCAAAGGTGTCTGCCAGATGGGTTCACTGCCTTCTCACGTTGAATGCTGATGAAGCTGATGTTTTTCATGGATTGATTACTGTGATCAAATGTTGGATGCATTTCTTTGAGATTAAAAACCAGAGCCAACAATGGTAAGATTCCTCTTTGACAACATCAAAGAAGACAAAGGTAGTACCCTCTGTTGGAAAGATCATGCTAACCATCTTTTGGGACTGCCCTGGGTAATACTTACCATCCTTTGGGACTTCCATTGGTAATACTCACCATTTATCTAACTCTTGGCCGTACTATCAGCCCCACAAACAGTCAAAGCCATCTCAAGAATTTTCAAGGAAATATGTGCAAAAGATACAGGATGCTGTCCTGAAGTGTTTATCTGCTTCAGGACAATGCGCTGGCTCATGCATCTCATGATAACATCGACCTTGTCCAGCTGTACAGATATGGTATCATTATTCCCCAAACACCATACTCACCGGGCACTTAACATTAAGTGACTTCTTCCTGTTTTCAAACATGAAGAGTCTGCTTTATGGGTGTTGTTTTTCAAATGACCAGGACCTGATGACTGAACTAGAGACGTGGTTCCTGGCATACATAAGGGGCAGGAAGTTCTGCTTTCAGGGCATCAGATTTATGAAGAAGAGATGAGAGAAACACATTGCCTTGAGGGTTGAATACGTACAGGACTAAAGTTCACACCAATTTTCAGGTACATGTCTTGACTCCTTCATACTAAAGTGCCACATTTTTGAATCACCCATTATAGTGGCAGTGTCAGACATCTTATTTTATTAGCACTTTTATTATCAACAACAGTCCTAGTATACATTTCTGATATTGTGGCAATGTCGGCCTGGTTATCTGCTCTTTCATTGCCCACAACACTATGGTACGGAGTTGAATGTAACTTGTAAATAGTCAACAAATATGCATAGTTGTCTTCTGTATGCAGTTTGGTGTGGTTTGTGAAGGATCACTTTTATTGCTCACAACAGCCTGGTACAGTCTTCTGATATAGGGCAGTGTCTGCCAGTCTTATCTGCTCTGCCACTGCCCACAACACCCTGGTACAAAGTTGAGCATAACTGATTAAACAGTTACTCATTGGTTTTCTTCTGTATTTGATGGTTTGGAGGTGAAAGGAAACAAAATTGACCTTCAAGTTGCATTATGTTATACCTCAGCCATGAACAAGTTTACCAACAAGCACCAGCAATAGGATGATGGGATTTTCAGAACAGTTCTTTTACCGTTGTGTGTTCGTATTTAAGAGCTAGATCACAATAGCAGAGTAAGATTAATTAATGAAGTGCTTACCTGTTTCATCTGTTAGGATAAACAACTGTGTTGGTGAAAGCAACCACTTTGCATTTATGCAGCTGCTGCTGTTTGCATTTCTCTTGGGCTTGTTTTCATTCATCCTGGTGATGTGTCACTTTTGGGTGTTCCCTAAGTGTGTTTCTTGTAACAAGGTAAGTCTCAGTCTCTGTGCTTAGACACATTTTTGTTTTTTTTTCAGATCAGACCAAGAATTGGTTAGTTCACAGCGTTTTCTCTTAGTGACCTGTTAAATTGTGGTCATAGCAAAGGCATTTCATATAATGGATTGGACAAACAATAAACAATTACTCAGATATGTGAAGGCCTTCGCAATTAGAAGTCTAAAACTTGGGTGCAGACAGAAGGAGTTCATAGTAAATTTGTGATTACCATGGGGATAACAAATGCTCCATATTAGAACAGTATTGGTGACTATGTGTGTTATGTGAAATATGGTTCATATATTCATTTCATATGATGTACAACTCTGCAGCATGCACCTGGCGAGAGCATTCAAAATATGCCAGGCAATAAATTGTGCAGCCCAATGTTTGTGGCTTCTGTGTTCACATCTAGTAGTTGTCATTGTTGTCCCACAGCTGCTGAGCTTTCTACTCTTGGCAGTCCATTGCTCAAAGAAAAGCTCAGGTTTACTGTAGCTGGTTTAGTAGGGTGACCATCCACCCTTTTTGCCTGGGACTGTCCTGGTTTTGACACTTCAGACACACTTTCCTGGGCAGACTCTTATTGGGGTACCTAAAGTCCAATGTTTTTTTAACCATATGTCAAAGGAAATGTCTTCTCCTTCATTCCTCTTTTCAGGGTAGTATATCATTCTCTACTTAGTGTATTTTTAGGTATCCCACTATTTTGTTTGCCTGTGGGTTCCAGTCGTGGAGGTGACTAGTTATAGTATCCACGTTTTGTTTAGTGTATGACCTATCCAGCACCTGTGTCTTTTCCTCACCTCTTGTTTTGCTGGAATTTGTTTAGTTCTCTCCATAAACTTTACATTGGTGATTCTGTTATACCACTTCAGTCCCACTAAACAGATGTAATTCATATTAGCAATTACAGCTTCGTCAGTTTAACCAGCATATAGTTATTGTTCACAAATAATATAACAATTCCCAATCATGATATTTGACCTTTTACCCCATGTTGCACCATTACAGATGCCTCCAAAGTTGACGCTATAAAAAAACTGGCCATTCAATGGTCCAGTAACTTGTTGATAACATCTACAATAAGCTTTTCCTGTCTTGAAAGTATTCAGTGAGAACGTGCTTCTATTCATTAGTGTAGAAGTTATGTGTGTACAGGGGGTTTATGTTGGTGATTGATATAGTATCAATATAGCTGTTGATGAATTTATTAGCTAAATTTATCAGCTAAGATATCTTAATTTTTGTTTCTTTGTTTATTTTTCTCTCCACTTTGACAGATGTTTAATTAAAGCTGCTGTTTTTCTCCGCTCCAGTTTGACAGATTTTTAATGCATTAATGATCATATTAAAAAAGATGCTGTGCCAGACTTAAATTATATTAACATTGTTGAACTATCTGTGTTAGTATTCAGCTATAGTCTTGCTAATTTTAAGGATATTTTTATGAAGGACAACATTTCATAGGTAAATAAATGTACTGTTGAAATAACTCACATAGATATATATATTTACAGTGTTTTAGATGGTACATTTATTATAAGATGGTCAGGCAGAAAACGTAAACATATTCATAGATAATGAGTAAGACAAACAATGGTAGGCACATGTCTGCTCATTGTCCACGCTTCACATCCATACAAAAGTACAGATTCTATGTAGCACTTCAACACTCTTTTTCTCATTTCAATTGATATCTTTTTATTGGTAAGAATGTTTTTCATCTTGCAAAAGGCTACCTTCGCAATGGCAATTCTTGTTCTAATCTCTTCAAGGCATCTCCCATCAGATGTTATGACTGTTTCAAGATAACTGTACCGATTCACTTGTTTAAGAATATGCCCATTTACTTGTATATCACATTGTGTCATTTCCTTCTCCCCGGTGACGACCATAATCTGTGTCTTCTTACAATTTAACCCTAGTTATTTACTGTGTGCTGGCTTCCTGGCCTAGAGGTTAGCGACTTTTCTCCGTAATCTCGTATACTCTCATAGGTAACGTGACGACAGTGAGAATCAGCAGTGGTTCGAATTGCGTAGGTAACTTACAGGGTATGTGAGCCGGCCGCTCAGAAAGCAATGGCAAACTACTGAGCGTAATCTTGCCAAGAAATCAACAATCAGCTGAAAGATGCTGATGTTGACAGCGATGTCCTGTAAAGGATATGCAAACATATTATTTATTATTATTATTCACTGTGTGAAACAACCGCATCTACTAAATGTTGCAGGTCCTGTTCATTGTTTGCAGTCAAGACTGTATCATTTGCATGTCTAATGTTATTGATGTTTCGTCCCCCAATTGAGACTGCAAAACATAATTTTCTTGGCATCTGTAAAGAAGGTAGTTTGCCATTGTCTCCCCAAAAATGAGATCCTCTGCCTACTGTCGTGAAGCTGGAGACCATAACCTACAACTAAGTGTCGGCTGCTCTTCAACTTCATCCACCACCTGCACCCATGGCTTCACGTAACCCTGATCGGGAGAGTAAATGGGTCCTCCACCTTGCCCAAGGGTGTCCCGTAGGCTAGTGGAGGCAAGGAGGCACCTTACTTTTTCTTTGATAGGGGATAGGCACATGAATACTGAATTTTAAATATTTGGTAAAATGCATGATTGATGAAGGAAACAAAACTTTCACAGCAACATATTACCCCTGAAGTCAGAGTGGGTTCATCTCATGGTGAGGGACACTGGTAATAGGGAAAGCTAATCTACATACACAATTCAATACAGAGCTACTAGAAGTAGTGTGTATGGACTGTGCTTGAGTTCAAAATGAACTAGTGCAACAAAAAAATGAAACAGTATCTTTGATAAAATATGACTAATGTATAAGAGAACTTGGACACCACTTTGCGAACACATGATTAATGAATTAAACACCCGCAGAAGTCGGATGTGTCGGCCTAACGGCGCAAGAACGCAGCTCTGCTGTAAACAGGCACAACGCAATCACGTCCGAAAAAAAACTCCGGATAAACGAAGAAGAAGAAGAAGAATTAAACACCATTTGATAAATGCATGATTAACAAATTAAACACCACTTGATAAACACATGATTAATGATTTAAACACCACTTGATAAACACATGATTAATGAATCAGTACATAGTAAACAAATGAATAATAAATTGAACAATGCATAAATATATGATAAATGCATTAACCAAGCTTTAGTTCCTACATAATTCATATATTCAGCAAAATACATGACTATTAAGGGCCAGACCGCTAGTGACATTTAAAAAAAAAAAACAATGCTTTAAGTAAATAAGGCGGTAAGAACACATTACAGAATTGAAGAAATTATTGATTAAACTTTGCTGATTACAGCTAATAGCTGTTACTGACTACATATCTACTTGTTGAAGAGCCTTGGCAACACAGTTTCTAGTACATTTGCCTGCTAGTCTGGTGGCCATGTGTTCACATCTTCATTGAGGCAGCGATGTTTTCACAATTGGGCTGATCCATCCTAAAAAGAAGACCATGAAGTGTTCTGGGAATGAAAGACAGCTGATGTGATATTGAGCATGATCACAGAAGATGACGGAATAGACAAAGAAATAAAAATCAGATGTCAAAAAGCAAGTGTGCTTATATATCAATTATCACCCATACTGAAACATCCAAACATACCTATGTCCACGGAACAACAGATAATAAATAGCATATTCACACCAACCCTATGCTATCAATGTCAAACTTGGACAATATGCAAATCACACTTAGTAAAGCAACACCTTATGCAAATCAACACCCGTGAGATGAAATGCTTGGGGAGAGCTGCCAACTTGACTATCCGAGACAGAATAAGAAATGACATCAGACAGACAGTGGGATAAACACCTTGTGCCACATATATTTAAAGACAGAAGATCAAATGGTTTGGCCATCTCGTTAGAATGAAACACCATCACCTACCAGCACTAGCCCTACATCAAAGAACATCTGCTACGAGAGCAAGAGGACGCCTGAGAAGAATAAGGACTAACAACATCAAAGACATTGTTCAGTCACACAGAATGACACTATCCAGTGCCACCCATCGGGCGCTGGAGCGCCAGTTATTCCTTCTCACAACGCTTGAGGGCAAAAGTGGAAGGTGATGATGGTGATGATGTGATATTGACCACATCACAGCTCGATTGCTGATTGGTTTATACAAATATGGAGTTACCATCATGTATCCAACATGCCTCAAGGCATGGGAAAGGGTCATTAATTGTTTTTCCATGTTCTTTAGGGGGCTAAGTGGTCTCGAGGTATGGTGTCCGCCTTGAGTGATGGAGGTCCCGGGTTCAAGCCCCGGTGAGGGTCGGGATTTTTTCATGTGGACTTCTAGTAACAACATTTCCCCTGGTATCTGGGTAGTGAGATCGGACGCCCATGTGTATTGTTGTGCACGTAAAAACTTCCTTGGCGGTTGGAAATCGAATAAGGGTAGCCTAACGGCGCTGCCCGGGCAAAATTTCGAGTTAAATATCTACCCAAAGTATTTCAGGATCCTCGCCGGTGCTACGGAATTCGTGCACTGAGTTGAGATTCTCCAGACTAAGGCTGGAGTTAGGAGTAGAACGAAGCACTTATGGGTTACACCTGTATGCCATGATGTTGATCCGTCGATTAAACTAAACTAAACTTTTCCATGTTTGTTTGCTTGTCCACTGCCAGGAAACATTTTATATCAAGCACAGCATCTGGTTTATGTACCTGGAGTTTCTGCTGTCTCTCAACATGGCCCTGATGATGGGATTACAGCTGTTTCAACAACACTACAACATTCTCATTGTAAGTTGCACTGTATTAGCTTGCTTGTGTTGGTATCATTTATTAGGAGGCGGGATGGCTTATAGGTATGACATCCGCTTCTAACTTGACACGACAAGCTACAATGTGTGGTGTGGATTTATTCAAAATAAGGTACCTATGGATGTTATACAGTGTTATATCTGTGAGGAGCTGTTGGCCGAGTGGCTAGAATACTGGATTCTCCTTTGGGAGACCCGGGTTCAAATTCTTGATAAGGTGTGGATTTTTTCTGTCAGGGGAAAAAAGAAAACCCTAACCTGCACAGTTCACGGCGACTGCACTAGCCAGGCGGCCTTTATTCCCCAAGCTCAAGATGAGCCCCCCCCCCCCCCCCCCTCCCCCTGCCATACACCACAAGGTACTATATAGGCAGTAAATGACAGTTTTGACAGTTGACTCTAATCTGTATTGCTAATGCAATTATAATGTAATTTACAGTATCACTCTAATGCATAATATATACTGTCAGTACACTTGCTTACCATTTATAATGTTACTCTAATCTATAGTGCTAATGCATTTGTAATTTACTTTACAAAAAAAAAAGTCTTTTGAAAGTTGATAGGGTTGACTTCATTGCACCGGGTTTTTATCCCATATGGCTCAGTCTCTTTCCGCAGCACGGAAAGCGTTGCGTAAAGCACGAACTCCGTAGCTCCATCGACAACCCCCAGGAGTCTCAGAAAAAATGCACTCGTGAATGGAAGGACGTGGCCCGTAGTCAAACCCGCAGTCTTTGGAGCCCGAGTCAGATGGCTTGACCACTTCACCACGGAGACTCCCGCAGTGTACAGTATTACTCTAATGCATACTGTCAGTGGCCGGTCTCCCTGGCCTAGGGGTTAGCGACTTTCTCCGTACTCCCGTTTATCCTAGTAGCAAACGCAGCTGTGCGAGAATTGGTAGCGGTTCTTGCTGCGCCTGTTACTTACAAGATATGTGAGCCGGCCGCTTAGAAAGCAATGGGAAACTACTGAGCATAATCTTGCCAAGAAATAACAACAGCGGTAAAATGCTGGTGTTGACAGCGATGTCCTGTAATAGGATATGCGGAGGGGGAAAAAATACGGTCAGTGCTCTTGCTTATCATTTATAGTGTTAATCTAATTTATATTGCTAATGCACTTATGTAATTTACAGTATTACTCTAATGCATACTGTCAGTGCACTTGCTTATCATTTATAGTGTCGCTGTAATCCAGGCGTTGACAACCTATGACACACGTGCCAGCAGTAGCCATGGAATTATTTTCACTGGCACTTCTCATTCAGAAAGCTATGGCAAACTCAATCAATCAATCAATCAATCAATCAATCAATCATGTGCCATTACCAGAGTCGTGGATCACCTCAGTGTTCCTGTCTCGATCATGCCATGTGACCAAGCCATCCAGGTATTTACTTCTCGGTCTTCCCCTTAGTCTGTTCCCTTCGATCTTGCCAGTTGTCACCAAGTTCTCCAATCCATTTCTTCTCATAACATGTCCAAAAAATTTTGACTGTCTACGTCTAATTTCTCTAACCAATTTACTATTGTCATTTGTCTACTGTAGTACTTGGTCATTGGTTTTTCTGTCTGTCCATGGTATTCTTTGCATTTTCCTCAGAAATCACATTTCTGCAGCTATCAGATGTTTTTCAGCTTGACTGCTTGACTTGAATGGCAAACTGCTGATCTTAAAATTGTCTAGAAATCAACCTGGGGTTGGTCACAACATCCTGCATAGGACATGCAACAGTTTTAAAGATATATTATTAGTTCATTTTTGTTTACTCTCGCTCGCTTTAAACTTAAGCGAAGTCCATACACACTACTTCTAGTAATGCTGGACTGAATTTAGCATGTGGATTAGCTTTGTCTATTAACAGTGTCCCTCACCATCAGGTGAACCCATTCTGACTTCAGAGGTACTTGTAATTTACGTCCCCAAGTCAAGGACGATAGGCCAACATTTTAGTCCAACTTTCCGGTGTAGAGGTTGAACCCCTTACCTCGACATTCACAAAATAAATCATTGTTGGGGCATAAATTTGACTGTTGGAGACATGGTTTTCTCACTTACTAAAATACATAAACATAAACACATACAGGGTTGTGGCCAAGGGGTTACAATCTCTATTCACCGCTGTGGGCAGTTTGGAAGCAGACTGTCTTGCGCTGGTTTTAATACAATGATCAGAGTGCTGGACATTCGTAAAGCAATGGCAAACTACTGAATGTAAACCTGCTAAGAAATCACAAACAGTAGAAAAATGCTTGAGTAGACTGCGACATCCTGTAAAGAATATGCAACTAACTTAAAAAAAAAGACAGAGATGACTAAAACATGTAATATATTCTTGTCAGTTGTAGTTTACTAATTGTTTTAACTCTTTACTGGGCAGACGTTTGTCTGTTTTGTAGCCCTGAATGGGCAAGAAGAATTTTGAGGTTCGGTAAAATGTTGGGTTACGTTAGTAAAAATATTACATACAAGTTGTTAGTCAACAGATTTTAGTCAAATAAACAGTATAATGAAGGGAAAAGCATGCAGAATATTTTACTCGCGTGAATGTTGCCGCTAATCCACACATGAACACAAATATTTACAAAATATAACATATTGTTTGTGATTGTCAGTCATCTATACGGCAATTTACACAATCATCTATATGGCAATTTACAAACATTTTCAGAATCATAATCACTTTCTTTAAAGTCCAACTCACGACTGCTAACGCAAAGTAACGCTGATCACTGATATCTAGCTCCGATTAATAGTCAACTTCATGCCTTTCAATGTCATTTAAATTGAACCCAGCGAAATCTCCGCTATCACTTGAAGAATCATCAAAATCCATTTTGAAATACAAAACGTAAAACCCACAAAACTAAAAAAAAAAAATCTGTTCAAATTCAAAGTACACGCTTGCGAATGGTGGCCACGTTGTCAAGCTATCGGCGAAACTGAAAGTAGACAATCGGAAGTCTCGGAAAGCCGAGAGATCGCGATTTTACAATGCATAATAGTCACGAGCGCTTTCGGACGGATTGCCCGTTCCGGGGTAGAAACATTCCCGGACGTTTTGCCCGGTAAAGGGTTAAAATGTATGATGGCCTAGTGAGTTCAGTTAACCCTTTACTGGGTGAAACGTTCATTTCCGTCCGATCGCTTTAACAGGCAAACCGCCCCAACGCGCCCGGGACTATTATGCATTGTAAAAACACAATCTCTCGGCTTTCCAATACTTCCGACGGCTACTTTCGCTCTTTCGCCGATAGCTTGACAACGTGGCCACCATTTGCAAGCGCCTACTATGAATTTGAACGGATTTTTTGGGATAGTTTTCGGAGTTTTTACGCTTAGTTTTTCCAAATGGATTTCGGCGATTCTTCAAGTGATAGCCGAGATTTCGCTAGGTTCAATTTAAGTGACATTGAAGGGCACGGAGTTGACTATTAATCAGAGCTAGATATAAGTGAAAAGCGTTACTTTGCATTAGCAGTCATGAGTCGGACTTTAAAGAAAGTGATAATGATTCTGAAAATGTGTTTGTACAGTGCCGTATAGATGACTAAAAATCAAAAACAACATGCTGTATTTCATAAATATTTGTGTTCATATATGGATTACCGGCAACAATCACATGAGTAACATATTCTGCATGCTTTTCCCTTCATTGTGTTGTTTATTTAATTAAAATCGGTTGACCAACACCTTATTTGTGATGTTTTTACTAACGTAACCCGAAATTTTACCGAACCTGAAAAAAATCTTGCCCGCTCAGGGCTAAAAAACGGACAAGCGTCTGCCCGGTAAAGGGTTAATATAATGTCATTACAGTTAATTTTTATTGGAAGGACTGTATACAAAATCTTGGAAGATGTTTAATAATTTCTAATGCTTGTTTCACATCCAATCCACCTCCACAGAATAAAACAACATTGGAGAGAATTGCATCACCTTTATCACATGACAAGTAGGTCACTTACAGACTAACTCTTTCAGTCCCATGCAACATGTGATGTGTTATTAGCTCTTGCTCATGAATCCCAGTCACTGAATAATGTGTTCTTTTTACTTTTTACATTTAGTCGGAGTGTACCAAAGAAATCTGGCTACCTTAGTGGAAACTTTCACTGTGTGCTTCTGTAAAAGTCATGCACATATGATTTTTCATAGTGGTTATTTACATTGCCGTGAAGGCTTCTGGGATTGAAAGAGTTAAGGGTGTTTAATTTGTATGTTGCTTATATAGTCTTGTTGTAGTTGCTTGGTGTTGTTGGTTGTCATTGCTGCTGTTGTTTTCTGTTTATCGTTGCTGTTTTTTATTTTCTGTTTGTTGTTGCTGTTTTATTTGTTTCTTGTTGCTGTATTTGTTTGTTGCTCTTGTGGTGTTTTTCAGGTTGCTTGTTGTTGCTGTTTTATTTGTTTCTTGTTGCTGTATTTGTTTGTTGCTCTTGTGGTGTTTTTCAGGTTGCTTGTTGTTGCTGTTTTATTTGTTTCTTGTTGCTGTATTTGTTTGTTGCTCTTGTGGTGTTTTTCAGGTTGCTTGTTGTTGCTGTTTTATTTGTTTCTTGTTGCTGTATTTGTTTGTTGCTCTTCTGGTTTTTTCATGTTGCTAGTTGTTGCTGTTACTGTTGTTGTAGTTGCTGTTGTTGTTTGTTAATGCCGCTGTTGTGAGTGTAAGGATGAGAGAATATGAGCACAGTGGTTGCTTATAAAGTTGTGTCCTGGTGATGAAATGTTTCAGTGCCTGTCTCTATATGGCTCAGAAGTTGTGTCCTGGGGATAAGAGCTCTGCCGATAGAAGCACAACTACATGTCGGACAGGCCTTGGGATAGGGACCAGACCAAGAGAGACACTGCCTCTGCTCTGCAGGTAGACTGAGGATAGGCAGTCAAAGACCGAATCAGGCACACAATGCCACTAATTCTTGGTCTGGACACATACTCTAAGGCTCTTCGCTGAGGGATATCTTCTTCTGCGTTCATCCAGTTGTTTTTTTTCCGGATGTGATTGTGTTGTGCTTGTTTACAGCAAAGCTGCGTTCTTGCGCCGTTAGGCCGACACATCCGACTTCTGCGGGCATTTGTTGACCGAGTTAACCATCCCGGGGCTGAGGAATATGACTGAATGCCTCTAAGTCAACATCCTCCGGATGTGAGAGTCGGGCAGATACTCACCCACTGCAGAATGGAAGTGAGATGCTAAGCCTGCTACATGCTTGGTCCAGAAACTTGTTTGAAGGCTCTCATCCGAGGGATAAGAGGGATCCCCGGACAAGAGACCCTGGCCGTTACTCGCTCTCTGCTGCATGGAGGTAAGGTGCAGAGCCGGCAGCACATGTGGCCTACCTCGTGAGCATTACTAAAGGTGGAAAAGCATCCCAATCGCACCTAGTGGTTACGATGCAAGTTTATACTAGAGCGCACTGAGTGAGCGGAAAGATGAACATAGACTATCATTACAAATCCAGACAAAAGAGAGGAATATTGACAAGGAAGAACAGAAGCGTGCAGTGCAGAACAGCCACTCTCAGCTTCCTTGATGAAGAATAAATACCCACAGGACCTCTGGATCCGAGTCTACACAGATGGGTCAGCACAAAATGCTGTTCGAAATGGAGGAGCGGGAGTGTACATAGAATACCCAAATAATACTAGGGACACAACCAGAGTACCGACAGGAAAGTACTGCCATAACTATGATGCTGAAATTGAGGCAATCAAGATAGCAGCAGTGAAATTACTAAATACCAGCATGTACACAACCTGTGATGCTATTGACAGATGCAAAATCAGTACTCGAGGCGCTCTTGTCTGGGAAATTGCCAGTACTAAGGACACTACTTTCTGAACTTAGCAGTCAGCATAAGGTCACCATACAGTGGATACCATCCCACTGTGGAGTACCCGGAAATGACAGAGCTGACAAATTGGCTAAGGAAGGAGCCAAAGAAGAACAGCCTGATGTGCCCGTTACATACCACCAAAAGAAAAGAATGATCAAATCAGTCAGAAAGCCACCAAAACCTGCTCAAGAGGACTACCACATTATGGACAGACCAGAACAAGTCATTATTCTGCGCCTCAGAACAGGACACAATAGATTACGCAACCACATGTGTACAAAATTTAAGATTGGTGAAACAGCCATGTGCACATGTGGATTGGCGTCGCAGACAGCAGAGCACATACTTCAAGACTGCCCAAAATATAACATATCTAGGCAAACCTTCTGGCCTAGAGAGACAACAGTGGAAGATAAACTCTGTGGACCTCTGTGTGAACTAAAAAAGACAGTTAAATCATACAAGAGACAACATTGCAGTTATAGACATATTTCAAGCGAACGAAAGAAGAAGAACTGAGTGAGCGTAGTCAAAGGTGGAAAAACGTCTCATTAACACGAAATGGAACGCTTTGCTAGTGAATCCATTACATGGAAATCTGAATCGAAAGCTTGCTGAGTGGAGGTCGTCTCATTAACATGAAATGGAACGCTTGGCTAGCGAATCCACTACGTGGAAGTCCGAAGTAAAAAACTGCAGAGTGGTTGTCGTCTTCAGACTAAGGTAGAAAAACGTCCCATTAACACAAAATGGAATGCTTGGCTAGCGAATCCATTACGGGAAGTCCGAAGCGAAAGCTTGCTGAGTGGATGTTGTCTGCAGACTGACCGTTCCTGGTCTGTGCAGGAGTGGCCTGTGGTGAACGAAATGCCCAATACATGGAAGTGAGGAATTAAAGCAGCCATGTGCAGGACGTGGCGATTCCTTAGGTGAGCCCTGCACAAGTGCGCTATGTGTCAGCTCTACAATTATGGTAACATCCTTGGAAGGCAGAAAATGCCATGGACTGCCTCTGCCTTCCCTTCAAGGCTGACCGTAAAGTCTTCGACTGCTCTAACTTGACTAGCTGGGATGTGGATGGCACCACAACAGTTAGAGTTCCCCAGGAATGCTAACCTGATTAAAAAACGCACACTAAAGTCGGATGTGTTGGCTTAAGGGTCTCGGCCCAAGGGTGCCTAACCAGACACACCGCAATTATGTCTGAAAAAACACTCAGGATGAATGTAGAAGAAGAAGTGTCCTGGGGATGAGATGTTTCACTACCTGCCTGTGGCTCAGAAGTTGTGTCCTGGGGATGAGATGTTTCACTACCTGCCTGTGGCTCAGAAGGTGTGTCCTGGGACTGAGATGTTTCACTACCTGCCTGTGGCTCAGAAGGTGTGTCCTAGGGATGAGATGTTTCAGTGCCTGCCTGTGCTATGGCTCAGAAGTTGTGTCCTGGGGATGAGATGTTTCCTCACCTGCCTGTGGCTCAGAAGTTGTGTCCTGGGGATGAGATGTTTCCTCACCTGCCTGTGGCTCAGAGGTTGTGTCCTGGGGATGAGATGTTTCCTCACCTGCCTGTGGCTCAGAAGTTGTGTCCTGGGGATGAGATGTTTCCTCACCTGCCTGTGGCTCAGAAGTTGTGTCCTGGGGATGAGATGTTTCCTCACCTGCCTGTGGCTCAGAAGTTGTGTCCTGGGGATGAGATGTTTCCTCCCCTCTGCTGTGTGTCCACCGTGACGAGGTAGAGGGGCTTGCGCGTCCCAATGACCCCAAGAGCTATGCCGATGGTAGCACAGCTACTAGTAGGGCCACCCATGTCGGACAGGTCAAGGGAGAGGGACCAGACGAAGAGACACACAAACCTGCTGCCTTGTAGGTAGACTGGGGACAGTCAAAGGCTAGGGAAAGCACCCCGAATACATGCTTGTCGAAATCGGATGTACTGAGCCACAGGCTTGACAAAGCAGTGCAACGTAAAACCTGCTGCCTTGTAGGTAGGCTGGGGACAGTCAAAGGCTAGGGAAAGCATCCTGCTTGTCGAAATCAGATGTACTGAGCCACAGGCTTGACAAAGCAGTGCAACGTAACTTAATTCATGATGTCACAAATCAAAATTAATCGTTATGGTGCTAATCCTGCGAAGTCTCATCAGGCAGCGATAGTGCCGGGCCCCCTGCCTCGAGGGGGTCCACCCATGACTACAGGTGGTCACCTTCCCTTGTGCTGTGGAGTCAAGGCACAGAGGAGTAGGTTAAGAGCTATTGACCAAATACCCCGGACACTCAACATACTACAGTGGAATGCCGAAGGAGTTTACAAGAAGAAAGACTCCCTAACACAGCGTCTTCATAAAGATAGAATAGATGTGGCATGCATTCAAGAGACACACCTCAACGCCAATCACAAATTCTCAGTCAGAGGATATCAGGCCACACGTTTCAACCGCGAAGGACACAAAGGAGGAGTTCTAATACTTACACGAAATACAATACCTTGCAGCGAAGTATCTGTGATCTCTGACAACCAAACGGAAATTATAGGTGTTGATATAATGATAAAGGACGTGAAAATAAGAATCTACAATCTGTATAGCCCAGCAGATAAGGACCTTACACTCTGAAACATGAAAATAACTGACACAAACTGCATTATTGTCGGAGACTTTAATAGCCGTTCAGAAAGATGGGGATACCCAGTGTGACGAAACGGATAAATATCGTAAGATCTCTGCATAATAGCCCTTTGAAGGGAGTGCCATGCGTTGGTCTCCCTTTAATTTAATGTCAATTAATAGGGGAGTTCCCTCGAAAAGTAGTGCGGGGGCGGAGCTATTCTAGTTATTTATAGAAGAATCTAGAATGTTCCCCCAAGTGCGTACGTGGTTTTGATCTCTAAGTTCACTAGTGCTTCATGCAGCACGGGGTGGGGAAACTTATCGTGACTCTGGTTTTCTTCATGTATCATGAAAGTCACGCGGCCCGTGTAGGCGAGGGGAAGGCGCACTGACTTTGTCGTGAGCAGTCGCCCACCAAACCTCAGCGTAGACAGATCGCAGCCAAGAGGCTGTTATAATTGTGATGTCAATATTCGCGGCCAGTGCGGACATCTACAGTCAAGGTTGTGATTCTTCAATCACAGGTTAGTTGAGTACTTATTCTATTATTTAATTGTTGTCGTGATGCCGTGCTGATTCCCGGAATGAATTAATTGCCGTCGTAAAATTGAGTTGTCGCGTAGCGTTATCCGTTACAGTTGGCGGTTTGCATTTTTAAGTAGGCTTTATCGATCAGCAATGTAATGTGTTACCTGACGGAACAAGCCGTATTCCACAGCGAGTGGTGTGTAAATAAAATAGGCCGAACGATGTGCGTTACAGTGTGTAGCAGTTACGGGTTTGGTTTATTCATTACGCAGGCAAGGCGACAGTTTGTCCGTCATGACATCAACATGCTAGACGCTGTAAATGATAAGGTATAGCTTATTATTAGAAATGTGTAATGTGCTTCGTGACATTAGAATGGTAACGTACTTGTTCTATCAGTGATGGTGATGTTTCGAGGAATCAAGGTGAAATCAGCAGTGGTGTATTTGCTGTATGCAGATAGCAGTGTTATTCCGCGTAAGCCGAATGGCGTTGCATCGGTAGGATACCAATTGATAAGAAGTACTCATGATACTATTGTGACTGCTTGTTGTCCTGTCCGTCCGCCAGGATGACCGTGCGTGTTCCATCTTACGTTTGTCTAGGCAGCGGGAGGTAGGCCGGTACCCCAATTCGATCGGTACTAGGTCCGACCCAATGCAATCGTGCATATCCGATGAGTGAACATACCCGATCGAGGGTGATGCGGCACTCCGTAATTCGAGGCCGAGGTGTCTAGATAGATCGAGGTTTGAACCTAACCGTTTCTGTCTCTAATATTCTACTCTTCTGGAACCCTGACTCGGTTCATGGAGTACTTGGAGTACTGCCGTGAAGTAGGAGTATATGAGAGGAATAATCCCCCCCCCCCCTAAAAAAGGCGGAGTCAGAGTTTGGTAGTGGAGTCTAGAGGTTTGCTACATTGGATGACGTGACTTAAGTCGTCACGGGACAAGGTACACGAGACCCACAGTAGCTGTGGGAAAGTGTAGTGGTGGATGGCCACCACAGCTGTGCTCGACCGGCACAGGTATGACTGACCTGCAAGATAGTCAGTGAATACAAGGGCAACTCAGGATCTGGGGCAGGGATCCCAGACCTGACACTATGGCTGTGATATGATTTTGTCATTTAAGTGTAACAAGTCCTGAGTTCTCCTTAGTTAATGCTATAGTAATGAATTATCAGGAGTATAATTCATTATGGACATATAGTTATTAATGTGTGTAATTCATCAGTCCATGGGTGAAGGGATTGATGAATTGATGAGTCTGTCAGGAAGGAGATGTCCGGCTGGACACCTTCTCGATACAGTAATCCCTACACTGAAAGGAAAGTAAGTGTATATGTTGATTGAGGATGGGAGATGAAACCGGATTGGACTGGCACCAGGCGAAGGATGCTTGACAGAGTCATACAGTCGACTCTGGTGCTAGGGGTTATATGTAGCCCAGAAGTGTTACTTGACTGAACAGGTGTGCTATTGCTTTTTCTACCATCATTATGCCTATATATTATAGTGACTAGGTAGATCTATGATGTGATGATTTCATACTCATGTTGGTAGACATGAGGAATGTCTGAGAGGCAGGTGACAGGGTGGAGATGCTGGTAGTCTTTGTTGTAGTTGAGTACTCACACCAACCTCTCCGTGTTTCAGGATCTGTTATTACTATACAGAAGAAGATTCGAGAGCTGCACCATGAGCTCTATGGGCCCACTCATTCCAGTGCCTATCCAGAAGTTGATTGAGGCCATACTGGGAGTGGTTGTCTGATTCTGCGAGATCAATGTTGGAAGGAGCTGAGTGCTGAATAAGTCGGTAGGTCTAGGTTAGGACCTCCGTCAAGAGTCCGACGAGTGTCAGCCGATCCTGAGAGGATCCAACACTGAAACGTCTGGTGATTCAAGCCAGTGAAGCACTGGTGACATTCAGTCTCTGTGTAAACCTTGGTAATTGCAAGGTAGTGACCTTTCAAGTTGTGCAGAGTGATCATTGTTACCGGTCGCCATGACCTGTGTTATATGCTTCTGGCCCGGCTGGGTTATGGGACACCATGTATAAGTTGATGCTTAAATAGTGTTTTTACATAGGTTAACTTTATGAAGCCAACATGTGGTCCAGTGAACTAGGACATTGATTACAACATTGGTGGAAACACCTGAGTGACATGGTTGTGAAGGTAGGGAGTTACCTCATGCCAACGTGATGAACTGTTGACTATGTTTGTGAAGGTAGGGAGCTACCTCATGCGATCGTGAAGAACTGTTGACAGTGTATGCTAGGTTGTGATTACTACCCATGGATCAGGGTAGGTACATAATACTGTGTGAAGATCTATTGTCCAAGGACATGGAACTAAGGTGAAGTGTTTAGTCACCTGATAGACGTTACCAGTGACATTGTGTGTTCGTGTGGAGCAACCGCGTATTGTGTAAGTGACATATCAGTGTGTGGGTCACTGATGAGATAGAAGAGTGACCTGGCTCTTGTGTATGTTGAGACGGTGCTACATGTATTTTTTCTGCAAGTGGGAGACCGCTAATGTTCTAGGGTCGGCCCAGACTTCATCAAGAGTGTGACGAGGGAAATAGTACGACAGCAAGGAAGGATCCTTGTTCATCAGTGCAGTGTCCGTCAGGCAGTGGTACGGCGCTTGATCAGCCCTTGCTTGGTTCTCTGGGTGAAGAGGGAACTTTGGAGAGGCAGCAGACCTTGGAGTTCCAGTCCACTGGAGGAGCCTGGGTGAGTCGCTACCACGACTGGACAACCGCACGAGCTATCGTCCGCCTCCATGAAGAATACTCATCTGCGTCTTTGATCTTGTACATAGTTCTTCTAGTCTGGCTTTCAGCCATCCTTCTCTGTGTTGTGGTTGACGTAGTTCAGAATTAAATTTTTTTTGTTCTCTTAGCTATGACTTTGTGCAGTGATATGACTGGTGTCTGGTCCGAGCCCCCTTGGGGTTTGGAACCCTAGGTGAGGGAGGGGAGGTTAAGCTGTCCCGGCTTGTGTGGGGCCTGGTAGATGTAGAGTGCTATTGAGGTGGTTGGAGCAAAGGCAGGGGATAGTAACTATCGTGGCAAACCAGTCCAAGCCCCGGCGGTCTTGTCACAAGATAGAGTGGGGGCTCGTCCGGGATCTTCTCTTTGTTCTGACATCTCGTAGGAATAGGTTATAGTGTCATCTGTCCTATACCTATTATCTACTTGACGAGTATGGCTACTGAAACCTTTCTCTTCGACGTGGACAGACATTTAGTTAAGTTAGTATAGATACATAGTTACAGTGTTGGTTGGAGGACAGTTAGCATTGTGATTGGGTATTGCATATCTATACTGATACTAAGTTACACTAAGCATGGCTACTCGTACTTTAGATTTAGCTAAGGTGCGGGCATCTGCAACTGAGATGGGATTGGAAGGTGAGGAGTTTAAAGCCTATGTACTGGAAGTAGAGAGAGACTTCAGAGCAGAAGAGAGGGAGAGAAGAAAGTCAGAAATTGAGCTGGAAGCTCGAAAGGTAGCACTTGAAGAGCAAAAGTTGGTGGCAGACCAACAGGCACAAAAACTGGCAGCTGACCTAGAGTCTAAGAAATTAGATGCTAGGAAGTTGGAAATGGAACATGAGTTCCGTATGAAGCAACTTGAGGTAGAGGCTAAATCTGTTGGTGAGTCTGAGGGAGCAGTAGGTGGAGTAGCTTTACCTAGCTCATCAGTAGCCAGCAGACCAGCTTACCATGCTATGAAATGGCCGTTTCCACCATTTGAACCGGACCATGAGAAGATAGATCAATTCTTAGAGAAGTTCGAGGCAATGTGTAAAGCTATGGGTTTAGAGCCTGAGCGTTGGAATCTTAAGCTTTCACAAGGACTCCGTGGCACCGCGTACGAAGTGTATGCGCGTCTTCCCCCAGGGATGGAAAATGATTATCCAACCCTGAAATCGGCTCTTTTGAAAAGATTCGAAATGACAGCCCATGCTTACAGGCGGAGGTTCAGAACTTCCAAGAGAGAACCAGGTGAGATGTTCTCGGCCTATAGTGTGAGGTTGAACTCATACCTGTTGAAGTGGATGGCGTTGGCCAATTTCAAAGAGGATTATGAGAGTCTGAGAGAGTTGA
Source organism: Cepaea hortensis (assembly GCA_963921405.1). Lineage (NCBI taxonomy): Eukaryota > Metazoa > Mollusca > Gastropoda > Stylommatophora > Helicidae > Cepaea > Cepaea hortensis. The sequence continues at coordinate 49,464,417 of OY992893.1, forward strand.
TGGTGGTGGATCAAATGAAAATGCAGATGTCCAAGCCTTTAAGGAATTTCTTAGGGGAAAATGGGGCGGAAAGGCTAGACATAGTAAATAAGTTAGCTGAAAGGTATGTGGAAGTCTATGGTGAGACTGGGGATTCCAGTCAGACTGTTTCACAGAAAAGGCAGAAGGGGCTTGATCAGAAGCCCAAGACCAAGGGTCCCAAAGAATCATCCAATGTAGCAGATCCTGTGGTAAAAGACTCTGGTAAGAAACCCGATAAGCAAAGCCCTCCCGCCTCCCCAAAACGGAAGTGGAGTAAGAGGTGGTGTAAGCACTGTAAGTCTCCTTCCCATAATACTGTAGAATGTCAGAGGAAGCCAACGGACTTGCACTTTGCGTGTCTCGCCTCTACTAGAGGTAGACCTAGCGAGACCACACCTAAGGGTCGGGAGAAACCAAAGTCTAAGAAATCACCTGTGATCGAAACGATAGAGGTGAATGGGAAGCAGGTGGAATGTCTATACGATACAGGATTGCAGTTTGAAGCTGTAATCTCATCCCACCTTGTGAGCCCAGGGCAGCTCACCGGCGAGACAAGAGAATTTCAGCTGGCCATGAGGAGCTCCGTAGCTATGGACTTGCCGATTGCTCGGATTGACATTCGGTGCAGGTACGTTACGGGTAGCATCCAGGCGGCTGTGCTGCCTGATCCTATTTACCCTTTGATCCTCGGTCGTCCGCATGTATTCCTGGGGGACCCCAGGGAACATTGTCTAGTGAGCGCTAGGCAGGCCAGGGCTAAGGATGGAAAAAGGCAGTGTGGTAAGGAAATAGACCATTCTCTTGCGAGGTTAGTGAGCAGTGCTCAAAGTAGGGACCAGACTTTGCGTCCTTACTTACTGGAGGTGTCCCAAAGTTCTGTCCCGCCAACTCCGGGTCAGTTCTATGTAGAAAACCGGTTGCTTTATCGTAGAGCCGGGCAAGGGGATAGCCAGTACGGTCAGATGGTAGTCCCTACTGACTACAGATCCCGCTTGATACATAGAGTGCATACCTTATCCTTAACCGGACATAAGGATGTGGGGACAACAGTCCAGTGTCTTTCCAGCCACTACCACTGGCCTGGAATGACAGGCGACGTGCGGAGATATATCCGGTCGTGCCCAACGTGTTGTCTGGCAGCACCAAAGCACAAGACCAGAAACGGTTTATCTCTGCAGATTGGAGATAGGGTTCTCGCGCTTCTCCCAATCGAGGGGGCGGAATTCGAACTTGGATGGCAGGGCCCTTTTCCTGTGGAGCGGATAATGTCCCGATCCACGTATGAGGTGAAGGTCCGCGGGGAATTGCGAAAGTTCCATTGTACTCTCCTTCAGAATTTGGAGAGGTCCGAGGTAGTTTCTCCACCAGATAGTGCGACTACCATCGCGCTAGAGTCGGTTCTGGGTCCAGACGAGGGCGAGGAAGACTCAGTCCTACGCAGTACATCCTGTGGGGAGGGTCTGCGGTCTCCTGAGCGTTCAACCGTAGATAGGGCGAACAGGCTCCGTCGGGAAGAGGCCCATGGTGTTAAGCACACTGGGAATCGAGGTCGGACAGGCGAAGTCACATCTGGCACGACGGGATCGTCGGGTGACTCGATACGCCGACAGGCTCACTGTCCTTACTCGCGGGAGAGAAGACAGGAGCAAGGGTACTCCAGACGAACCTGGAGTAAGCGACCATTCATTTCGGTCGACATCCGCGAACAGTCCACGAAGGAGATGCCTAGTCGGGATAGGAAAAATCCTATTGTCGGAAGGGACGAACGAACCTTCAGGAAAGTAACCGATGGCCTGCAACAGGTGGATGCGGAACGGTCCAGTGTAGACAGATCCTGTAAGCCAATCACCAGGCCGTTACGTTTCGGGCCTAATCGCTGGAGATAACGTAGGTTTGAGGCGGTGGTTGGTGATCCAGCATCCATACCATTCTGGTAAATCTCCCCAGGGAAAGTGAACGTTATGGAACGTCTTTTCCTGGAAATCCAATCTCGATAGAGTAGAGGTTCAGAGTTCAGACCGATCTTTGTCTAGTGAGTTCGACCGGGTCGACCATCTTAAGTGGGGGCCTATGTGACGAAACGGATAAATATCGTAAGATCTCTGCATAATAGCCCTTTGAAGGGAGTGCCATGCGTTGGTCTCCCTTTAATTTAATGTCAATTAATAGGGGAGTTCCCTCGAAAAGTAGTGCGGGGGCGGAGCTATTCTAGTTATTTATAGAAGAATCTAGAATGTTCCCCCAAGTGCGTACGTGGTTTTGATCTCTAAGTTCACTAGTGCTTCATGCAGCACGGGGTGGGGAAACTTATCGTGACTCTGGTTTTCTTCATGTATCATGAAAGTCACGCGGCCCGTGTAGGCGAGGGGAAGGCGCACTGACTTTGTCGTGAGCAGTCGCCCACCAAACCTCAGCGTAGACAGATCGCAGCCAAGAGGCTGTTATAATTGTGATGTCAATATTCGCGGCCAGTGCGGACATCTACAGTCAAGGTTGTGATTCTTCAATCACAGGTTAGTTGAGTACTTATTCTATTATTTAATTGTTGTCGTGATGCCGTGCTGATTCCCGGAATGAATTAATTGCCGTCGTAAAATTGAGTTGTCGCGTAGCGTTATCCGTTACAGTTGGCGGTTTGCATTTTTAAGTAGGCTTTATCGATCAGCAATGTAATGTGTTACCTGACGGAACAAGCCGTATTCCACAGCGAGTGGTGTGTAAATAAAATAGGCCGAACGATGTGCGTTACAGTGTGTAGCAGTTACGGGTTTGGTTTATTCATTACGCAGGCAAGGCGACAGTTTGTCCGTCATGACATCAACATGCTAGACGCTGTAAATGATAAGGTATAGCTTATTATTAGAAATGTGTAATGTGCTTCGTGACATTAGAATGGTAACGTACTTGTTCTATCAGTGATGGTGATGTTTCGAGGAATCAAGGTGAAATCAGCAGTGGTGTATTTGCTGTATGCAGATAGCAGTGTTATTCCGCGTAAGCCGAATGGCGTTGCATCGGTAGGATACCAATTGATAAGAAGTACTCATGATACTATTGTGACTGCTTGTTGTCCTGTCCGTCCGCCAGGATGACCGTGCGTGTTCCATCTTACGTTTGTCTAGGCAGCGGGAGGTAGGCCGGTACCCCAATTCGATCGGTACTAGGTCCGACCCAATGCAATCGTGCATATCCGATGAGTGAACATACCCGATCGAGGGTGATGCGGCACTCCGTAATTCGAGGCCGAGGTGTCTAGATAGATCGAGGTTTGAACCTAACCGTTTCTGTCTCTAATATTCTACTCTTCTGGAACCCTGACTCGGTTCATGGAGTACTTGGAGTACTGCCGTGAAGTAGGAGTATATGAGAGGAATAATCCCCCCCCCCCCCTAAAAAAGGCGGAGTCAGAGTTTGGTAGTGGAGTCTAGAGGTTTGCTACATTGGATGACGTGACTTAAGTCGTCACGGGACAAGGTACACGAGACCCACAGTAGCTGTGGGAAAGTGTAGTGGTGGATGGCCACCACAGCTGTGCTCGACCGGCACAGGTATGACTGACCTGCAAGATAGTCAGTGAATACAAGGGCAACTCAGGATCTGGGGCAGGGATCCCAGACCTGACACTATGGCTGTGATATGATTTTGTCATTTAAGTGTAACAAGTCCTGAGTTCTCCTTAGTTAATGCTATAGTAATGAATTATCAGGAGTATAATTCATTATGGACATATAGTTATTAATGTGTGTAATTCATCAGTCCATGGGTGAAGGGATTGATGAATTGATGAGTCTGTCAGGAAGGAGATGTCCGGCTGGACACCTTCTCGATACAGTAATCCCTACACTGAAAGGAAAGTAAGTGTATATGTTGATTGAGGATGGGAGATGAAACCGGATTGGACTGGCACCAGGCGAAGGATGCTTGACAGAGTCATACAGTCGACTCTGGTGCTAGGGGTTATATGTAGCCCAGAAGTGTTACTTGACTGAACAGGTGTGCTATTGCTTTTTCTACCATCATTATGCCTATATATTATAGTGACTAGGTAGATCTATGATGTGATGATTTCATACTCATGTTGGTAGACATGAGGAATGTCTGAGAGGCAGGTGACAGGGTGGAGATGCTGGTAGTCTTTGTTGTAGTTGAGTACTCACACCAACCTCTCCGTGTTTCAGGATCTGTTATTACTATACAGAAGAAGATTCGAGAGCTGCACCATGAGCTCTATGGGCCCACTCATTCCAGTGCCTATCCAGAAGTTGATTGAGGCCATACTGGGAGTGGTTGTCTGATTCTGCGAGATCAATGTTGGAAGGAGCTGAGTGCTGAATAAGTCGGTAGGTCTAGGTTAGGACCTCCGTCAAGAGTCCGACGAGTGTCAGCCGATCCTGAGAGGATCCAACACTGAAACGTCTGGTGATTCAAGCCAGTGAAGCACTGGTGACATTCAGTCTCTGTGTAAACCTTGGTAATTGCAAGGTAGTGACCTTTCAAGTTGTGCAGAGTGATCATTGTTACCGGTCGCCATGACCTGTGTTATATGCTTCTGGCCCGGCTGGGTTATGGGACACCATGTATAAGTTGATGCTTAAATAGTGTTTTTACATAGGTTAACTTTATGAAGCCAACATGTGGTCCAGTGAACTAGGACATTGATTACAACATTGGTGGAAACACCTGAGTGACATGGTTGTGAAGGTAGGGAGTTACCTCATGCCAACGTGATGAACTGTTGACTATGTTTGTGAAGGTAGGGAGCTACCTCATGCGATCGTGAAGAACTGTTGACAGTGTATGCTAGGTTGTGATTACTACCCATGGATCAGGGTAGGTACATAATACTGTGTGAAGATCTATTGTCCAAGGACATGGAACTAAGGTGAAGTGTTTAGTCACCTGATAGACGTTACCAGTGACATTGTGTGTTCGTGTGGAGCAACCGCGTATTGTGTAAGTGACATATCAGTGTGTGGGTCACTGATGAGATAGAAGAGTGACCTGGCTCTTGTGTATGTTGAGACGGTGCTACATGTATTTTTTCTGCAAGTGGGAGACCGCTAATGTTCTAGGGTCGGCCCAGACTTCATCAAGAGTGTGACGAGGGAAATAGTACGACAGCAAGGAAGGATCCTTGTTCATCAGTGCAGTGTCCGTCAGGCAGTGGTACGGCGCTTGATCAGCCCTTGCTTGGTTCTCTGGGTGAAGAGGGAACTTTGGAGAGGCAGCAGACCTTGGAGTTCCAGTCCACTGGAGGAGCCTGGGTGAGTCGCTACCACGACTGGACAACCGCACGAGCTATCGTCCGCCTCCATGAAGAATACTCATCTGCGTCTTTGATCTTGTACATAGTTCTTCTAGTCTGGCTTTCAGCCATCCTTCTCTGTGTTGTGGTTGACGTAGTTCAGAATTAAATTTTTTTTGTTCTCTTAGCTATGACTTTGTGCAGTGATATGACTGGTGTCTGGTCCGAGCCCCCTTGGGGTTTGGAACCCTAGGTGAGGGAGGGGAGGTTAAGCTGTCCCGGCTTGTGTGGGGCCTGGTAGATGTAGAGTGCTATTGAGGTGGTTGGAGCAAAGGCAGGGGATAGTAACTATCGTGGCAAACCAGTCCAAGCCCCGGCGGTCTTGTCACACCCAGATACTGACAAAAGAGGAGATGAATTGGAGGACTGGGAAATAGACTCAAATCTCCATCTACTCAACAAAGCGGATGACACACCGAGCTTCTACTCCAGAAGATGGCTTACCACTTCTACTCCAGACTTAACTTTCTGCACAGGAGACATCCTCCACAAAATTGATCGCCATGTGCTTGACCAATTAGCAGGTAGTGACCACAGACCAATCAAGCTTGTAATGAATATGGAGTATGTTCCACAGGAGCAAAAGCCCTTGCCCCGCTGGAATTACAAACGAGCAAATTGGGACAGATTTGCCATACTAACAGACAAATATTGTGAAAACATAAATACATGATATGGCAACATAAAGCAAATGGTGGAAAGTCTAAACAGAGCGATAATACAGGCAGCCACTGAGTCCATTCCAAGAGGAGCTAGGAAAAATTACAAACCATACTGGACTGAAGAACTACAAAGTTTGGAGGACAAAGTTGAAGATGCCAGGAAGACAGCAGAGAGAGAACAAACAATTGAAGCGAACATCTCTCTCAAAGCCATCTCAGCAAAATATAAAAGAACAGTAAATCAAACAACAAGAGATTGTTGGAAGGAAAAAACAGAAAACCCGAATTTTGACAGGGATGGAAACAAACTATGGAAACTAGTGAAAGCCATGAACAATGAAGGACCTAGAAACAAACAAATAACAATTAAACAAGGAAATGCCTTGCTTACAGGAAAAAAGGCTGCAAATGCACTAATGGAACACTATGCAAATGCAAACCACATTGACATTATAACCGAACAGAAGAAAGCAATCAAAGACAAACAGATACATCATAGAAATACAGAGACAGCAGCAGAATATATGATGGCAAATCTAACAATGGAAGAAATGGAACAGGCAATGAATACCCTAAAAAAGAAGAAATCACCAGGAAAGGATGGAATCACAAATGAAATGCTAATAGGACTAGGCACCAAGGCAAAGAAGAAACTACTAGCAGCCCTAAATAACAGCATGAAGAGAGGAATAGTCCCACAGGGATGGAAGGAAGCTATACTAATACCAGTCCCAAAGAAAGGAAAAGACCTGGAAGAACCAAATTGCTATCGACCTATCAGTCTACTTAGCTGTGTAGGAAAATTAATGGAACGCATTATCAATGGCAGGCTAACATGACATCTGGAAGAAAACCAACTCTTAACACCACACCAAGCAGGATTCAGAAAGTACAGATCCACTGAAGATCAAATAACCTATATAGCTCAGGAAATAGAGGATGCCTTCCAAGAGAAAAAGCACACACTAGCAATCTGGATAGATTTAGAAAAAGCATTTGATAAAGTATGGAAGGAAGGACTGAAAGTAAAACTGCAAAAAATGCATGTTTGTGGAAAAATGTATAAATGGATCAGCCACTACCTTGAGAACAGAACTGCCAGGACAAAAGTACAAGGACAAACAAGCAAAATGATGCTGTTGGAGCAAGGTGTCCCCCAAGGAGGAGTTCTTTCACCAACATTATTCCTAGCATATATAAATGACATCACAGAAAATTTTCCAGCCAGAGTACACACATCCTCCTTTGCAGATGACCTAGCCATATGGACATCTGAAGAATATATTAGTACAGCTAACAGCAGAATACAGCAAGCCTTATTAGCGCTAGAGGACTGGTCAAAATCATGGCTAGTGAAGATAAGTGAGGAGAAAACAACATGCACAGTGTTCTCCCTCTCAAATAAAACTCAGCAACCTAAGCTGGTATTGAATGGAAAAATATTGCGCCATGAAGAAAATCCAAACTATCTAGGAGTCACCTTTGATCGTCGCCTGACATGGAAGACACAGGTTGAGAAAAATCGAACAAGAGCAAGGCAAAGAATGGCAATCATGAAAAAGCTTGCTGGTACAACGTGGGGAGCAGATGAGAAAGTTCTCAAGAAGTTATATACTGGACGGGTGAGGCCAGTACTGGAATATGGCATTGCAGCTTGGGCAACAGCAGCTAAGTCAAACTAACAAAATAAGTAGAGTTCAAAACCAAGGAATGCGAATCATAACTGGAAGCCTGAAGACAACGCCTATTAATGAACTAGAAAAGATCACTTGTTTACAACCAATGCAGGACAGAAGAGATAGCAGAGCCCAGCAACAAGCAGAAAAATTTAGAAGATTGACAGACCACCCTATGTATAACAGGTTTAATGGTTTTGGAAAAGGAAGACTGAAGCGTAGCAACTTTGTAGAAACTGCAAAACGAAAGATTAGGGCAGATCCCTTTACTTAACATATCAACAGTCAAGCCCATTTACAATGCACACAACTTCCCAGCTTGGAGACAGCAGCAACTGCCTGAGATGATAGAAAACATTCCTGGTATTGAGAAAAAGAACACTCAGAATGAAACCGAAAGAAGAAAAATAACCCTCAACTACATAAAAGAACATTACCCAAGCAGCAATTGGACCCATGCATATACAGATGGATCAGCCAAAGATTCAATTAAAAATGGAGGAGGAGGAATTCTCCTTAATTTAAAAAATGGAGTGATAAAAAGACAGTCAGTGGCAACTGGAAAATTTTCAAGTAACTTCAAAGCGGAGGTAGAGGCTTTGAAAACTGCAGCAGAAATGCTCTTGATGGAGGAAAATAAAGAGAAGCAAATAGCTATCTTCACAGATGCAAAGTCAGCTGTCTCAATACTGAAGAGCAAAAACAGCACAGAACTAGCTGACCTAAGAGCAGCACTCCATGGTCTATGCCAGAAATCCCAAAAAGTTTTAATACAGTGGATCCCATCACATTGCAGTATACCTGGAAATGAAGAGGCTGACAGACTAGCAAAAGAGGGTGGATGATTACCACAGCCTGACATAGACATAACCTATAATGAGGCAAAAAGGTTTATAAAAAGCACTTATAGAACCAAATGGAAATCAGAGCATCCAGGCCACCAGAAGGATGATGCATATTACAAACTCGACCGAAGAGAACAAGTAGCAATCTTCAGACTCCGCACAGGACATAACAGGCTGAAATACCACTTGTTCAATAAACTAAAGATAGGAGATACCGATGAATGTAATTGTGGAACTGGTAAAATGACAGCTAAACACTTGCTGCAGGAGTGCCCAATATATGCAGAACAGAGAAAGATATTTTGGCCCACGCCTGCTTCATTTGAGGACAAGCTCTATGGAGATATCAACAAGCTCAAGTTGACTACAGCTTACTTTAACTACATTCAGGTTGACATCTAAAGGTGCATGAAGATGTATTTAGACTGCCACACTTCATACCACAGGTATGTCGGTTACAAAAGCGTCCCAGAGGCATGAAATGGAATATTGCTTGGATAGCACATCCATTACGTGGAAAGTCCGAATCAAAAGCTCACTGTGTGGGCTTCGTAAATGGTGGAAAAAGTGTCCTAGTGACACGAAATGGAATATTGCTTGGATAGCAAATCCATTACGTGAAAAGTCCAAATCGAAAGCTCACTGTGTAGGCTTCATAAAAGGTGGAAAAAGTGTCCTAGTGGCACGAAATGGAATATTGCTTGGATAGCAAATCCATTATGTGGAAAGTCCGAATTGAAAGCTCACTGTGTGGATGTCATCTGCAGACTGCATTCTTCTGGTTTCCTGAGGAACAGCCTATGGTGAACGGAAGGCCCAATATATGGAAGTGAGGCTAAGCAGCCATGTGCAGAATGTGACGATTCCTTGGGTGAGCCCAGTACCAGAGCGCTGTGTGATGGCTCTGCAAGTATGGAAGCCTCCTTGGATGGCGGGGAATGCCCATGGTCTGCCCCTGCCTTCCCTTGAGGGTTGACCAGGATGTCTTTGGCTGTTCTATATGGGCCAGCTAGGATGGGGGATAACACCACAACAGTGAGAGCCAAACGTCCTAAGAAACCCCCGGGAAGGTTAACCTGGTCAACAAATGCCCGCAGAAGTTGTATGTGTCGGCCTAACGGCGCAAGAACGCAGCTCTGCTGTAAACAGGCACAATGCAGTCACATCCGGAAAAAAAAAATCCGGATGAACGCAGAAGAAGAAGAATATGTTTCCTCAACTGCCTGTGGCTCAGAAGTTGTGTCCTGGGGATGAGATGTTTGACTACCTGCCTGTGGCTCAGAAGTTGTGTCCTTGGGATGAGATGTTTCAGTGCCTGCCTGTGCTATGGCTCAGAAGTTGTGTCCTGGGGATGAGATGTTTCATTACCTGCCTGTGGCTCAGAAGTTGTGTCCTGGGGATGAGATGTTTCATTACCTGCATTTGGCTCAGGAGTTGTGTCCTGTGGATGAGTTTCAATGCTCACAAGTTGCAGGGTTTCTCCCAGCACCCTGGAAATGTTCGCACAATGTGAATAATGCAGAAGAACATATAGACAGTCATAATCTAGAGATAATGCAGCAGCCAGGGGTGGTCAGAGGATCTGGTCGACAGTTGTCATACAGAGGCAAAGCAAGATGGACATATAATCAGATTGCAACGGGCGACATTAGTATTGGAACTCTTTGATGGTTGTTGAAGATGACGACTGAGCGCTTATGGGAATGCTCAGAGTGCAGTTATGTTGGTTTTTGACTCAATTCAACTCAACTCTGTTTGCTCAAAACCATTGGTTTCTAATGATATCACATGCCACTCTTGGCTAGTGAGACTGGATAACCTGGTCTTCGTACTTGAGGTGAAAAATGGTTAGCGTGTGCTCAAGTTGTTGGAAAACCCAGGGCAATTGGTTGTGAGGCTCTCTTGACAAACTTTTTTTTTTTTTTTTTTTTTGCATATCCTTTACAGGACATCGCTGTCAACATCAGCATCTTTCAGCTGTATGTTGATTTCTTGGCAAGATTACGCTCAGTAGTTTGCCATTGCTTTCTGAGCGACCGGCTCAGTTATCCCGCAAGTCACCAGCGGGGATCGAACCGCTCCCAGCTCTCGCCCCGCTACGAGACTCTGCGTGATAAACGGGATTACGGAGAAAGTGTTGTAACCCCTTGGCCAGAGAGACCGGCCCTTGACAAACTAGAGGGGAAAAAAACAAACCAATGGCAGAGTCTGTTTAACAGACGGAATCTGTCTTGAGGGGCAATGAGCTACTGGAGCTACTTTATGATAATGGTGATGTAGTGAAGGCTCTTTGGGGCTAGGTGGAGAGTGCAGCTGAACAAAGTATCCATATTTTGAGAGAAGAGAGTGAGCGAAGGGTCTGTATGAAACTGAGTGTGTAGAGAAAAAGCCAGGCAGACTTTTAATCAAATTACTACTGGAGCCGTCAGCATAGGAATTCTTCTATGGCTTCTGAGGTGGGGAACGGAGCATGTGGGGAAATGTCTCATGGGCAGTGATGTCTATTCAGAAGTTAAGTTAGTTAGTTGCATATCATTTACAGGATGTTGCAGTCAACTCCCGCATTTTTTGGCTGTTTGTGATTTCTGGGCAAGTTTATACACAGGAATTTGCCATTGCTTTCTGAACGACCGACACTCATACCATTGTATGAAAGCTAACGCAAGGCAGTCTGATTCCAAATCGCTTGCAGCTGTGTTTTGAACGCTGTATGCAGGATTATGAATTGCAGTTGTAACCCCTTTGCCACAGAGCCAACTTTGATTCAGAAACCAAGTATTATTCAAGGATGCCTTGAGGAAATCAACCTTACACAGTGTATGCTGAAGTCTGACAACACCGACCTTTTAGTTACACAGGTTTTATAATATGGTGTGATGCATTCCTCTGAAAAGAGGATCAACAAAGTAGAAGATTGTTCTGATGCTGCTACAAAAATTAATTGTATGTGAAAGTTTCTAATTATAAAAACTGGTTAATTTCACTGGGAAATTGAATAATTTTATGGGTACTATTAGAGGGGGGGGGGGGGAAGATTATTGTTAATTTTGTTGACACTTATACAGGAATACTAATTATTTTTGTGGTAAGTATAAAAGAAAATCTCATTAATGTCATGGCAACTATCGGGAAGCTATGGAGGATGTTATTTATCATTACAAATGGCTTTGTTTATCTTCCCCAGTGTGCGACTGGGAAAGTGCTATCACTCCTATAGAGAGCTGTGTGGGCGTGGGTCAGTCATGTTCTGGCTGTGTCCGGTGGGAAGGAGAAGACCATTGTTACCATTCGCTCTTCAGTACCCTGTCTGATTTGTGTGTGCTTTTTTTTATCCTTGTAAGTGCAGTTTTTTACTGAGCTGCAGCAGTGTTGAATATTTTGTTTCATTTGCTGAAGCTAATGCTGAATGAAGACCAAACAGATTTTTTTGCCTTGATAATGACAGTTATTTATTTTTAAATGTAGTTTTAATTTTTATGCTATAGCTTTGATAATATATTGTACTTATTTCTGTATATCACATTTTTCTCCACTGCACAAGTAGTTATGTAGGGAGAGAAAGGGGATATTAGATAATTATTAGTCTGTGTTAAATGAGTGCATTTTTTGTTTTCAGATTACAGGGAATTGGATGTAGAACAGAAATTATAAGATGTAGTTAATGTATTCAGTAATATGTTTAAAGACAATGGGTGGAGTCTCTGAAGAGATTAAGGCTGACCTAAATCAGTTTAATATTTGTGCCAGGCTACATGGGTGTAAGAGGAAATGAAAGCTGATAGACTTGTGAACCTGGCAACTTTATAAAGTGGATGAGCAATGGACCAGGCTGGTATAGTAATGCCCTCAGAGAGGCAGGGCGATCAAATGAATGAAGTTGTGACTGTGAATCTGCAACCATGACATCAAGTCAAAAGGGTTGAAGTCAGACAAGAGCGCTATAACGGGAGCCAAAGAAGAAGTCACCCAACACAGAACTGGTGTTGTCAGCTGCTACCCACTGAGGGAGATGCTGAGAAGGGAATCTGAGCACTTATGGATTAAATGGTTCCATGTGCAGTGAGGATATTCTATTAATTACCACATTCAGTGATTACAGGTGTAATAACAAGGCAAGCTGAGTGCATATGACACGAAAAGAAATCCTGGGCCATTAAAGTTAAAGAGGACTACACAGACATAGATATCTTTTAAATTTTTACTTTGCTTTTCAAGATTGTTGTTCATAATACTATGTAAGGACCAACATTAGGGAGAATTAATAAAACTGAAAATGATTGTTAAATGTGGTTGTTTAGCCAGGGGTTGACAAAATTGCTTCTGCCCATTTAAATTATACCACAGATGGTTGCTGCTGTAGTTTTGATGTATATTTCAAAATTTTCTTTATTGTTCTTTCAATTGTTATATTGTATGTAAAAGTAATTTTAAGAAAAGTAAAGGGCCTTTTTACACGCCTTAGCGAATTTGGTCCATATTTTTATAGACCAATCGTCACTTGGTGGGCGATGCAGTCAACTGCCGCCTTTACTTCCCATGACTTTTGTTGTGAATCATTGAAGGTTGGGTTGTATTGTCAGGTTGTAAAGTCGGCTTAAATGTCTGTGGTCAATATACATCATTGTAGGTTAGGTTGAACTGTGAGGCAAGTCAGGTTTTAAAATTGGCTGAAATGTCTAGTCAATATACATCATTGTAGGTTTGGTTGAACTGTGAGGCAAGTCAGGTTTTAACATCAGCTTCAATGTCTGTGGTCAATATACATCATTATAGGTTGGGTTGAACTGTGAGGCAGGTCAGGTTTTAGCATCGGCTTAAATGTCTGTGGTCAATATACATCATTGTAGGTTGGGTTGAACTGTGAGGCAAGTCAGGTTTTAACATCAGCTTCAATGTCTGTGGTCAATATACATCATTGTAGGTTGGGTTGAACTGTGAGGAAAGCCAGGTTTTAACATCAGCTTCAATGTCTGTGGTCAATATACATCATTTTAGGTTCGGTTGAACTGTGAGGCAAGTCAGGTTTTAACATCGGCTTAAATTTCTGTGGTCAATATATATAATTGTAGGTTGGGTTGAACTGTGAGGCAAGTCAGGTTTTAAAATCGGCTTAAATGTCTGTGGTCAATATACATCATTGTAGGTTGGGTTGAACTGTGAGGCAAGTCAGGTTTTAAAATCGGCTTAAATGTCTGTGGTCAATATACATCAGGTGGTCAGTGTGGTAGAATAGATAAGAGTGCTCATTCTTAAATATCTGGTGTGCTGATGTCAAGGTTACGAGTTTAACCCCGACCCTGGTCAGCTGGACTAATATGTTGTCTTCTTGCCCTTAGGAACATAAATTACAAGTACCTCTGAAGTTGGAGCGGGCTCACCTGATGGCGAGAGACACTGGTCAGAAATAGGGAAAGCTAATCAACACACACAAAATCAGTCCAGGGCACTAAAAATGTAGTAGCACATGTATGGGCTATGCTTGAGTTCAAAACGAACAAACATTAAACACATCTTTTTTAAATCGTGCAATATTTGATTGATGGCGTGTGTGTTTAAATTCACTAAGGGCATACATTGTTTTGAATCAGTAATGGCCAGATAATTCAGGAGTCCAGTGGTGCTTTCTCTACAGCTACCAGTTGCCTGGCAATAAATATGCTGGCTGTGATGGTGCTGCAATGGTTGGAAACAGAACTTTACACATGATTGCATGTTGAGTGACTCGGTGAGCAGGCTTAAGAACTGGTAAAGTGACAGCTAAACATTTGCTTGCGGAGTGTCCAACATATGCAGAACAGAGACAAGCATTATGGCTTACACCCGCTCAATTTTAGGACAGACTCTATGGAAAATGTCAACAAGTTTAAATTGATTGCTGGTTTTCTAAAATATATTCAGGTTGACATATGAAGGACTGTTTGAAATGGATGAGTGGGAGTGTACATAGAATACCAAAATAATACTAGGGACATCGTCAGAGTACCAACAGGAAAGTACTGCCATAACTATGATGCAGAAATCCAGGCAATCAAGATAGCAACATAGATATTACTAAATACTAATCATGTTACACAGCATGTGGTGCCTTTGACAGATGAAAAATCAGTACTCGAGGCACTCCAGTCTGGGAAATTGCCAGTACTAAGGACACTAGTTTCTGAAATTAGCAGTCAGCTTAAGGTCACCATACAGTGGATACCATCCCACTGTGGAGTACCTGGAAGTGAGAGAGCTGGTCGATTGGCTAAGGAAGGAGCAATAGAAGAATAACCTGATATACCCGTTACATACCACCAAAACAAAATAATTATCAAATCCATTAAAAAGCCATCAAAACCTGATTAAGATGTCTACCATCTTTGGACAGACCAGAACAAATAATTATTCTGGCCTCAGAACAGAGACTATGCAACCACATGTATACAAAATTCAAGATTGGTGAATCAGCTATGTGCACATGTGGATTGGCGCCACAGACAGCAGATCACATACTCCAAGACTGCCCAAAATAAGTCATATATGGACAAACCTTCTGACCTGAAGACACAACAGTGGAAGATAAACTATATGGACCACTGAGTGAACTAAAGAAGACAATGAAGTTTATACAAGAGACAACATTGCAGTTATAGACAAATTTCAAGCTAACGAAAGAAGAAGAAGAATACATCTGAAGGTGTACGAAGAAGAAGGCTTTAAAAGATACATTCCAGATACGTGCATAGGAAGTGGTTTGAGTCAACATAGATATCCATGGTTGGGATTATAGTTTTTGTTTTTGTGCCAGGTTATGCTAGGGTCAAAGGGAATGGAAAAGCAGAACATTTGGCTGGTTCTGCTGACACTGAGATAGCAGGTTCAACCCCTACACTGGTCAGTTGGACTAAAATGTTGACTTCTCGTCCGTAACTTGGGGATTTAAATTACAAGTACCACAGAAGTCTGAGTGGGTTCGCATGATGGTGAGGGACACTGGTAATAAGAAAAGTGAATCCACATGCAAAAAATCAGTTCAGTGCGGAACTTGGCTGAACACCTCTAAGTCAGGTCCCTTGGGTTCCAGGGTCTGGCCACCACTCGCCACCTGCTCGTGGAGGCGAGGTCTCGGAGGTTTGATGCTGAGCCGCCAGCATCTGCAGCCTACCTTATTCCAGACGTATTGGTTACCCATTCCTCTGGAGAAGACAAGGCAAAGAGAGGGAACATGTTATTTGGACACCACATGTTTCTCTGAAGCTCTGCCCAGGCATTGTGATGGAATTTTGGCCACATTCCACACATACTTTGGTCTGTCAAGACTGCAAGGTGCCACTTCGCAATGGCAATTCTTGTCCTCAAGGCATCTCCCATCAGATGTTATGACTGTGCCGAGATAACTGTATCGATTCACTTGCTTAAGAATATGCCCATTTACTTGTATATCGCATTGTGGTACTTCCTTCGTCCCAGTGACGACCATAATCTGTGTCTTCTTAATATTCAGTTCTAACCCTAGTTGTTCACTGTGTGCAACAACCGCATCTATTAAATTTTGCAGGTCCTGTTCATTGTTTGCAATCAAGACTGTATCATCTGCATATCTAATGTTATTGAACAGCACACAATAACCCCCCCCCCCCCAAAAAAAAAAACTCCTCATGGCCTCACATATATGTGTTAACAGAAATATGCTGAAAATTCCTTGGATAGCCAAAATTCATATTCTGAATGTTTTTAAAAGAAGCAAAAATACAAAAGTAAACTTTATCATAAATATCAGATAAAAGCAGTCACCATGTTTTGGCCACATCATGAGAAGAGAAAAAACTTAAACAACTGGAAAGATTTGTGAAGAGAGAGATAGAAGAAGACAGCGAGAGAAGATTCCTGACAGCCTTTTGCCATGGTATAAATTGATTCATGCTGTTGGAATCGCCAGATGCGGAGTAGCATTCTCGTCCACGCCAGTTGGCAAGATGCTTGATGATGATGAGGGCATAATTGAAGCTTTTGATATGTGGTTTCATAGACAAATGGAAAAGTTTTCACTGCAGGTGAAGAAACCAAACAAAAGGGTATGACTCAATGAAACATTACTGAACATTAGACTGTTAAAATACTTAAAATATTTAAAAAGACACAGTTCTTTGTAAAAGGGTGTAAAAGAGGGGACGTCAGCTGCACACCTCTTTTTTTTCACTCTTTATCCCCTACTGCGGTGAAAGCTCTCAACCAACTCATTCCAAGCCCTCGTATCCTTAGCTACCCCATGCAGCTCCGTCCATGTCCTCCCAATATTCTTCACTTCTGTCTCTACTTCTCTTCTCTGTGTGCTTTTGGGTATTCCTCTATTTCTTTTGCCCTGTGGATTATCATTAGAACCACTCCTTCACTGTAAGAGGGGGGGGGGTGTTCTTAGTATGGCCTGATAACAGCACTGTTTCACTTGTGCTTAGAAACTGTCTGCCTGTTCTAGTCTACCTTGTTTCACATAATCCAAAAATGTTATCTCGTAGTATTTCTTCTTCTCCACCACCACCATGCTGTCTTTCCCAATTCATACATAGTTCTAACATTCCAGGTACCAATTCTGGAAATTTCCTTAGTTGAAACAAAGAAAATCTGAGACCTGACCTTGTGGCTTTCTTTGCATCACCTCTACTAAGAGAGCCTTGCAGGATAGACAGTGTTGGAGTCCTTCAATGTGGATATCGCATTTGATGGCGGTTACTTAGAGTAAAGACAAATGAAAGTATTTATCCTATAAAGAGTAACTGAGCAGGAGGGATTGTCTGGGGACTAAGAGTAAAGACAAATGAAAGTGTTTTCTTACAAAGAGTAACTGAATAGGAAGGACCTTCTGGGATTAACAGTAAAGACAAATGAAATTGTTTTCTCATAGAAAGTAACTGAGTGACTTATAGTGAATTGTTACTTAAGCCACATAAACTAGATTTATTTCTGTTTTTGTTTCATTATCAGTCATGTTTTTGTGACTGGCCTCTATTAGGATATCATAATTGATTTTTGGCTGTCATATTTTTACCAAACTACTATCACACCAAATTTATCTGAACTAAAAGATTTCTGTTCACATTTACAAATATCTGCACCTTATAACAATGTCAAACATCTTGTTCATAGTCTGGTCACCGCACGATATAACCATGTCAGACATCTTGTTCATAGGCTATATCACTGCACCATATAACGATGTCAAACATCTTGTTAATAGCCTATATTACACTGCGCCATATTACAGTGTTGAATATTTTTTTCATAGCCTGTATCACTGAACCATATTTCAATGTGGAACATCTTGTTCATAGTCTATATCACTACACCATATAACAATGTCAGACATCTTGTTCATAGCCTATATTACTGCACAAAGAACAATGTTGAACATTTTTTTCATAGTCTATATCACAGCCCCATATTTCAATGTGGAACATTTTGTTCATAGTCTATATCACTGCACCATATAACAATGTTCAACATCCTGTTCATAGTCTATATCACTGCACCATATAACAATGTTCAACATCTTGTTCATAGTCTATATCACTGCACCATATAATAATGTCAAACATCTTGTTCATAGTCTATATCACTGCACCATATAACAATGTTCAACATCTTGTTCATAGTCTATATCACTGTACCATATAACAATGTTCAACATCTTGTTCATAGTCTATATCACTGCACCATATAACCATGTTAGACATCTTGTTCATAGTCTATATCACTGCACCATATAACAATGTCAGACATCTTGTTCATAGTCTATATCACTGCACCATATAACAATGTTCAACATCTTGTTCATAGTCTATATCACTGCACCATATAACAATGTCAAACATCTTGTTCATAGTCTGTATTATTGCACACTATAACAATGTTCAACATCTTGTTCATAGTCTATATCGCTGCACCATATAACAATGTCAAACATCTTGTTCATAGTCTATATCACTGCACCATATAACAATGTCAAACATCTTGTTCATAGTCTGTATCATTGCACACTATAACAATGTTCAACATCTTGTTCATAGTCTATATCACTGCACCATATAATAATGTCAAACATCTTGTTCATAGTCTATATCACTGCACCATATAACAATGTTCAACATCTTGTTCATAGTCTATATCACTGCACCATATAACAATGTTCAACATCTTGTTCATAGTCTATATCACTGCACCATATAACCATGTTAG
This sequence comes from Cepaea hortensis, assembly GCA_963921405.1. Taxonomy (NCBI): domain Eukaryota; kingdom Metazoa; phylum Mollusca; class Gastropoda; order Stylommatophora; family Helicidae; genus Cepaea; species Cepaea hortensis. Next base: position 49,483,138 of record OY992893.1, read on the forward strand.
ACATCTTGTTCATAGTCTATATCACTGCACCATATAACAATGTCAGACATCTTGTTCATAGTCTATATCACTGCACCATATAACAATGTTCAACATCTTGTTCATAGTCTATATCACTGCACCATATAACAATGTCAAACATCTTGTTCATAGTCTGTATTATTGCACACTATAACAATGTTCAACATCTTGTTCATAGTCTATATCGCTGCACCATATAACAATGTCAAACATCTTGTTCATAGTCTATATCACTGCACCATATAACAATGTCAAACATCTTGTTCATAGTCTGTATCATTGCACACTATAACAATGTTCAACATCTTGTTCATAGTCTATATCACTGCACCATATAACAATGTCAAACATCTTGTTCATAGTCTATATCACTGCACCATATAACAATGTCAAACATCTTGTTCATAGTCTGTATTATTGCACACTAGAACAATGTTCAACATCTTGTTCATAGTCTATATCACTGCACCATATAACAATGTCACACATCTTGTTCATAGTCTATATCACTGCACCATATAACAATGTCACACATCTTGTTCATAGTCTATATCACTGCACCATATAACAATGTCAGATATCTTGTTCATAGTCTATATCACTGCACCATATAACAATGTTCAACATCTTGTTCATAGTCTATATCACTGCACCATATAACAATGTCACACATCTTGTTCATAGTCTATACCACTGCACCATATAACAATGTCACACATCTTGTTCATAGTCTATATCACTGCACTATATAACAGTGTGGAACATCTTGTTCATAGTCTATACCACTGCACCATATAACAATGTCACACATCTTGTTCATAGTCTATATCACTGCACCATATAACAATGTCACACATCTTGTTCATAGTCTATATCACTGCACCATATAACAATGTCACACATCTTGTTCATAGTCTATATCACTGCACCATATAACCATGTTAAACATCTTGTTCATAGTCTATATCACTGCACCATATAACCATGTCAGACATCTTGTTCATAGTCTATATCACTGCACCATATAACAATGTTCAACATCTTGTTCATAGTCTATATCACTGCACCATATAATAATGTCAAACATCTTGTTCATAGTCTATATCACTGCACCATATAACAATGTTCAACATCTTGTTCATAGTCTATATCACTGCACCATATAACAATGTTCAACATCTTGTTCATAGTCTATATCACTGCACCATATAACCATGTTAGACATCTTGTTCATAGTCTATATCACTGCACCATATAACAATGTCAGACATCTTGTTCATAGTCTATATCACTGCACCATATAACAATGTTCAACATCTTGTTCATAGTCTATATCACTGCACCATATAACAATGTCAAACATCTTGTTCATAGTCTGTATTATTGCACACTATAACAATGTTCAACATCTTGTTCATAGTCTATATCGCTGCACCATATAACAATGTCAAACATCTTGTTCATAGTCTATATCACTGCACCATATAACAATGTCAAACATCTTGTTCATAGTCTGTATCATTGCACACTATAACAATGTTCAACATCTTGTTCATAGTCTATATCACTGCACCATATAACAATGTCAAACATCTTGTTCATAGTCTATATCACTGCACCATATAACAATGTCAAACATCTTGTTCATAGTCTGTATCATTGCACACTAGAACAATGTTCAACATCTTGTTCATAGTCTATATCACTGCACCATATAACAATGTCACACATCTTGTTCATAGTCTATATCACTGCACCATATAACAATGTCACACATCTTGTTCATAGTCTATATCACTGCACCATATAACAATGTCAGATATCTTGTTCATAGTCTATATCACTGCACCATATAACAATGTTCAACATCTTGTTCATAGTCTATATCACTGCAGCATATAACAATGTCACACATCTTGTTCATAGTCTATACCACTGCACCATATAACAATGTCACACATCTTGTTCATAGTCTATATCACTGCAACATATAACAGTGTGGAACATCTTGTTCATAGTCTATACCACTGCACCATATAACAATGTCACACATCTTGTTCATAGTCTATATCACTGCACCATATAACAATGTCACACATCTTGTTCATAGTCTATATCACTGCACCATATAACCATGTTAAACATCTTGTTCATAGTCTATATCTCTGCACCATATAACCATGTCAGACATCTTGTTCATAGTCTATATCACTGCACCATATAACCATGTCAGACATCTTGTTCACAGTCTGTATCACTGCACCATATAACAATGTCAGGTATCTTGTTCACAGTCTGTATCACTGCACCATATAACAATGTCAGGCATCTTGTTCATAGTCTATATCACTGCACCATATAACAATGTCAGACATCTTGTTCATAGTCTATATCACTGCACCATATAACAATGTCACACATCTTGTTCATAGTCTATATCACTGCACCATATAACAATGTCAGACATCTTGTTCATAGTCTATATCACTGCACCATATAACAATGTCAGACATCTTGTTCATAGTCTATATCACTGCACCATATAACAATGTCAGACATCTTGTTCATAGTCTATATCACTGCACCATATAACCATGTTAGACATCTTGTTCATAGTCTATATCACTGCACCATATAACAATGTCACACATCTTGTTTATAGTCTATATCACTGCACCATATAACCATGTTAGACATCTTGTTCATAGTCTACATCACTGCACCATATAACAATGTCACGCATCTTGTTCATAGGTCATGTCTCTATTGAACACACAAGTACTTAGTATTTGAAATCAGTAATTTATAGCTGTTTCTCCAAACACCAGTCATAATACTGTGAGTGTTATGAATGCAGCTGTCACTAATTTTGCATTTATGAAATGTTACAGGTATGCCTGGATTATTTTTGTTCCAGTTTTTAAATGTATTTTCATAAATAAAGTCATGACAGTCTTGTATGTTTTAATTTGTTTTTGTGTTTATAGACAACTTTGATGTATTAGTTGTAAATCTTTACTTGACATTTTCTTCCCATTTGTTCATAAAGGTTTTATGCAGGTCTAAATATGAGAAAAAATTGTTTTTATTGTATTTTGTTAACTTATATTGAAGCTGCTTTCTTGTCAATATTATTGTATTTTTAATGACCATTTCTTTAAATTACAAACAAATCTAGTAATTTAAAAATCGTATTCAATGCAAATAAGCATAAATACATAAACTTGTGAATAATATGATTTATTAAATTTGTATGTGTTAACTACATTCAGATTATGTTACATCTCATAAAAAAAAATAGGAATATAAACAGTTATGTGGTTGTAACACAAACATATTTTCGTATAACTTAACACAATGTTTATGTTGCATTTTAACACATTGTGAAGTTTTTGATGATCTTTTAACTGCTTCACTTGTACGTATACATGTGACATGTGATTTGAATTTTAAGGATGTAATAAATTATAATGATAAATTATATAATTGTGACTTCCTTTCTTGTTGTGCTGGTTGAAGAGTGGCCTGCAATATTTCTATAGGTGTCGTGTGTGTAGCCGCTGTGTAGTGAAGGGGTTACGGACGCAGTTCATAATCCTGCATACCAAATTTGACACACATCTGCGGGCGATTTGGCAGCAGATCACCTTGCATTGATTTTTAAAAATAAAATGGTATGGGTGCCGGTCGTTCAGAAAAGAATGGCAAACTACTGAACGTAAACTTGCTAAGAGATCACAAACAGCCAAAAAATACTATGGTTGACTGCAACGTCCTGTAAAGGATATGCAACTTACCTTTTTTAATATGTGTGTATTGTTGGCATCTGTGGCTTAGGGGTAGGGAACACAGTTTCATAATCCTGCCATCCTGAGTTTGAGTCTGCCGCTGTTTGCTTTGCATTGATTTTCACAATGGTGTGAGCGGCAGCAGTTCAGAAAGCAATGACGAACTACTGAACGTAAAATTGCCCAGAGAAGAGCAAACAGTCAAAACAACAGGGTTTGATTGCGACTTGCTGTAAATGCACATGCAACTCACCTTTTCATGTATATATTGTTGTATGTAAGTGAGTCATGGACAGTTAACAGATTAGTGAGAGATTACTTTGATGTGACAGAGATGTGGTTATGGGAGTCTCAGTGGCCAAGTGGTTAAGCTGTTTGCCTCACACTCTGAAAGTTGGGAATTTGATTTCGGGCAACGTCTTTCGGTTCACGAGTGCATTTTTCTCTGAGACTCTTGGGGGTTGTCACTGGAGCTGCAGAGTTCGTGCTTTATGTGATGCTTTCGGCAGGTGCCCTGAGGAAAGAGACTAGACAATGTGATCAGAGGAAGGTTGGAGGGGAAGATCTCAAGTGATGATGTTGATTGCTTGACATGGATCTTTTATAAGAAATTAGTGCACCAGAATAGTATATATTATGTACCTTAGTGCTTTATAGATTATACCAAGGCATTTCATAAAGTGAAACACAATGAAATTATTAAAAATGTTGGACGATGTCAGTGTTGATGGGAAACATTTCAGAATAAAGAATATTTACTAGAATTAAAATGGGAAATAAAGATAACTGTTATAAACAGATAAAACAAGGTGTGTTTGTTTTGTTACCAGATCTCTTGTCTCTCTATAGTGATGAAATACAGAGAGAGATCAAAGAGAAATCAAGAATACAAATTGGAGGTTATAATATAAACAATTTATGCTATGCAGATGACACAGCATTGATGGCGGAAAATACAAAGATCTTTTGGATATTGTAGTAGCAGAGTGCAAAAACAAAAGACTTTCCATGAATAGCAAGAAAACAGAAACAATGGGGTTATATTAAAGAAAAAGATGACACCAGATAGAAAGGAACACACTTAATGAAGCTAATCAATTTAAATACCTAGATAACATCAGATGGAAGATGCAATACATATATTAAGAACAGAAAATGAAAAGCATCTTATGCAATAAGTCACTATAATTAAATTTAAGAAAGATAGTACTGAAATGTTATATACTCGTAGGACGTATTTGCTGTATGGCAGTGAGTCGTGGAATGTGAATGAACAAATTTGGAACAGCTTAGAAGTGATGGAATTGTGATTCCTGAGACAAATGTGAATTCTTTGGGCTGCCAGTGTAACTAACAATGATTGCCTGGAAGAGGCTAATGAAACTAGAACATTATATGCAACTATAAGAAAGAAACAAACAGCATATTTTGTCCTGTAATGAGAAGAGTGGCACTGGGGAACTTTGTGATGGCTGGAAAGATCAGTGGGAAAAGAGGCACTGGCAGACCGAGAGAAATTATGCTGGATGGACTGAGACGGTGGCATGAGGAATATCATCAGCAGAGTTGATCGAGAAGACCAAGGACCGAGATCTGTGGAGAGCCATGAACACCTCTCTACATACGCATGCACCCATACACACACGCATAGATAAATAAATCTATATATACATAGGGAGTCTCCGTGACAAAGTGGTTACTCTGCCTGCCTCATCCTCCGAAGTTTGTGGCTTCGATTCTGGCCTATGTTGTACTGTTCATGATTGCAATTTTCTCTGAGACTCCTGTGGGTCGTTGCTGAAGCTACAAAGTTTGTGCTTCGTGTGTGACTTTCGGCTGGCCGCCCTGCAAAAAGAGACCGAGCCATATGGGATAAAACCTGGTGCAATAAATTTGATCATCTCGCCTTTTACACTCTGTAATATATATATATATATATATATATATATATATATATATATATATATATATATATATATATATATATATCTTATATATAAATTAGGATGTGCGTATCTCTGTATGTATGTATGTATGTCCTTTATACGCTCGCGAACGGCCCATCCGATTGAGATGAAATTTTCTACACGCCTTCCTTTCATTCCAGAGATGCCAACTGTCGTAGTTTTTTTTTCTTCTTCCTCCTCCTCCCTCCTCCCTCCTCCCCCTCCCAAAATACGTACGTCCAGGAAATGGTCTTCTACATAGACACTTCTCTCTGAGGTCCGCGATAACATATTAACCTGGTGGGATGGCAATCAATCATCCTACTACCTCCTCCCTCCTCCTCCCTTCTCCCTCTTCCTCCTCCCTCTTCCTCCCTCCGCCTCCTCCCTCCTCCCACTCTCTACTCCTCCTTCCTCCTCCCTCCTCCTTCTCCTCCCTCCTTCTCCCTCCCTCTTCCTGCTCCCTCCGCCTCCTCCCTCCGCCTACTCTCTCCTCCTCCTCCCTCCTCCTCCCTCTCCCTCCTCCTACTCCCTTCTCCTCCTCCTCCTCCTCCTCCTCTCTCCTCCTCCCTCCTTCTCCCTCTTCCTCCTCCCTCCTCCTCCCCTTCCTCCTCCACCCTACTCCTCCCTCCTCTTCCTAATCCCTCCTCCTCCCTCCTATTCCTCCTGTCTCCTCCTCCCTCCTTCTCCCTCCTCCTTCTACCTCTTCCTCCCTCCTCCTTCTCCCTCCACCTCCTCCCTCCTCCTCTCTCCTCCTCCTCCCTCCTCCTCCCTCTCCCTCCTCCCTTCTCATCCTCCCCCACCTACGTTCTCCTCCTCCCTCCCCCTCCTTCTCCCTCCCCCTCCCTCCTCCCCCTCCTCCTCCTCCTTCACCATCCTCCCTCCTCCTCCCTCCTCCTCATCCTCCCTCCTCCCTCCTCATCCCTCTTCCTCCTCCTCCTCCCTCCTCCTTCTCCCCTTTCCCCCCTCTTTCTCTTAATCCCTCCTCCTCCCTTCTCCTCCCTCCTATTCATCCCTACTCCTCCTCCTCCCTCCTCCTCCTCTCTCCGCCTATCTCTTCCTCCCTCCTCCTCCCTCCTCTCTCTTCCTCCTCCCTCCTCTCTCTTCCTCCTCCCTCTTCCTCCTCCTCCTCCCTCCTCCTTCCTCCTGCTCCCTCCTCCTCCTCCCTTCTCCTCCTCCCCCTCCTCCCCCTCCCTCCTCCCCCTCATCCGTCTTCCTCCCTCCTCCTTCTTCCTCCCTCCTCCTCCCCCTCCTCCCCCTCCTCCTCCCTCTCCTCCTCATCCCTCCTCCTCCATTCTCCTCCTCCCTCCTCCTCCTCTCTCTACCTCCTCCCTCCTCCTCCCTTCACATTCCTCCTCCTCCCTCTTCCTCCTCATCCCTCCTCCTCTATCCTCCTCCCTCCTCCTCCCTCTACCTCCTCCCTCCTCCTCCCTTCACATTCCTCCTCCTCCCTCTTCCTCCTCCTCCCTCTCATCCTCTTCCCTCCTTCTCCTCCCTCCTCCTTCTCCCTCTTCCTCCCTCCGCCTCCTCCCTCCTCCCACTCTCTACTCCTCCCTCCTCCTTCTCCTCTCTCCTCCTCCTCCCTCTTCCTCCCTCTTCCTGCTCCCTCCGCCTCCTCCCTCCGCCTACTCTCTCCTCCTCCTCCCTCCTCCTCCCTCTCCCTCCTCCTCCTCCCTCTCCTCCTCCTCCTCCTCCTGCGATCTCCTCCTCCCTCCTTCTCCCTCTTCCTCCTCCCTCCTCCTCCCCCTCCTCCTCCACCCTACTCCTCCCTCCTCTTCCTAATCCCTTCTCCTCCCTCCTATTCCTCCTGTCTCCTCCTCCCTCCTCCTCCCTCCTCTTCCCTCCTCCACCTCCCTCTTCCTCCTCCCTCCTCCATTTACCCAAGACAGACAGACATACAGATAGTCGGGAACGGGATCTTATATGACTACTTATATGATTTAAATGAGATGCTCTCCACCATGGGCTGGGCTGGGTCAGACAGACAGACAGACAGACAGACAGATAGATAGACAGACAGACAGACAGTCGGGAACGGGAGCTTATATGACTACTGATATGAATTAAATGAGATGCTCCCCACCAGAGTCTGGGCGAAGCCGGGCCGTGTCAGCTAGTATATATATATATGTGTGTGTGTGTGTGTGCGTGCGTGCATGTGCGTGTGAAAATAGAGGCCTTCGTGACCAAAGGGATAAGAGCACTCCCTTTTGAACTTCTAGTTTGCTGGTGGCAGGGTAGGGAGTTCAAGAGTTTCACTCTATACACTGGTCAGTTGGACTTCAGTTTTGACTTCTCGTTCAGAAAGCAATGGCAAACTGCTGAACATAAAATTGCCTAGAAAATCAACCTGGTGTTGGGGTTGATCTCAACATCCTGCCTAGGACATGCAGCATATAAAACAGAGGTTTTGACATAAATAACCACCAGTGTTGCAAGGGATATGCTAAATGAAGAAGCGTAGTGAGAACTGTCTATTGTGAGAACTGTCTATTGTGAGAACTTTCTATTGTGAGAACTGTGTATTGTGAGAACTGTGTATTGTGAGAACTGTCTATTGTGAGAACTGTGTATTGCAAGAACTGTGTATTGCGAGAACTGTGTATTGTGAGAACTGTGTATTGTGAGAACTGTGTATTGTGAGAACTGTATTGTGAGAACTGTGTATTGTGAGAACTGTGTATTGTGAGAACTGTGTATTGTGAGAACTGTGTATTGTGAGAACTGTGTATTGTGAGAACTGTGTATTGTGAGAACTGTGTATTGTGAGAACTGTCTATTGTGAGAACTGTGTATTGTGAGAACTGTGTATTGTGAGAACTGTGTATTGTGAGGACTGTCTATTGTGAGAACTGTGTATTGTGAGAAATGTGTATTGTGAGAACTGTCTATTGTGAGAACTGTGTATTGCGAGAACCGTGTATTGCGAGAATTGTGTATTGTGAGAACTGTGTATTGTGAGAACTGTGTATTGTGAGAACTGTATTGTGAGAACTGTCTATTGTGAGAACTGTCTATTGTGAGAACTGTGTGTTGTGAGAACTGTGTATTGTGAGGACTGTGTATTCTGAGAACTGTCTATTGTGAGAACTGTGTATTGTGAGAAATGTGTATTGTGAGAACTGTCTATTGTGAGAACTGTGTATTGCGAGAACTGTGTATTGCGAGAATTGTGTATTGTGAGAACTGTGTATTGTGAGAACTGTGTATTGTGAGAACTGTGTATTGTGAGAACTGTCTATTGTGAGAACTGTCTATTGTGAGAACTGTCTATTGTGAGAACTGTCTATTGTGAGAACTGTCTATTGTGAGAACTGTGTATTGTGAGAACTGTGTATTGTGAGAACTGTGTATTGTGAGAACTGTGTATTTTGAGAACTGTATTTTGAGAACTGTGTATTTTGAGAACTGTGTATTGTGAGAACTGTATTGTGAGAACTGTCTATTGTGAGAACTGTCTATTGCGAGAACTGTCTATTGCGAGAACTGTGTATTGCAAGAACTGTGTATTGTGAGAACTGTGTATTGTGAGAACTGTGTATTGTGAGAACTGTGTATTGTGATTGTGAGAACTGTGTATTGTGAGAACTGTGTATTGTGAGAACTGTGTATTGTGAGAACTGTGTAGAGAACTGTGTATTGTGAGAACTGTGTATTGTGAGAACTGTGTATTGTGAGAACTGTGTATTGTGAGAACTGTGTATTGTGAGAACTGTGTATTGTGAGAAGTGTATTGGAGAACTGTGTATTGTGAGAACTGTGTATTGTGAGAACTGTCTATTGTGAGAACTGTGTATTGTGAGAACTGTATTGTGAGAACTGTGTATTGTGAGAACTGTCTATTGTGAGAACTGTCTATTGTGAGAACTGTGTATTGTGAGAACTGTCTATTGTGAGAACTGTGTATTGTGAGAACTGTGTATTGTGAGAACTGTGTATTGTGAGAACTGTGTATTGTGAGAACTGTGTATTGTGAGAACTGTGTATTGTGAGAACTGTGTATTGTGAGAACTGTGTATTGTGAGAACTGTGTATTGTGAGAACTGTGTATTGTGAGAACTGTGTATTGTGAGAACTGTGTATTGTGAGAACTGTGTATTGTGAGAACTGTGTATTGTGAGAAGTGTATTGGAGAACTGTGTATTGTGAGAACTGTATTGTGAGAACTGTGTATTGTGAGAACTGTGTATTGTGAGAACTGTGTATTGTGAGAACTGTCTATTGTGAGAACTGTCTATTGTGATAACTGTATTGTGAGAACTGTGTATTGTGAGAACTTCTATGTTGAGAACTGTGTATTGTGAGAACTGTCTATTGTGAGAACTGTCTATTGTGAGAACTGTCTATTGTGAGAACTGTCTATTGTGAGAACTGTGTATTGTGAGAACTGTCTATTGTGAGAACTGTCTATTGTGAGAACTGTGTATTGTGAGAACTGTGTATTGTGAGAACTGTCTATTGTGAGAACTGTGTATTGTGAGAACTGTGTATTGTGAGAACTGTCTATTGTGAGAACTGTCTATTGTGAGAACTGTGTATTGTGAGAACTGTGTATTGTAAGAACTGTGTATTGTGAGAACTGTGCATTGTGAGAACTGTGTATTGTGTGAATTGTCTATTGTGAGAACTGTGTATTGTGAGAATTGTTACTTTTTTCAAGTAAAGTAGTGATGCCTAGCCTACACAAGTAAAATAGTGATGCTCACACATGTAAGATAGTTATGCTTGCACAAATAAAATAGTGATACATACACAAGTAAGATAGTGATGCTCACACATGTAAGATAGTTATGCTTACACAAATAAGATAGTGATACCTACACAAGTAAGATAGTGATGCTCACACATGTAAAATAGTTATGCTTGCACAAATAAGATAGTGATACCTGCACAAGATAGTGATGCTCATACATGTAAGCATCACATGTCTGACCACCAGATATGCTGGTCTCTACAATGCCATGCCTGTTTTCAAACTGATCAACTCACGCCTCTTCTACCAGGAACCATGCCCTGTATCACTGTTCTAACCAGCCACTGTTTACTAAGGCCAAAGTATATCAATTTCCAAGACATTATGTTGTTCATGAGCCGAGTTTAATCAAGTGCATTTCTGGCAGTCTGTCAGTATTCTTCTTCATGATCCTTTATGCGGGCGTTTTAGCGTAGTTGACAGCAAAACTGCACTGGTAACATCATGCGCATGGTTGGATGTGGGGGGTCGATGCCTGGGCTCATCACCTGCCAAAGTAAGGGAAAGACTGGCCACCTATTCCTCCTTCCTCTCAGGCCTTATAACTATGATGGTGTTATCACATCACAGACCTGTATCAGGAAACTACTTGGGGACCATTGATTGTTTGGTCCATGATATTCTCAGAAGGTTTCTGTAGCAGTTAAATTAAAAATCCCTGATTGTCTTCTTTAGCGATTATGAAATGGCCCATGAATCACCGCGTATGTGACCACAGGAAAGTTTCATTTCTAAAAGATGTAACTTCCATTTCTTTTCTGGTAATTTTCCAATATCAGAAAACAATACAAAATAATTAAACAACTTCTCGGTCATGTTATATATAACCTTTATTAATAAAAAGGATATCACACAGAATAATAGATAAAAAAGTAATTCTTACAATACGTACTGTACATGCTAATAAAATGAGAAAAAACAACAACGTGTATATTATAAATATAAAGGATTGAACAAGTAAAACTTTGACAATGAAAACTATGATGCGGGGGATTCTGTCACAGCCACTACAGCCTGACAGGAAATGTGACACGGGGGATTCTGTCACAGCCACTACTGCCTGGCAGGAAATGTGACACGGGGGATTCTGTCACAGCCACTACAGCCTGACAGGAAATGTGACACGGGGGATTCTGTCACAGCCACTACTGCCTGGCAGGAAATGTGACACGGAGGATTCTGTCACAGCCACTACTGCCTGGCAGGAAATGTGACACGGGGGATTCTGTCACAGATGTGACACTGGGGATTCTGTCACAGCCACTACAGCGTGACAGGAAATGTGACACGGGGGATTCTGTCACAGCCACTACAGCCTGACAGGAAATGTGACACGGGGGATTCTGTCACAGCCACTACTGCCTGGCAGGAAATGTGACACGGGGGATTCTGTCACAGCCACTACTGCCTGGCAGGAAATGTGACACGGGGGATTCTGTCACAGCCACTACTGCCTGGCAGGAAATGTGACACGGGGGATTCTGTCACAGATGTGACACTGGGGATTCTGTCACAGCCACTACAGCGTGACAGGAAATGTGACACGGGGGATTCTGTCACAGCCACTACTGCCTGGCAGGAAATGTGACATGGGGGATTCTGTCACAGCCACTACTGCCTGGCAGGAAATGTGACACGGGGGATTCTGTCACAGCCACTACTGCCTGGCAGGAAATGTGACACGGGGGATTCTGTCACAGCCACTACTGCCTGGCAGGAAATGTGACACGGGGGATTCTGTCACAGCCACTACTGCCTGACTGGAAATGTGACAACGTGAATGTAAGATCATCCAATAGTGGATACTGCAGTAGAGTTATGCAATTATAGGATGATGTAATACTAAGTAACTGCATTATGAAGGCCAGAGACCGACTCCTTTTCTCACTATGTTTCCTTCCAGAGAATTCCTTGGTCCCCATTATACAAGACTGGACTGCCTGTCTAAACTCCAGTTGATGGTAGACTGAGGTCATGGTGATGGACTTTATTTTCATGACCAGTCAGCACTTAATTGGGGATGTGGTCAGTGTCACACTAGCTGACTATCCTCCCGGAAACGGTTTTAGTACCCATTTTATAAAGCTGGTCAACCCCTGTGGTCACACATAAAAATCCCACCTTGAGGGTGACCGAACCCAAGTCCTTCAGTGAATGCACTAGCCACTATGCTACATCAATTTCTCCAACCCTCTAACTGGGGACCAAACCAGACCTGTCGTCACCATGTGCCATGCCGATAAGTCTTGGTTCAAGTCCATATTTGTGTCCCAATCAGGCCATGTGGCCAAGCCATCGAAGTATTTATCTGATTGCCTTTCCCTAGCTCTTTTCCCATCAAATTTGCCAGTTGTCACACAATTTCAAGTTCATTTCTTCTCATAATGTGTTAAAAAATATTTATTGTCTACGCCTAATTTCTCAAATCAGTTTCCAGTTTTTGTTTGTTTCTTGGACTGCCTCATTTGTTTTTCTGTTCATCCATGATGTTCTTTGCATGTCCCTAAAACAACAGACTGCTGCTCTGGTCAGCCATTGCATTATCCACTATACAAGTGTACTATATTGATAAACTAACATAATAGAAAGAATAACATCTTATGTGCCACATCTGTATGGCGGCAGCCATCACAGGAGTTATTACCTAGTAGATAAACTAATGCCAGAAATCATGCGTCCAGTCATTGCACAGAAAAGCATTTGTGCTGACTGGTTTTCACATGATAAAATTCCCTATCCCACTATCTTAACAAAAAAAAAAAAACACACACACACAGAATGTATGTGAAAAAATACAAAGAAACAAATGAAAAAAATCTCATAATGCTGAACAGGTTATATAAATTGTAACACATTTAGTACAGCTCTACATTTTTGAACAGGATATAACAATAAAAACAGAGCAGTTTAAATTAAGTTAAGGCGTAGGTAAAATAACGTTAAAAAAAACTCTTGTTCATGCCTGGAGGATCCCACTCATGACATTCTCAGCATAGCTCCCTACCAGCTACACAAATGTGTCCACAAGCCATAGTGTGACAAGACATAAATGTACCCACTAGTCACAGTGTGACGAGACACAAATGGGTCCACTGGCCACAGTGTGATGACACAAATGTGCCGACTAGCCACTGTGTGATGAGACACAAATGTGCCAACTAGTCAAAGTGTGATGAGACATAAATGTGCCCACTTGCCACAGTGTGGATAAAACCTGGTGCAATGAAGTCAACCCTCTCGACTGTTTTGTTTTAGAGATGCGGTTCTATAGAAGAATGCTGAATACACTTTGTACAGATAATAAGGGTAATGAAGAATGGATATTATATATATATATTGAACCCCATCTGGGATTCATAATCCTGCATACCATATTGTGTATATTGTGCTAACGCCATACATCTGGACTGATCAACACTTGATGGGTGGCATGGTCAATATCTCTGGACTGATCAACACTTGATGGGTGGCATGGTCAATATCTCTGGACTGATCAACGCTTGATGGGTGGCATGGTCAATATCTCTGGACTGATCAACACTTGATAGGTGGCATGGTCAATATCTCTGGACTGATCAAGGCTTGATGGGTGGCATGGTCAATATCTCTGGACTGATCAACGCTTGATGGGTGGCATGGTCAATATCTCTGGACTGATCAACGCTTGATGAGTGGCATGGTCAATATCTCTGGACTGATCAACGCCTGATGGGTGGCATGGTCAATATCTCTGGACTGATCAACACTTGATAGGTGGCATGGTCAATATCTCTGGACTGATCAACGCTTGATGAGTGGCATGGTCAATATCTCTGGACTGATCAACACTTGATGGGTGGCATGGTCAATATCTCTGGACTGATCAACGCTTGATGGGTGGCATGGTCAATATCTCTGGACTGATCAACACTTGATGGGTGGCATGGTCAATATCTCTGGACTGATCAACACTTGATGGGTGGCATGGTCAATATCTCTGGACTGATCAACGCTTGATGGGTGGCATGGTCAATATCTCTGGACTGATCAACGCTTGATGAGTGGCATGGTCAATATCTCTGGACTGATCAACGCTTGATGGGTGGCATGGTCAATATCTCTGGACTGATCAACACTTGATAGGTGGCATGGTCAATATCTCTGGACTGATCAAGGCTTGATGGGTGGCATGGTCAATATCTCTGGACTGATCAATGCTTGATGGGTGGCATGGTCAATATCTCTGGACTGATCAACGCTTGATGAGTGGCATGGTCAATATCTCTGGACTGATCAACGCCTGATGGGTGGCATGGTCAATATCTCTGGACTGATCAACGCTTGATGGGTGGCATGGTCAATATCACACTGACTGCCCGGGACATTTCCTGGTATATGTTATTAGACTAGGTCGACCCAAGAGCCCAGGTCAATGAAAAATCCCTGTGGTCAATGTTAAATTATATCCATATATGCAGCTGTACAGGTTCCAGTAGTTGTGCGAGCATATACTAGGTCACATAATTATGAGGTAGCATGAGCTCCAACTCTGAACAAAGCAGGGGAACTTATTTCCAACTGTACGCAATGAACCAATATCAGGACTTAGTTTTCAACTGGTCACTTTAACAATGGGAGTGGAACTCTTTAGCAGCTGAACAAAGTGTAGTAATCTTCTTCTCCATCTTCTTAAGGACCATTTTTATACTCCCTAAGGCACACTGGACATACTCCATGATATAGCGATAGCTCCCTAGTTGTACAGATCAGCCGGTACTCTAGATGTGATGTGATCAATAACATGCCGGCCAGATTTTCTTCAAAAGTTATTTCTTGTCACCTATTTTAGCCTGGGTTGACGTGGAAGATCACGTCAATTTTTAAATCCGCCTCCATGCTGTCATCAATTTCCTACATATTTTGGTATCTTAGCTGAAAAAACAAAAAGTTTATATTCTGATAATTATTAACATGACAATGTTTAGCTTATTTTTATATTTAAACAATATTTCTATTATTAGATGCCAGACTGCAATTACATAATATTCAAATATGTAAAGTACAAGACTGTACTCAATCCAAGCATGCACCTTTTCAACTAAACACTTTATTTAAAAACATTTACTATCCAACATGGCTCCTAAAACTCAGCCTACTATAGATAACAATGTATATAGGAAAACTGAATATATAACTCTAACATATATAATCATATACCAACATGACAAGACTTAAAGATCAGATCTGCATAGCTCTCACACATTTGAAAAGCACTTAGGGTAGGAATGTCAAATGAGCATCATATTTAACTGACAAATATTTAACATGAACAGTTAACTTCTATAACTGAGCATGCTACCACCTCATCATTGATTAAACTTCATGTCCAAGTTATGTTACATCTGATTTTATAACTATGTGGATGCACACACTTGTGTATTTTATTGTAATGCAGTATAACATTATACAATGTTTCTTTGTCTTTACAATGGCTACTTATACCATACTTGTTTTACACCATTTTCCCCTGATAAATAAAATTTATCTGAACTTCTAATAAAAAAAGGTATTATAGTAAATCCATCAAAATTCTCTGAACACAGGAAAGATAATCACAGGGTTTCCATCATAAAACTTAAGTTAAAAGTAATTCCAGGGTTAAACTGTCACATTAAAAATAATTATATTGTGAAACTGTCCAGATAAAAGTAATTCTATGGTGAAACATTAGTTAAAAGTAATTCTAGGGTGAAACTACAGTTAAAAGTAATTCTATGGTGAAACTGTAAAGTTAAAAGTAATTGTATGGTGAAACTGTAAAATTAAAAGTAATTGTATGGTGAAAGTGTAAAGTTAAAAGTAATTACATCCACAAGACACTTAACTCATATTATCCTGAAAAAACAGAAACATTTGTGCAGTTTGATAAAACAGCAGTAAATTAGCAAACCAATTAGCAACGACCAGAAACAAATTGGTCTATATGCATAATACTTCAAAGAAATATTATACAAACATCAGAACATCCATGTGAACTAACAAACTTGAAGCTGAGAAATAATGACTGTATGTATACTGATGCATTTATCAGCGACTGTGGCTAAGGGTATAGTGAAACACAGTTTTATAATTCCCTGACATACAAAGTTTAGGGTTATAAATCAACTGCTGATAATTTTGAAGCATACTGTTTTTTGTTGATTTTTTCCTGTACAGAACATGCAAATAAATAGTCAAAGATGAATTTATTATAAAAGAATCAAAAAGACTAAGTAAACACAAGAAATATTTTTGGTGGATTTTACTGCCTGAGATGTCCAAAAGCCATGGCGTTAGGTCTATATTTTCAGCGATTGAATGGCGATTCATAAAGGGTGATATTGGCTGTATTATTCTGATAGAGTAATCTCTGATATCCAGTTTTTATGAGGCTGTGTCAACCTCACAGCCATACTGTGATAAACGAGTTTGATACTGCTACTTTGCTACCAGGGATCCAACCCAGGATCACAATATTTGTATAGTAGTCTACTAATCACTACACCATAATGTCATACTCTATTCGAAATTGAGAATGGCATTTAACATTAGGCATGTTGGCAATTTTATTATTAGGCACACTGATGAAAATATGAAGATGATGGGATAGCTGGTTGGTAATGAATCTTCCTATGAGAAAGACTATAAGTTTGAATTCTTAAGTCCATTGCACTCACATTAAGATCATTTGTGTTCTGGAAAGGGCTTGCATCCATATGGAATTAGCAAGCATCTCATCATTGTTTGCAAAAGTTGATATAAGTCCAGAAATGGTTGCATACGAACAAAGGCAGGCATATCAAAACTTTTCAAGTGAATTCAGGTGTACGACACGGATGTTTGCTCTCCCCTATACTTTTTATAACATGCATTGACAATATATACCGAAAAGCAGAGCATGAAGAAGTGTCAGGGTGTTTGCATTTTGTGTATGAAACAACACGCAAAAATAGTCGTTTGTTAAAGTTTGCATAAGCCATAATGATTTGTCTACATAGGCCAGTTTTGTGCAAACAGAAAGACATGACAGTCAATTTAAAATTACCATGGTAAACAATTGATATTACTGTGCAAACGTGTATATTTCAGCTTAAAAGATGTATCTAGTTATTTTAATCTATGTTGTATGGCTTCTGCAGTATGTACTTAAGATGCAGCAAAATATGCCAGGTAATAAATCGTACAATCTATGGTGTGTGGCTTCGTTATTCAAATTCACTACGGGAAAACAGTGTTTTGATTTTCTCAATTATTGAAGTTCATGAGAGTCTGTTATTCAAATAATTGAATTGGCAGATGTTAATCTTGGTATTTATGTTAATGAGCATATGTTTACAACACATTGTCTTAATTACTAGAGTTAGTTAATGAGAGTCTGTAATTTTGGTTGTTGACTTGCCAGGTGATGATATTTACATTAATGAGCGTATGTACACACAACATATAGTCTCATTTAGTAATGTTAATGAGAGGGTTTCCATCATTAATTGTAAAATGATGGCATTACTGTAATATATAGTTTTACAAGAGAATTACTTTTTAACTTCTAAGCTTTACAAAGGCCTCATCACTTTGTTGCTGAATTGACAAATATTAATCTTGCCATTTCAGTCCATGATTACCTATACACAAAATATAGTCTCAATCAGAATCAGCAAAAGAAATTGAGGAAGGTGTAAAAACACAAAAGAAGAGAATTGGCAACAAGGAAGAATAATATAGGGAATAAATTGTAGGAGTTGGAGAAGATAGTAAAGGAAAGGAGAGGTTGAGGGATTATCTTCCAATGAGGATTAACGGGCAGAAGAAGATGTATAGTTAATGAGAGTTTGTAACTTTAGTTGTTGACTTAGCAAATGCCAGTCTGAACATTTACTTTCATGGACATATAAAAACAACACTGGAGCAACGTCTGGCCTAGAGCATAGAGAAATAGAGAGGCGATTAAACTGGACATTATATATTTTGCTGTTTTGTTTTACTTACAGATGGTATCAGCTGTGCTTTTATTTTGTTACAGAATTTTAGAAAAATTCTTGGCTAACAATGAAAAGGTCAACCAAAGAACACATGCATTGCTCAGTTTGGAGACACTCGCAACACTGAAGCCTGCAGCAGAAGAGAGACATCAACGGCGATGATTAGGAAGTTTTATAAACAAGCCCAAGTGCTGAGCAGCTTGATGATGATGCTATCTAATTCTATAAACCAGCATTAACGTTTACAGAAGTAGTCTTGGACTCATTGTTTAGTTAAGTATGAGGCAGTAACGGATCTCCAGCAATGTCTCTCCTGAGTCTTTATGGTGCATTCTGCTAGGCTGTATCCTGCCATGTCTTGACATTGTCTGTCCATTTATATCTCTGACACTCTCTAGCTCTTTTTCCCTTCATTATGGTTGTCAGTACAGTGTGTATATGAAATATATCTAACAGTTTTTCATGTGTATGTATGTGTGTGTGTGACTATTAACATAAAGCAGTTTGCATAAACTGAAGCAGCATTCAAGAACACTATAATGTTATATTTCCCATAGTTCTTGCCCATTCACAAAACCAAACATTTTTCCTGGTGTACACATTCAGCAGAAAGAATTTGGAACTACTCAGGTTAAAAAGTTAAGTTGCATATCCTTTACAGAAAGTTTGCAGTCAACACAAGCATTTTTTGCTGTTGCTGATGTCTTGGCAAGTTTACGTGCAGTAGTTTGTCATTGCTTTCTGAACGACCGGCACTCATACCATTTCATAAAAAAAACCAGCGCAACGCAGTCTGCTCCAAATCGCACGCAGCTGTGTTTCGAACGTGAGCATACGGGATCACGAACAGCGTCCGTAACCTCTTTGCCACGGAGACTGGCACTGCTCAGGTGACTGCTGCAAATAATGCTGTAAAATGAAGACATACTTGCAACTCCTATTTGTTCTAAAGCTCAGTTGTGTCAAATCAAACTGTGAATAGTGGGTACATTTATGTCTAATCACACTGTGGCTAGTGGACACATTTGTGTCTCATCACACTGTGGCTAGTGGGTACATTTATGTCTCATCACACTGTGGCAAGTCGGCACATTTGTTTCTCATCACACTGTGGCCAGTGGACCCATTTGTCTCATCACACTTTGACTAGTGGGGACATTTATGTCTCATCACACTGTGGCCAGTGGACCCTTTTGTCTCATCACACTGTGGCCAGTGGACCCATTTGTCTCATCACACTGTGACTAGTGGGGACATTTATGTCTCGTCACACTGTGGCTAGTGGGCAGATGTGTGTCTCATCACACTGTGGCCAGTGGACCCATTTGTGTCTCATCACACTGTGGCTAGTGGGTACATTTATGTCTTGTCACACTATGGCTTGTGGACACATTTGTGTAGCTGGTAGGGAGCTATGCTGATAATGCCATGAGTGGGATCAGAAGGGGGGTCCATGTCTACATCTGGCATCCACTCAAGTCAGGAAAAGACTGGTTACCTGTTCCTCTGTGCATCCAGGCCTACACAATGTGGTGGTTCTAGGACATCCAGGCATACGCAATGTGATGGTCCTAGGACATCCAGGCCTACACAATGTGATGGTGCTAGGACATCCAGGCCTACATGATGTGATGGTCCTAGGACATCCAATGTGATGGTCCTAGGACATGCAGGCCTACATGATGTGATGGTCATAGGGCATCGAGGCCTACACAATGTGATGGTCCTAGGACATCCAGGCCTACATGATGTGATGGTCCTAGGACATCTAATGTGATGGTCCTAGGACATTCAGGCCTACACGATGTGATGGTCCTAGGACATCCAGACCTACACGGTGTGATGGTCCTAGGACATCCAGGCCTATACAATGTAATGGTCCTAGGACATGCAGGCCTACACAATGTGATGGTCCTAGGACATCTATCCAGGCCTACACGATGTGATGGTCCTAGGACATCCAGGCCTACATGATGTGATGGTCCTAGGACATCAAGGTCTACATGATGTGATGGTCCTAGGACATCAAGGCCTAGAAAATGTGATGGTCCCAGGACATCACAGACATATAGCAGATTAATACTTCGGGACTTGTTTTTGTTGTTTTCTCATTGTCCCTGAATACAGGATGTCAGTTTTCCTTTAACAGCTAACATATTTTATTTGTTTGACTCAGAAGTGATATGTCACTGACTATGTTTGTGTGACTCAGAAGTGATATGTCACTATGTTTTGTGTGTCTCAGAAGTGATATCCCTGGGAAGGTTAACCCGGTCAACAAATACCCGCAGAAGTTGGATGTGTCAGCCTAACGGCGCAAGAACGCAGCTCTGCTGTAAACAGGCGCAACGCAATCACATCAAAAAAAAAAAACTCTGGATGAACGCAGAAGAAGAAGAAGTGATATGTCACTGACTATGTTTTGTGTGACTCAGAAGTGATATGTCACTATGTTTTGTGTGACTCAGAAGTGATATGTCACTGACTATGTTTTGTGTGACTCAGAAGTGATATGTCACTATGTTTTGTGACTCAGAAGTGATATGTCGCTGACTGTTTTGTGTGACTCAGAAGTGATATGTCACTATGCTTTGTGTGACTCAGAAGTGATATGTCACTATGCTTTGTGTGACTCAGAAGTGATATGTCACTATGCTTTGTGTGATTCAGAAGTGATATGTCACTATGCTTTGTGTGACTCAGAAGTGATATGTCACTGACTATGCTTTGTGTGACTCAGAAGTGACATGTCACTATGCTTTGACTCAGAAGTGATATGTCACTATGCTTTGTGTGACTCAGAAGTGATATGTCACTGACTATGTTTTGTGCGACTCAGAAGTGATATGTCACTATGCTTTGTGTGACTCAGAAGTGATATGTCACTATGCTTTGTGTGACTCAGAAGTGATATGTCACTATGCTTTGTGTGACTCAGAAGTGATATGTCACTGACTATGTTTTGTGCAGTCTCTTGTATTCAAGTACTGGGTACATGATGCTAGACCCATATTTGTTTGACCCAACTGACACTCCAGGGGCTGATGTGGTCATCATGCCAGCCATCTTCACTGCCCATGACGTTTCCTGGAATCCAATACAGGTTGGGTCGACCTGGGAACTCTGGTCAATTTTAAACATCCTCCTTAATGTAAATTAATTAGTTAGATAGATAGTTAGTCGAAAGATCATCCTCAATGCACATCGAACCATACAGTCCATAAGTGCTCGGATCCCCTCCTCAGTAAATCCCACAGCGTGTAGCTGCTCACGACACCAGTTCTGTGTTGGTTTATTAATCTTCTTTGGCTTCCTGCTTAGTGTTCTTTTTTGTGTGGCCACACCTCTCTTAACTTGTTGTTCTCACAGTCTGACCATGGTCGTAGATTCACAGTCGTCACTTGGTTCTCGCAAAAGTCTTACTTCTCGTAGAGCATTCAGAATGCCAGCCTGGTCCAAGGCTCGTCCGCCTTCCACAGTAGCCCTACCTGCAAGCCTATCAGCCTGCTAATTTCCTTGTATACCCGTATGCCCTGGCACGAAAATGAAACTAATCTTTGCCAGACATGACTGCTCCATATAAATTCAAATGCTTAACCACCGGGCCAGCAGATGGGCGTAATATGTTGTAATACCTTTATTTTCCCAGATGGGGTTCAATGTTGAATTTTTTCAGTCTTCTTGTGTTTCCTGTTTAATCTAGACTCGACTGTATAATAAACGTTGCTAGGCTGTTACTATTTCATTTGTAGCTTTCATTCATCCATCAGGAATATTTACTGGTCCTTGTGCATCACTGTTTTTGTTAAACTTGAAATGTATCTCTGATATTTTGTACACAGAATTTGTGTGGTTCTAGTTCCATTACTATATTTATGCTCATGTGCTTCGTCTTTGTTAAATGATGTGCTGAGAAGTTAATTGAAGCAGTTGTCTTCTCGTCTGAATTATAAATAGGTTATTTCATCACCATTTCCATCATTTATGCTTTTTGTTGGATAATAATATTCATCCCTGTTTCTCATGGCTCTAATAATCTTGTAGAAGCTTCTTGTTGCAATTTAGTCATCTCTGTGGTTTCTTTATTGTCTTGCCAGGTTTGTGGCTTGTTTGATTACTCTCTCTGAATATCCCCTTAAAAGTAAGTAAAAAGTAATGGATCACTTGTCATGATTCGAGGTGTATTTTGTATATAATGCAGGCACATATAGCTAACTATCCTACGCTCAATACAGCCCTTAAAAAAATGCAAAGAAGCTTATCAAGAGATTAGAAAGTGGATAAGGGTAGATAAACGATAATATTTAGATGGCCCAGCAGGAGAGAAAAAAGTAGCAGTCATTTACAGCAAATGGAAAACTCAAAGACTTTTAAAGTAACAATGAAAATAGCAAGAAAATGTAATCAACCAAGTGGACTGATGAAAAATAGTAATGGGAAACAAATTCCAATGAAATAAGAGGCGAGGAAACGATGCCGGCACTGGATAGAACACACTCTGAGAAAACACGTAATAGCTTAACTAGAAAGTCCTTTCTTTAGATCCCATAGGACAAATGAAATAGACAGACCTAAAAACACAGGGAGAAAAGAATTAGAGACATAGATGAATAATATGGGGAGGAGATGGAGGGAATTGAAAGAGATAGAACAAGATCAGATGGCTTGATATGCATTGAATGAAGGCCTATGTTCCATTGAGGGATAAAAGGCAGCAAAGAAGATAAGGATACTAAATATAGCCTTTGTATATATTAAAATAAAGCCTATCTCAATTATACATACACACAAGGGAAAGTCAGAATGTAACAGGAATTTTATTATCAAGTGCATGGGCGAGTACTGATAAAGGAAAATCTTATTTCCGGACACAAACTGGCTCTTAACCAATACCCCAAGTAGGGGTTATGAGGATTGAACAGTTAGCTAATAGTAATTATAAAATGGCTGCCCCACTATCGACTTGCACTGTGCAAGAACAATGAGGCATTATTAGATTTTTGCCATCAGAGGGTTTGAAACCTTGTGAAATCTACAGAAGAAAGATACCTTGATATGGAGACAGTTGTTTGAGTCAGGGGAGAGTGTATGAATAATTAGAAAGAATATATGATTGAAATGCGCAATTCAGTAGATACACTAAAACACAAAAAAAGTTAGTTGCATATATCCTTTACAGGACGTAGCAGTCAACTGTTTTGGCTGTTTATGATTCCAGGGCAAGTTTAAGTTCAGTAGTTTGCCATTGCATTCTGAATGGCCGGCACTCACACCATTGTATGGAAACCAACACAAGGCTGTCCGCTTCAAAATCGCCCGCAGCTGTGTTTCGAATACAATATATGGGAAAACGCATTGCGTCCATAATCACCGAGCTGGCAGATGTGCTACATGTTCTGAAATGTAAAGTCTTGGAACATCCAGCATACAGTCCAGATTTGGCGCAATATCAACTGTCAAGACGGCAAGGTGTCAATGAATTCTATATATATATTTATATATATGTATATATATATATATATATATATATATATATATATATATATATATAGAGAGAGAGAGAGAGAGAGAGAGAGAGAGAGAGAGAGAGAGAGAGAGAGAGAGAGAGAGAGAGAGAGAGAGAGAGAGAGAGAGAGTCTCATAAATAAGCATTACATGGTTGTTGTAATGCCAGTTCAAGTACTGTTTATGAACAATTTCTGCAGAGCTCAAATAACTATTAGTTTATCATAATACCAAGCTTCCCTAAAAGAACTAGCAAATTATCTCTCACGCAGCATGCCACCAGTTAACAATGTGATTAACATTTGTGAGAAAAAAAATGTCATGCATGTGTGCCACTAAAAAACAATTCATAGACATAATAGTCAGTAAAACTGTAGTTTATTTAAGCTAAATAAATATGTGAGGGTAGCAGATAAAATTGACTACAACACAATTTAAAATTCAAATAATTATTATACGATCAGCAGAAAAATCAGAGAAACAGAAACAAAACATCTCTCCAACATAAACAGCCTTGTTACCAATACTGACTATTCAGCTCACATTCATAAAATTATTAAACATGTATGAACCAATAGAAATACTGACACAATCATAACTATTTATAATTTCAATGAAGGAATGATTTTTCAATAAGCTTCAGCAACTATTAACATTGCATAAGTGCTCCACCATCTTGGAATAGAATACAGGAACATTTGTGAAATAGGAATGTAGTGAACACTGTAAAAACTGTATTACTAATAACTGTTCTCTGAAATATGATAATGGGTGTCACAGAAAGCATCCACAGTCAAATGTTATATTCTCATGCATTATATCAATGATATATACCTTCAGCTGGTAGGAAACTATAAAAATAAAATGACAACGGGCAGGTTGTTCATAAACTCATGTCTTGATAATTCTGCAAGCCTGATGCATTCTGGCATGTGAACATTTTGTCAAGAGCACAAGGCACTAGATTCATCAACACAGAACGGGTGTGATTTGTTGCTATACTCTGGCAGGAATGATCAGGAGGAGACTGGACAATCAATGGACCTGGCCAAGGTGTGACGATGATGATAATCCTCACTAATCACAAAGTCTGGTACTTCTACTTTTACCAACAAACATTTGGTGAATTCTTCTATAAACAACCATATTTCACTGTTATCATGGATGATTGGGAATTTGGTGCTAAGTTCTTCTTGTTCTCATGACAAAATAATATATGAATGAGTGATGTGGTCAGCATTACACTAGACTCCATGTCTAGTAGAACATTTTCTAGTACTTATTTTATTTATGACCACCAGACCAGCGGGTGAGTACAAATCACCACTAGACAACAACTTCTGTGCAAATTATTCTGCTAGCTAAATGAATTTTGCTAAATGTCTGTATCTACAAGTCTTCTGCTAAACCTCCCACCTAAAAGTATTTGTCTAAAGCTTCTGTCCCTAAAATGCTTGCCAGCCGACCTAGCGGCCATGTGTTTGAAACCCTTTAGTGGTGGAGATTTTTTCACATGCCTGAACTTCCATATCGACCCAGCCAACCAAATGACCACCAGGAAATGTTCTGGGAAGTAAACATGGCTGGAAGGACACTGACCACCTCATCCACCAAGTGCCACTTGGTCTAAAACATACGAGTCTAGCACCATATACCCAACAGCAATATGGTATGACAAGAGGTCCTTTAGTATTTTTTCTGTTTGTATCTACAAGTATTTTGCTTACCTCTCTAATCCAAAGACAACCTAGTCAATATTATGCCAATGTCTTTGCTCCCCAGAAATATCCTGGTATCCGTTGTAAGCTGGGTTGACCTGGGAGCCCAGGCCAATTGAAAAATGCATGCTGTGAAGTGGTTTTTGAACACACAACCACTGGGCCAGCAGACAAAAGTGCTAGCCATTAGGCGCTCCGGTCAATGACAACAAAATCCCTACAAGCTTCTGTACCTACATCCTTGCTGGTTAGAATTGTTTGATTATTTCCTGTCAGCTGGCATACTTAGGTATTCCTGTAGCTAATAGTCCAACTGTTCATTTCAAATGGGACAGTGAAGCAATTGTAAGAATCATATTGTTTCATAGCTTCTGCTACTCTAGCCTACATCATCTAAAAGCAGTTAACCCTATTAGTACCAGAAACCTGGCCAAGGGTTGGGTTTAAACCTCAGAGGCAGTCATATGGGAAAGCAAATGAGGTAAATATAAAATCAAATACTTTCTGTCAGCAAGGAGCAGGTCCCAGTGAAATCAATTGTCTATGATAAAATGCACAGCATGGGAATGTTTGAAGGAGCAGTTCCCAATAAAATCAATTGTGTATGATCAAATGCACAGCATGGGAATGCTTGAAGGAGCAGTTCCCAATAAAATCAATTGTCTATGATCAAATACACAGTATGGGAATGCTAGAAGACAGACATATATAAAACCATCCAATGAATTCCAGAAAGATAACTGATGTGGTGTCACTCCTGTGGACAAAGCGTTTGTGACGGTGCTGAACCCCAGTCTCAATGAGGTCCATCTCAACACTGCAACAGATATAATATTTTATGCAGGAAAAAGATATTGAAGTCAGGGGCTCAAAACTAAGGAATGCAAAAGGAGATAAATCTAATTGTATTAAAATAATCATACAAGTTATAAGGATTGTCATCATTCTGCTAGCTAAAATTATTCTGGCGATCCTTCTGCCAGTTGATACTTAGGTTATTCTAATTCTACCCACATTTTGTCATCATTTTGCCACCTGATAGTTGGGTTATTCTCATTTAGCCAAATTTTGTCACTCTTCTGAGAGCAGGGTATTCAACTTTCTGGCATTTAATAGTTAACTATTTAAAACATATTCTTCATAAATAATTCACCCTTGATTAATGAAGCAGTTGTATATTTTTATACACAAAGAGTCATCTTTAAGTCACTAATTCAGAAAAAAGTTTATGTTTAAATGAAGGGGTTATATTCTATGCAGAGCCAATCTTCAAATGACCAAGCAATTTTACACAAAGAGTTAATTTTCAAGTGATCATCAGGGTCATATTCTACTTAAAGGTCTCATATTATACGACTGGATTATCTAAGAGAAATAGTGCAATTAAAAATGTTATATATATAGTCTCATCCATAAGTACAAGATGCAAAAATATTCAATATAAAGATACACTGAAGTAGAAAACATCAAAACACCATAAAACAATGATCAGCAAGAATACTGGTTTCATGACTCTTCTAGCATTCTGGAAGCTATCTGTACAACCAGATCTTACATTTAGCACAGTAGTAAAACAATAATCATAATAATAGTAATAAAAAAAAGCATGTGTGTAATCAGTGCACATCTTGCGCCATAGCTGAACAATCAACACACCACCCAAGTTGACCTTAGCAAAACTGCAGCTTCTGGAGCACACCCGACCTGCAGGTTCTTCATGTCTTTATTCATTTCACACACAATTACAAACAATTCCCCTGTGTTTATGTGGCATGTGTCTGTGCAAGTGTTTATGTTTATATATATATACATGTATGCCTGTGTGTGTATGTCCGTGCGCATGCATGTGTGTGTTCATAGTTCTATACAAATTCAACATTCATACATACATATGCATATTTGTACATATACATACCTATAGAAATTGCTAAAAGTCTACACATATATATATATACACAAGGACACTCACTCACTAATCTGGAATGTGCTGGTTTGGTAAGGCAACACAGTATCACACTAGAAACAATTCAGCCACTTACAAAGTTGATAACTTAGAAACTGGTTTGTAAATTTGTGCACAGAAATATCCCGTTGTGAGAGACATTCAAAGTTTGCCTATGGAGGCAGACAATAAAACTGTGCTGCCTTAAATGTACAAGAACATCTGAACTCTTCAGTCACAATGTGAATATAATAAAACTATGCATACACATGTGATGAGAAAAGAGGCTTTGGAAAATATTATCTCAACTGGAAAGATCAGTAGCTGAAAAGGCAAGGGTAGAGAGAGAAATGCTGCCAGAAGGATCTGGATGAATGATGGTATGAAGGAACGTGATCAACAGAACTGATCCAGAACATCCTGGATCAAGATCTGTGGGAGATGCAGGCATGCCTTTGCCAGTTGGCATGGCACATGATGATGATATAGACATAATTCCTTGTAGAAAACCATTCTCCTGTTGCAGGCCAGCAATGGAGAGGAGACAAAGAAATCCTGACATGATAAGATTACACAAGGGTCAAGCTATGACATGCACTTACGAATATTCTGCAAGATAAGAGTGGTGGCAGACCACAGCCGTGAACGCACCTAGCGCAGTATCATGACAAATGGGCAGTGTTATGGGATAAATAAAAAGATTGATACAATGCTTGGATGAATCATGAGATATATAGACAGAACACAGATTTGCTGCCGCAAACTACACCATAAACAAATTCCAGTGAATCAACAGGTGAGGAAAAGACGTGGAAGCTGGACTGGATACACGTTGAGAAAACCTGAGGATAGTATAATTAGATATTCCTTTGTATGAAACCCACAATGATAGTATAACTAGATACTCCTTTGTATGAAATCCACAAGGATAGTATAACTAGATACTCCTTTGTATGAAACCCACAAGGATAGTATAACTAGATACTCCTTTGTATGAAACCCACAAGTCAATGAAATAGAAGGAGTCCTAAAAACACATGGAGATAAGAATTAATAATAGAGATGAATAAAATGGAGAGAACATTGAAGGACCTGCAGGAGATAACATACAAGATAGTTGGGTGTGAGCTAACAATGGGGAATATAGGGCACCAGAAGACACATTTATTGTCTTTTTGATAATTTCCAGTGATCCTAAATTTATCTTTTCATTCATGTGTATGTAGTATAGCATGTTTGATTAAATAGTATTACTGTCTTACTATGTTCTGTTAAAAAGTCTCAAAGACTAAGAGCAACACCAGCGCATAATTAAAACGACTGTATGCAAATATAAAGGGAAAGGTAATGTCATGGCAGATACTGCCCCTGAGTGTGAAATATTAGGCTTTAAAATATTCTAGGTACAATATGAGTTGTTTTCCTCACTACCTTTCCTTTGCAGACAATTCCCTGAAAACTATCCAGTACTCATTTATTGAGGCTAGGTCCCCACAACACCCACAAGGCTGATCTTGTGGGGAAAAAGAATCCTGCCACTGCAGGGACTGAACCTGGTCCACTGTCTTGGTGAGCAACTACACTAACAACTGTGCCACTACAGCTCTCTCTCAACATTGGGTCAGTGAAAATCCTTGAAACAACAAAATGTTAACATATGATAATGAATATATGCACTGTTTTATATATCTACCAGTCTACCTGGCCTAGGGGTTAATGTTTTTCTCCCGTATACTCTCATAAGTAACGTAACCTGCCCGAGATTTGGTAGCGATTCTCGCCGCGTTGGTAACTTACGGGGTATGTGAGCCGGTCACTCAGAAAACAATGGCAAACTACTGAGCGTAATCTTGCCTAGTACATCAACAGCAGCTGAAAAATGCTGATGTTGACTGCAACGTCATGTAAGGGATATGCACATTTATATATATCTAACAATCAATCAATCAATCAGGTGCCGTCTCCACAATGAAGGTTGGCTGCAATGGATCTCCAACACTGTCTATCTCTCGCCCTGATTGTACATTCTGTCAGGCTGATGTTCGTCCATCTCTTGATGTTATCTTTCCACTTGTATTGTTGTCTACCTCTTGCTCACTTGCCCTCAACTTTGCCTTCCAATATGGTTTTTTATAAGAATATCATGTCTTTTAATGTGGCCAAAATATTTCACTTGCCTCCTCTTTATTTCTTTCATCAACTCTCTCTTCATTCCCAGTTTTTCTAGAACCTCTGCATTTGATTGTTTTTATTTCCATGAAATACAACACATTCGTCTGTATATCCACATCTTCACTGCCTCCACGAGATTTTCTGGTTGCTTGTTCAATGTCAGGCTTCCGCGCCATACAGTAGCGTTGAATATACATAGCATATGACAATTCACATTTTTAATGTGTTGTTAATCTCTCTTGATAATAATACTGATTCATGCCATTGAAAGCATTTCTGGCCATTCCTATTCTCTTTTTAATTTCTATTTCACTTCTGCCATCATCTGTTATTATATGTTCAAGATAGGAGAAACTTGTTGCTTGTTCTAGTATCTCCCCGTTTACTGTGATGTTCAGTGATGACCTTTCCTTTCCACTGCTTATTATCACTGCTAACAATGTCAGGAAATTCATGTAAACATCATATTTGCACTGTAATAGAACAGGAAGATTTTCAAAGAATATAAGTCATGTAGCTTTTGTAACTTCAAAAACTGCCAACTCTTTAGTTTTCACCAGACTACAAAACCATTACAACAATGAGGTCTTATTACATAGTTTATCATAGAAATCTAACTTATCTTGAAAAATAATGTGTCAACGACTATTGTTCTTGTTAACCCAATACAACTGAGTTGTCTCCTCTTGGTAGCCAGATATAATTCTTTAAAGTGGGGCTGGCTGGCCAAAGAACATGGAGTTAGTTTGTTACAGTTGTTGAAGACTGTTTTCAAAATGGATTCAGACAATATTTAAAATGGCAATTAATTCATAACTGACAAAATGCTTTTTTCTAAAAAAAAAAAAAAAATACTTGGAAGTCTATTTTCAACATGAAATCCAACTTGCCCTCCATATAGCATTTTCATTTTGGTTAACATTTTAACAGTATATATATTTGAGGATGTTAACAAAATTACAAACACCCAGTATAAACATACACATATGCCCACATATATAAAACAGGTAAGCAGTTTACCTTCTACCAGCAAACATACCAACTTTGAGAGTTTCATTATTTGAAGAAAACAAAATCAATAATCAAATGTATAAATAATATACAAACATGAAGACTGTCAACATTGAACAATTATTGATAATAAAAAAAAATTTAATGGCTATATTCAAATAACTATCAACAAAAGAACATCACCAAGAATCAACATTAACTTTAGAACAACGTGAAATAACAATGTTAGAATGATTCTAATTACCAACACCAACTTTGACACAAACTCCATAAACGCCATCTTTAAAACAACTCTGATTATCACCATAAGCTAAAGAACAACTTTGAGTCCTAACACTAACTTTAGAACAAATCCAACTAATAACATTATATTTAGAACAATTCCAACTGGCAACATCAAATTTACATTAATTCCAATCAACAGCATCAACTTTAGACTACCTTAAAATGTCAACAAGTTAAGAATCAAAATTAATTATCAACATCGAGTTTAGAAAAACTTCAGTCAGGAAGATCAATGTTAGAAGAAATAATTACACACAGTAACACTCAAAATTGTCAACAACGGCTTCCCACAAACAAAACTAAGGATATAATGAACATCAGTTCATTATTCAGAAATATACCACAAACACAATTAAGGATATAATGAACATCAGTTCATTATTCAGAAATATACCACAAACAACAACAAACAAAATTAAGGATATAATGAACATCAGTTCATCATTCAGAAATGTACCAAAAACAACAACAAACAAAAAAACACAATGATTTCATGAAATGTAGTTGTTGCTTCATTATGGAGATAATGAATGCTGCCATTATTGTTGTCACAAATCAGTGGTTCCCAGAATGGACAATACCATCCCCTGAGGGTGGTAAATATATTCATACGGCAATGAGGGTTTGAATTTGCAGTAAATTTAATACCAAATGAGGAAGGAACTGTGCGTATTTATGAAAGCACTAGAGATGTAATCTAGGAAGTAAAGAGTAGCAGCCCAATAAAAGGGAACCACTGTTACTGACAGCTGCAGCATGATCTTTTGGCATCAGTAAACACCATCAATAAATGAAATGTGTTGTAAGCAGGATACAAAAAGGTAAAATTATCACGAAATCTGAGAAGATACAATGTAATGCACATGAAATAACAGAAACAGATTATAAACATGGTTTACATCGTCAATCATTAAGCAAATGTACATGTATAACAAAATTCACAGCAATAAGAGAAAATTTCTCTTTATGACTTATGTATGATTGAAAACACTCAAGTATATTTATAAAATGTGCATATAAACTACAATTTTATGGGGAAAAAACAATCATCAATAAAACAGTAGAAATTGCAGTTAAGAAGCTACAAGAATTAAATTTTGTCTCTTAATAGTCAATTTAAAAAAAAAAAATAGTTGAAACATGAATTTTTTCTTTTAACCCACCCTGAAACAGTTGAACAGAAAACCGACAAGCAATACACAAAACATTTGACAACAATAATTTAGATTAAATGCAATGATTAAATTTGAGGAAACTGTTATCACTAATAAATTATCACTGTAGGAACTGGTATCTGTGGAATCACAAAACGTGATCAACAGATAAAGACGTTATTTTGGCTTCTTTGAAAGTTGACTGGCAAAACATACTGTTTTAACTGGCAAAATTGCTGCCACAGACACTGCACTGGCACCTGACCGTCTTGACAGGCGATAGTTTGTTATATTGTGCTTTAAAAATTGCATAACAACAGCAACCCATAGCGGGGACCAGGTATGGAGTAATACCTCTCCATAGCACAAAGCCTGGGCTGAATTGTAGAGACCATGTGTTGCTCATGCATCATGATCCCTCTCGCAACCTGTCTAGTTTACTCCAGAGGAAAGGTAACACCAATACCTCTAGAACAAGACAAGCTGCAGAAGATGATGGATCAGCACAGCAATGCTTTTATTGTCCGCTTTTTGGAGCTTTGACCCTAGACCAGTTGCCAACCAAGGCTAAGGGCCTGGTCTGCTCTGCCATGACATTTAGTCTTTAGGTTGCATTTCCTTGCACTAGGATAAGGTTTATACCCTCCCAACTGTGCTTCTTGCCACAGGCAATATAACATAAAAATAATAATCAACTATTTCTGACATTTCTCAGTCTTCTTGTGAATTCTTCTGTTTTCCATGTTTGGCATCAGAACACAGCGTAGAGACAAATAAAGCATCTATCAGCTTCTTTTGTATAGTTTTTACGGCACATGGGTGTAACCCATAAGTGCTCCGTTCTACTCCTAACTCAAGCCTGAGTCCGGAGAATCTCAGCTCAGTGCACAAACTCCATAGCACCAGTGAGGACATATTTTGGGTAGAGTTCTAACTCAAAATCTTGCCCAGGCAGTGCCGCTAGGCTACTCTTTTTCAATTTCCAAATGCCAAGGGATTTTTTACATGCGCAATAATACACACAGGCGTCCGATCTCACTACCCAGAGACCATGGGGACATTTCTTATATGAATGTAGATGTTTGGATGTTTTAGAATAGGTGCTATTTGATAGTTGATGTTTGCTTTCTGTATTCCCATTTCTATTTCTCTATATTGTCCTCCATTATCTGTA
This sequence comes from Cepaea hortensis, assembly GCA_963921405.1. Classification (NCBI taxonomy): domain Eukaryota; kingdom Metazoa; phylum Mollusca; class Gastropoda; order Stylommatophora; family Helicidae; genus Cepaea; species Cepaea hortensis. The sequence goes on from OY992893.1 coordinate 49,516,604, forward strand.
AACACACTGCTCAGATAATTGTACTATCTAACTTGTGTTAATGATTTTCTCTTTATATTTATGTGATACTGCAATAAATCATATTTTGATATAAAAATCTGTATACATGACAAGAACATGGTTAAGGTCATCCCATGGCAGATACCGTCACTGGGGCGTCACAAGTGTCAGACCTTATTACCTTCAACTCCACACGATAATGATGACAAATGACTAGTGTCACTCCTCATAATTTTTACTTCTCCAATAAGCCAGAAAATGATCCAGTAGCCATTTGATAAGGCTGCGATAGTTGCTGAGCCATATTGGTTGAATAAATAAATCCTACTACTACTGACAAACCACAGCAGCACAAACCACTGTCCTTCAGGCCTCCTACATACAGCTCCCAGATAATTGCAATGCTGTTTGTCCATCAAACATGACGATGACCATTCATTTCATCTAGTTGGGTTGAAAGTTTGGAGCTGTGAGTTCTAAGATGGATGGTAAGGCCTAATTTGGTTTGAAATGTTCTTTGACAATGTGGGCAAAGAATGCTTGACGTTCCAGGAGGAGGATCTACTGCTGTGTTTTTTTTCTTCAGCCTTTTATTTTCACAACTCTTTCGGTCTGTTTGCTTCACAAGTGACTACACCCTTGCATAATGATGTACGCCACAAGTTTTGGTCTTTGGCAGCAGTCTCCCTAGTGTTGTTTCAAAAGCTGTTAGTGAGATCTTCAGAGTGTCTTTAAAGTGTTTCCTCTGGTCGCTTTGGGAGCGTTTAACACAGCGCAGCTCACCGTAAAAAAAATTCGTTGAGCTGTGATCTTGCATTGCGAGTCATGTGACCAGCCCAGCGAATCTGATTCTTCATTAGTAGAGCGTGGATACTGGGCATGGACACACTAAGATTTCAGTGTCTGGGATCTTGTCTTGCCACTTAATCTTCAATAGCTTCCTAAGGCAGACTGTGTGAAAGCTGTTTAATTTCCTGGCGTATCGTTGATAAAGTCTAGATTTCACAAGCATATAAAAAAAAATTTGTTGCGTATCCCTTACGGGACGTTGCAGTCAACACCAGAATTTTCAGTTGATGTACTAGGCAAGTGTTACGTTCAGTAGTTTGCCATTGCTTTCTGAACGACCGGCCCCTATACCTTTTTCGAAAAAACCAGCACCGCCGTGTTTCGAACCCGGGTATACGGGCTCACAAACCGCGTTCGCAAGCCCTTAGCCACAGAGACCGACGATCGCTTTGTAGACTTTCAGCTTTGTTTGCAGGCTTATTCCATTTCCCATACATTCTTGTAGTCTGCCAAAGGCTGCGCTGGCCTTGGAGATTCTTATATTCACTTCGTCATCAATTGTGGCAGCTCACACATAGGGCTTTATCATCATGTAGCAGGTCCTCTGCAGAACGCTGCCCTCATCCTAGAAAGTTTCCCCACCCAATGGTAGTTCTCCTGCCGCCTGCATCCTCAGGCCCTTGGTGTCTGTAATGTCCATATGGCTCCATACATGGCAATTATTTACAACTGTGACAACAAGCTAAAGAAATGTCACTTTGGAGTCGCACTCCCCTACAATAAAAAAAATAGCCAAAATGATGCAGGTTAAAGCCCATATCTCATAAATAGACTGCCTCATTGCATACCCTTAAGGGAGTGCCCTAGTATTGCCTCACAAAAACTTTTCTGATATACCCAAAATAGATATTATGTATGCATAATACAATAAACTTAGAAAGCACTTCCGTCTGTTTCGTAACTGTAATTGTCTTCAATACACAACATACTTGTATTTAGTAACAGCAGATATGATTGATGTAAAAACAGGCTAAAAAACATTATTAATCAATTAATGTACAATGACTGAACACACAATTATGCAACTGAACACACCTATCACTTCATATGGTGGGTACTTGCGCAGATTATTTTCAAATGAAATCAACTGCTTTCAATGAAAGATTAGAGGAATGTCTCCAAAAGGCCTTTGTGTGTTTCCAAGGTGAATGATCGCAACAAAATTAACACACAAATAAACATAAAAACTGGCATCATTACATTTCGTCCATATCTCTGTAGTTGGGCTCAACACTGACAAAGTAGTCATCAAAGAAGTACCGAAGGCTCTCAAACGTCGGCCTTTCTTCAGGATTCCGATTCCAGCACTTGAGCATCTTTTCAAAGTATGAATCAGGCACTTCAATTGGACCGTTAGTAGGCTTGCTCATCCTACGACCTTTTTCCACCATCTGCAGCACTTCGGAACCAGCCATGCCTATGAGAAAGAAATAGAATTACATCCATAAATGACACTTCCAAGACTGTGGTGGGGGATTCAATTCCCAGCTGAGGCATATTATTTTTCCAACCAGTTCAGTTCTGGGGTTTATCCGGCCAGATAAGAATGGGTGCAGGACAATTTTCAGAATTTTATGTGAATTGTTGAGTTGAGTCAAGAACTGACATCACAGAACTCGGGGCATTCCCATGTGTGCTTCGTTCTTATTTTCAACAGCCAGTGAAGAGTCCTAATACAAATTAGTACCAGTAGCAGTCTGGCATTTCTTCAGTCTTGAGGGTCAGCTAGATGCTCACTCTCTACAGCACCATTGTCTCCAAGCCGTGATGATCTATCTCTTCTTCTGCTCAATACACATGATGCTAAAGGGCCCAACCATGTCTACCCTATCCTGCACCAACTCTCCACTGAGTGGTGCAGATCAAGCCAATCTGTATGCCAGCTTATTTCCCACCACACCAGCATGTCCTGGGGAACAAATCCAACAGTAGCTCTCCATTTTTGATTGTTGCCTGTCACTCTGCCTGAAGAATGCCAGTCTTCACCTTTCTCACCATACTTTGTGAGTCTGTTGCAATCACGACATGCGTGTGCTTTGTCCCACAGGCAGCGGAACTGTCTGGGAAGGAAAGGCTGCAAGAGTGGGTTTCAGATATTCATGGAAGTTATATTTTTGTGCAAATCATTCATGGAGTGGTAAGTCATAGGCACTCACAGCTCTAAGCCCAGCCAGGCATTCATCCCTAATTAAACAGTCACGCTGGGAGTTGCGGTGGCACAGTGGCTAGATGCTGGGCTGGCGGCCCAATGGTCATGGGCTCCCAGGTCCAGCCAGCCTAAAATGGGTACCTGGCAATGTCTTGGTAAGTACAGGTTGCCAGTGGGATACTGACCTCATCAGCGCTGGAGTGTCCACTGGTCTATAACTAATATGGGTTTTAGAACCAGATGCCCAATGCGCCTAAGGCATGTCAATGGGTTCTTTACTTACTTTACCGTATGCCAATTACGTCCTAATGCATGTCAATGGGTTCTTTACTTACTTTACCTTTACCGTATGCCAATTATGTCCTAATGCATGCCAATGGGTTCTTTACTTACTTTACTGTACGCCAAATACATCCTAATGCACGTCAATGGGTTCTTTACTTACTTTACCGTATGCCAAATACATCCTAATGCATGTCAATGGGTTCTTTACTTACTTTACCGTATGCCAAATACATCCTAATGCATGTCAATGGGTTCTTTACTTACTTTACTGTACGCCAAATACATCCTAATGCATGTCAATGGGTTCTTTACTTACTTTACCGTATGCCAAATACATCCTAATGCATGTCAATGGGTTCTTTACTTACTTTACCATATGCCAATTATGTCCTAATGCATGCCAATTATGTCCTAATGCATGTCAATGGGTTCTTTACTTACTTTACCTTTATTGTTTTTAAAACACAGTCACACAAGTTATGATCAGGGATTGTGGCACCCACGCTACATGTGGGTTGACTATGTACACTTCAGCTGGTCTACTTCTGAGATGGATACTTATGATAATCTAGGTTGGATAAATAGAAATAGGTAAGGGATTGTGGCAGCTATGCTATTTTCGGGTTGACTACGTACACTTCAGCTGGTCTACATCTGAGTTAGATATTAGAATGGATCTAGACTGGATAAATAAAAATATATAAGGAATTACGGCAACCATGCTACATTTGAGTTGAATATGTACAGTTGGTCAACATCTGAGAAGGATACTTAGAATGGATCTAGGTTGGATAAATAGAAATTACAAACATGATGAGACATATCAATGCGAGATCAAAGACGAAATTATGATAAGTTTGATGTATATAACCAGCACCTGTGGCTTAGGGGATAGCGACGTGCAGAATGGTTTGAAATAATCTGTGGACAACTTGGAAGCAGACCGCTTTGCTTTGATTTTCATGGTATGAGGAAGAGGAGTGGCTGGCCGAGTAGCTAGAATGCTGGATTTTCCTTCAGGAGACCTGGGTTCAAATCCTTAGTAAGATGTGGATTTTTTCTGTCGCGGGTAAAAAGAAAACCCTAACCTGCACAGTTCGTGGTAACTGCACTAGCCAGGCGGCCTTAATTCCTCAGGCTCAAGCCCCCCCCCCCCCCCCCCCATACACCGCAAGGCACTTTATAGGCAGTAAATGACAGTTGTTCAGAGGAGTAGCTGGCCGAGTGGCTAGATTGTTGGATTCTCCTTTGGGAGACCCGGGTTCGAATCCTCAGTAAGGTATGGAGTTTTTTTTTCTGTCGGGGGCAAAAAGAAAACTCTAACCTGCACAGTTTGCAGCGAGTTTGTACTGGCCAGGTGGCCTTAATTCCTCAGGCTCAAGAACACCCCCCCCCCCCCACCATACAACGCAAGGTACTGTATTGGCAGTATGACAGTTGACAGTGACAGAGGTGTCGACTGTTCAGAAAGTAATGGCAAACTTTAAAAAGCTAGTTGCATATCCTTTATAGGACGTCAGTCAACCCCAGCATTGTTTTTGGCAAGTTTACATTCGGTAGTTTGCCATTGCTTTCTCAATGACCGACACTCACACCTTTGTATGGAAACCAATGCCAGGCGGTCTGCTGCCAAATCCCACACAGCTGTGTTTTGAACGCAGTATGCAGGATTACAAATTGTATTCGTAACCCCTTTGCCACAGAAAACTACAGGCAAACTACAGAACAAAAAGTTATAGTAAATCACACACAACCAATAAATGATGGGGTTCACTGCAACATCCTGTAAAAGACATGCAAATAAATTTATGGGTGCGAATGTACTGTTTCCTATGTACATAAATATCAGGAAACAAGAATATTTACCAGGATATGGAACTTTGCCATACGTTATGATCTCATACATTAGGACCCCAAAGGACCACACATCTGATTTAATGCTGAATTTTCTTTCAAGGGCAGCTTCTGGAGCTGTCCATTTGATTGGGAACTTTGTATCTGAAAGAAACATGACAGTATTTTAAACAATGTAACACTATATATTAGAACACAAACAAACTCACATCTAGTTTCTTGCTATAAAACAAATATGCTACAGTGTTACCCTTTTCATTGATTCCTTCATTCTGTTCTACATGAGGCCCTGGTTTAATTGATTTTCCCTTCTGTTCTTTGGTTTTGTTTGTTTTATTACCGTCTTCATCCTGCCTATGTCCAGTAAAATGGTAATCCCACAGACATACAAAATACCAAAACATTTTCCTTTACTACGAGTATGAAGTAGGGTGATAAACTCTTCTCTTAACCCTTCCCCACTTTAATCAAGACAAAACTGTAAATTTGGGTACTCATTATAAAATTATTAAACGTAGACAGTCAAAATGTTTTGGGCGTGTTATGAGAGGAAATGAATTGGAGAACTGGTGACAACTGGCAAAATCGAAGGGAAGAGACCAAGGGGAAGATCGAGAAGTAAATACCTGGATGGCTTGGCCACATGGCATGGTTGAGACAGAAACACTAAGCCGATCCATGACTCCTGTGATCGAGTGAGATGGCAAAACATGACCACCCACGTTTATCGGCATGTCACATGATTATTGATTGATTGATTATAAATCTTAAGGAGTCAAGGGATTTTTCTTTTCTTCGTTCATTCACTGTGAACTCAAGTGTCCTATATTCATGTACTATAAGTAGTAGTACTATAAGAAGTCGCTACTGCAGTGTTTCTTCAAAAACAAAACCGGGTCTTATATTAATTTTAGCTTAAAGTAATGCACTAGGGCTTATTTTTGAGGGATGTCTTATTATATTTTTTTTTCAGATAAGAAAAAAAAATCTACATTTATTCATGTAAAGATTCTATGTTTATTCAAATAGTCATTCATCTTCTTCTGAAACATCAATATAACTCTCCAAATCCTGAAATATGTCAATCAATTGTTGTCTGAGATCCTAGGCCCATAAACACGGCAGTTTCATCCATGGTAATCATGTTGGAGAGTTGGTAATTAGAAAACTCGATGCGATCAACAAAGTACTTGAATGCAAGTGCATGTTTAATAAGTTAATTCTAGCCAACGATCTTAACTAGGGCTTATTTTAGTGGTGGGTCTTACATTAAAAGCATCCTGAAAAATTGTGATACGGTTTATTTTAGAGGTAGGTCTTAATTTCGGGGAAACACGGTACCAGTGGGTGCACTGGACTGATTTTGGGTGTGGGCTAGCTTTCTCCATTACCATCAGGTAAATCATCTTCCACTGCTCAGTTATGTGTAATTTACGTCATCAAATCAAGGACGAGAAGTTAAAATTTAAGTCCAACTGATTAGTGAGCGGAACAAATGTCCTACCGCAGTCATGTGATAAAGTTTAAGTGCAAGCACATTAAACCCTTCGGACACGAGGAATTGCCAAGGAATTCTGTTACCTGATCACATAGCCTAAAATCCCCAATCTTAGGTCATTTTAACAACTCAACCAGATAAGTCACCTTTCATCCATTATCATCATCAAGTGCCATGCTGGTAAGCGTGGGTGGTCAATGTTCACCGCTTCACATGACCACCAGCAGAGTCTGTGAGATGTTGAATCATGATTGACTAGGTGCCTGTAAAGAAGGTAGTCTGCTATTGTTTTCCTTATAAACAGTGACCATACTGGTGAATGACTGTAGCCATTGCATAAAGCGATATTCTGTCTACCATCACCAACACCTATTTGTCATCTGCTAGGCTTCACGATACCCTGGGTGAGGGGAACTAAACAGGTACTCCCTCTTTCCCGAGGGTGTTCTGTAGACTAGCAGAAGGAAGAAAGTGCCTTACTTCCTTCATAGGGAGAAGTATTATGGGTGGTAATTATTTATTAATTAGTTAACTATCAAGTAACTAGCAAATACTAAATGTCCCACAATTAATGAAGCCTTAACTTGGGCTTATAGTTTTATTAAACACTAGCTGACCCGGCCCGGCTTCGCCCAGTCCTTGGTGGGGAGCATCTCATTTAATTCATATAAGTAGTCATATAAGTTCCCGTTCCCGTTACCGACTATCTGTCTGTCTGTCTGTCTGACCCGGCCCGGCATCGCCCAGCTTCTGGTGTGGAGCATCTCATTTAATTCATATAAGTAGTCATATAAGCTCACGTTCCCGTTCCCGACTATCTATCTGTCTGTCTGTCTGTCTGTCTGATCCGGCCCGGCTTCGCCCAACCCCTGATGGGGAGCATCTCATTTAATTCATATAAGTAGTCATATAAGTTCCCGTTCCCGACTGTCTGTCTGTCTGTCTGTCTAATCATTTATTGGTTGCAGTTAGAACAACCTTAGATAAACGAAGACCAACTTACAAAAAGCATTAGAAAGAGCACTTGAAAGATCTTTACATCTTCCCCAACAATTAACTTGGGTAAATGGAGCAGCGGCAGCAGCAGCAGAAGAAGAAAAAGGAGGAGTAGGAGCTGGGAGGAGGAAGAGGGAGGTGGAGGGAGGAGTAGGAGGGAGGAAGAGATAGGCGGAGAGAGGAGGAGGAGGGAAGAGGAGGGAGGAGGAGTAGTAGGGAGGATGAGGGATTAGGAGGAGAGAGGAGAGGAGGGAGGAGGAGGAAGGAGGAAGGAGGAGGAAGGAGGAGGATGAGGGAGGAGGAGGAGGCAGGAGGAGGGAGGAGGAGGGGAGGAGGAGGGGGAGGAGGGAGAGGGAGGAGGAAGAGGGAGGAGGAAGAGGGAGGAGGAAGAGGGAGGAGGAAGGAGGAGGAGGGAGAAGGAGGGAGGAGAAGAACGCAGGAGGAGGAGGGGGATGAGGAGGGAGGAGAGGGAGGAGGAGAGAGATGGAGGAGGAGAGAGGAGGAGGAAGGGGAGAAGGAGGAGAGGAGGGAGGGAGGAGGAGAGAGTGGAGGAGGGAGTAGGAAGGAGGGGGAGGGGGGAGGGGGAGGGGAGGAGGGGAGGGATGGAGGAGGATGAGGAAGAGGGAGAAGGAGGAGAGATGTGGAGGGAGGAGGAGGGAGGAGGAGGGAGGAGGAGGAAGGAGGTAGAGGGAGGAGGAGGAGGGAGGAGGAGAGAGGATGAGGAGGGAGGAGGAGAAGGGAGGAGGAGGGAGGAGGAGGGAGGAAGAGGGAGGAGAAGGAGGAGGAGGGAGGAAGAGGGAGGAGGAGGACGTAGGAGGAGGAGGGAGGAGGAGGAAGAAGGAGGGAGGAGAAGAACGCAGGAGGAGGAGGGGGAGGAGGAGGGAGGAGAGGGAGGAGGAGAGAGATGGAGGAGGAGGAGGGAGGAGGAGGGAGGAGGAGGAGGGAGGAGGCGGAGGGAGGAGGAGGGAGGAGGAGGGAGGATGAGAAGGAGGAGTGAGAAGGAGGAGGGAGAAGGAGGAGGGAGGAGGAGGGGAGGAGGAGGAGGGATGAGGAAGAGGGAGAAGGAGGAGAGATGTGGAGGGAGGAGGAGGGAGGAGGAGGAAGGAGGTAGAGGGAGGAGGAGGAGGGAGGAGGAGAGAGGATGAGGAGGGAGGAGGAGAAGGGAGGAGGAGAAGGGAGGAGGAGGGAGGAGGAGGGGGAGGAGGAGGGAGGAAGAGGGAGGAGGAGGGAGGAAGAGGACGTAGGAGGAGGAAGCAGGAGGAGGAGGGAGAAGGAGGGAGGAGAAGAACGCAGGAGGAGGAGGGGGGAGGAGGGAGGGGAGGGAGGAGGAGAGATGGAGGAGGAGGAGGGAGGAGGAGAGAGGAGGAGGAGGGAGGAGGCGGAGGGAGAAGGAGGAGGGAGGAGGAGGGAGGAGGAAGAGTGAGAAGGAGGAGGGAGGAGAAGGAGGGGAGGAGGAGGAGGGATGATGAGGAGGGAGGAGGGAAGAGGGAGAAGGAGGAGAGATTGGAGGTGGAGGGGAAGGAGGAGGAGGAGGAGGAGGGAGGAGGAGGGAGGAGGAGAGAGGAAGAGGAGGGAGGAGGAGAGGGAGGAGGAGGGATGAGGAAGAGGGAGGAGGAGGGAGGAGGAGGGAGGGAGGAGGAGGAGGAGTGGAGGAGGGAGGAGGGAGAGGAGGAGGAGGGAGGAGGGAGGAGGAGGAAGGGAGTGGAGGAGGCAGGAGGAGGAAGAGGGAGGAAGAGGGAGGAGGAGGAAGGAGGAGGAAATTATAATGAAAAATGGAAAATTAAATAATATTGGGTAAGCAGCCGATTTCACACTAAAAAAATATGACTGGTGGGGCTGCGCTGGAAGGAAAGGAAGAACGTGTAGAAAATTTCATCTCAATCGGATGGGCCGTTCGCGAGCGCATAAAGGACATACGGACATACAGACAGACGGAGATTGCCTTTTATATATAAGAAGATTTAGTGACCCAGAGGTTCACAGAACAGAAAAATCCACAACCCTCACTTATAGTAAAATGGTACAGGCAGCGGCAAAGCAGATACTGCCATTGGGTGGTGAACTGTTTGACCTTCACATATTCTAAGTCATGACAAATTAGGTAGGGTGGCCAGTTCCTTCCAGAGGAAGAGGGAGGAGGAAGAGGGAGGAGGAAGGAGGAGAGGGAGAAGGAGGGAGGAGAAGAACGCAGGAGGAGGAGGGGGATGAGGAGGGAGGAGAGGGAGGAGGAGAGAGATGGAGGAGGAGAGAGGAGGAGGAGGCAGAGGGAGAAGGAGGAGGGAGGAGGAGGGAGGAGGAAGAGTGAGAAGGAGGAGGGAGAAGGAGGAGGGAGGAGAAGGAGGGGAGGAGGAGGAGGAGGGAGGATGAGGAAGAGGGAGAAGGAGGAGAGATGTGGAGGGAGGAGGAGGGAGGAGGAGGGAGGAGGAGGAAGGAGGTAGAGGGAGGAGGAGGAGGGAGGAGGAGAGAGGATGAGGAGGGAGGAGGAGAAGGGAGGAGGAGGGAGGAGGAGGGAGGAAGAGGGAGGAGAAGGAGGAGGAGGGAGGAAGAGGGAGGAGGAGGACGTAGGAGGAGGAGGGAGGAAGAGGAAGAAGGAGGGAGGAGAAGAACGCAGGAGGAGGAGGGGGAGGAGGAGGGAGGAGAGGGAGGAGGAGAGAGATGGAGGAGGAGGAGGGAGGAGGAGGGAGGAGGAGGAGGGAGGAGGCGGAGGGAGGAGGAGGGAGGAGGAGGGAGGATGAGAAGGAGGAGTGAGAAGGAGGAGGGAGAAGGAGGAGGGAGGAGGAGGGGAGGAGGAGGAGGGATGAGGAAGAGGGAGAAGGAGGAGAGATGTGGAGGGAGGAGGAGGGAGGAGGAGGAAGGAGGTAGAGGGAGGAGGAGGAGGGAGGAGGAGAGAGGATGAGGAGGGAGGAGGAGAAGGGAGGAGGAGAAGGGAGGAGGAGGGAGGAGGAGGGGGAGGAGGAGGGAGGAAGAGGGAGGAGGAGGGAGGAAGAGGACGTAGGAGGAGGAAGCAGGAGGAGGAGGGAGAAGGAGGGAGGAGAAGAACGCAGGAGGAGGAGGGGGAGGAGGAGGGAGGAGAGGGAGGAGGAGAGATGGAGGAGGAGGAGGGAGGAGGAGAGAGGAGGAGGAGGGAGGAGGCGGAGGGAGAAGGAGGAGGGAGGAGGAGGGAGGAGGAAGAGTGAGAAGGAGGAGGGAGGAGAAGGAGGGGAGGAGGAGGAGGGATGATGAGGAGGGAGGAGGAGGAAGAGGGAGAAGGAGGAGAGATGTGGAGGGAGGAGGAGGAAGGAGGTAGAGGGAGGAGGAGGGAGGAGGAGAGAGGATGAGGAGGGAGGAGGAGAAGGGAGGAGGAGGGATGAGGAAGAGGGAGGATGAGGGAGGAGAAGGAGGAGGAGGGAGGAAGAGGGAGGAGGAGGATGTAGGAGGAGGAGGGAGGAGGAGGAGGGAGTAGGAGGAGAAGGGAGGAGGAAGGAAGAGGAGTGATTAGGAGGAGGCAGGAGGAGGAAGAGGGAGGAAGAGGAGGAGGAGGAAGGAGGAGGAAATTATAATGAAAAATGGAAAATTAAATAATATTGGGTAAGCAGCCGATTTCACACTAAAAAAAATATGACTGTGGGCTGCGCTGGAATGAAAGGAAGACGTGTAGAAAATTTCATCTCAATCGGATGGGCCGTTCGCGAGCGCATAAAGGACATACGGACATACAGACAGACGGAGATTGCCTTTTATATATAAGAAGATTTAGTGACCCAGAGGTTCACAGAACAGAAAAATCCACAACCCTCACTTATAGTAAAATGGTACAGGCAGCGGCAAAGCAGATACTGCCATTGGGTGGTGAACTGTTTGACCTTCACATATTCTAAGTCATGACAAATTAGGTAGGGTGGCCAGTTCCTTTTCTCATCCCCTTTCCTTCCCAGAACTTCTAGAACATTGTCTGACAGCCATTTTTATAAGGGCTGTGTCAACCCCAGAGCTTAACTGGCCGGAGAACAATAATTCTGCCTCTGCTGGGGATTGAACCTTGACCACTGTCTGAGCAGGCAGGCACACTAACCACAGTTACTGCAGCTACATTACTTACAGTACACTGTTCATTTTATTATAATAATATCAACTGATATAAATTATAACATCTGAAACACAGACAGCTGGCCTTCCTGCCCCACACGCACAATAATCAGGCTGCTTGATATGCTTTCTTTGTTTTTAAAACAAATGTTTTTTTCACACTTGTATACTATAAGTCATAAAGCACCTTCACTCAGCATGTAACTGTATCACATCCACTGATGCAGACTTTCACTGTATTTTCAAATAATATCTTTCAAGCCAAACTTTGTCATGAAAAGAAAAGCAGTAAACCACAGAGGTACTGTACACTACTGCAGTAACTTAGCAAATTAGTGGTCAGTAAAACTAAAGATCACTTTTACATGCCTGAGTTGCATCGACCCATATTTGTATAGACCAATCGGCACTCAGCCGGTGAAGTGGTTAGTATCACACCATCCACCTTTTTTATTTCTGCGCTCGCTCACTTTGAACTCAAGCGTAGTCCATAAACACTATTTATAGTAGTGATGGATTGAATTTTGTGTGTGAATTAGCTTTCCCTATTAATAGTGTCCCTAACCATCAGGTGAACCCACTCCGACTTCAGAGGTACTTGTAATTTATATCTTCAAGTGAAGGACGACAGGACAACATTTTAGTCCAGCTGTCCGGTGTAGGGGTTGAACCGCTTACCTCAGCATCAGCACCACGGATGTTTAAGAACACACATTTTTACCCATTTGACCATGCAGACCTTTACTACGCAAGACATTTTCTGGTATCCACTTTTGGCTGGTCAACCTGAAAGTAATCTTAAATGTTTAAAACTGAACTTACTTTCATTTGCCTCATAAACATTATCTTCAGATTCCAAAATTCGAGCCAATCCAAAATCAGCTACTTTGACATCATAATGTTCACCAACAAGAATGTTAGCAGCTCTCAAATCTCGGTGCACAAAATTAACACTCTCCAGGTATGCCATGCCTTCAGCAATCTAAAACAGAATTACTTATGCTATAACTCAAGATGTATGACTAGTTCTTCATATATTTTATTATCTACAAGATAACCAACATTTAGTCTACACACATATATGCACATTCAAAGCTTTTCAAGATCACTGCTGGTTGTTTCAAATACGGCCAAGCAAACCACAATTGCCTTTACAAATCTCTGCTGCCTCTAAGTTCTCCCTAGTTTGTGTGTTACAGCGGCCACCCGCCGGGCAACAGCTGTGAGAGGCTGGCTAAACCAGGTGTGGGTAGCCGATTAGGTGTCAAACCAAGCGGTAAAGTAGGGTATGCCTACCCAGCATGCGAAGACAGGATTCGGCAGACTGCGCGGATGAAATCACTGATGATTCAACGGGCAAGACGGTGTATACCTGCAAAGTGTTGTGGAACGTAATGAGCACGGCAAGGCACGTAGAGTGCCCTTGTCATCCACTGCACCTGTATTCGTCTCCAGTCGTCTTGACTTGTATTGCCACTGGACTCAGATGAGAGAGTGAGGTCAACGAATTGCGCAACTCTTCCTCACTTTTAATCCAATTCATCGCGCAAGTCATTCTTCATCCAACTTCATGCTCACGGCTCCATACTTTCAACCCCACTGGATGAAATGAATGGTCATAATCATTCTTGATGGACAAACAACAAAACTGGATGAAATGAATGGTCATCATCATTCTTGATGGACAAACAACAGTTTGTGTGTTCACATTCCAAGATTCACTACCGTACTGCAGATCAAGTTCTATGAGGGGGCTTCAAATAAAAACCTAAAATATTTTGTGTGTGTGAATATATTCTGAAAAAGTAAAGAACAAATGTATCATTTCTCAATGTAGTCACCACTGCTTTCAATGCAAGTCCTCCAGCACCGATAAAATGCTTGGATTTCTGAAGAAAGAAATGCTATTGGTCGCGTGTGTAACCACTTATGCACCACCTGCTGTACCGCTTCATTGGGCTGAGAAGTCTTTCGTCCCAATGACTCTTTGAGTTGTTATTCCTTGCTTGCTCTCTTCGTTTCTGCCTTATGGTAGTGAACCCAGGTTTCATCTCCAATAACAAATTCTTGACAGGAAACCATCGCCTTCTGCTTCAAAGCACTGCAAAAGTTCTTGATAAGCATCATCGCATCGCCGTTTCAATCCTGAGTAAGCTGCCGAGATAACCACCTTGCAGACACTTTGTGGTACTGCAGCACATCATGAATGATGTGGTGTGCTGAACCTTGACTGATGTCAAGATGTGCAGCAATGTCACTCACAGTCAATCGACAGATTTCCTGTCATACACTTACTGGACTGACAGGCACGCATCACCACACTGAACCTTCATTTCTTCTTCTTCTTCTTCAGCGTTCCAAGCCATTGAAGTTCTTTGCTGCAGATACAATCCGTCTCCATTTGTCTCTCTGGTTGACCCTCTCTTGCCAGTCGTTGATTCCAAGTGCTTGTAGGTCTGTATATATATTATCTCTCCACTGTCTTCTTGGTCTACCTCGGGGTCTACGGTCATTTATTTCCTGAGTGTAAGTGAGTTTTGTTTCCCTATTATCTTCCATTCTTTCTATGTGCCCCAGCCATTGTAATTTATTAGCCTTCATGATACCAGTGATTAGCGGGGACTTAAACAGATCATAAATGTCTTTGTTACTTCTTCTGTTACGAAACAGATACATGAGCCTCAAACCTTCATTTGCCAATGAATTTCCATAGGCTTCACCCCTTCACTGATTAAAAAAAAAACAACAGATAACAGAACACTGCTCCTCTTTGATGGATGTCAAAAGTGGGGCAGCCATTTTTAAACCGTGCTTGTGATGTCATTGTGTCCATCTGCATCGTGCTGTCACATGCTTAACAATCTTGATATCCTTAACAACAATATTGACAGGGTACAAGACAATGGCATGGTTATTGTAATTTCTATCACACTTTTAAGGTTTTCATTTGAAGCCCCCTCATATATATAACATTTCTCATTCTGGCATTTAATGAAAGTGATTTACTGCATAAGATGCTTCAAATCTTTTCATGACATAGGCCCACTTGTCTAAATATCCACATTTTGATGGCATTAATCTTTCTTCCAGATGCTTACTTGTCCACAATTACATATGGCCATATATTCTTATTCTGTTTGATATAGGTATTCTTTACAGCTAATGCTACAAGGGCATGAGTGACATTTCATATACGTACCAGACTTGCAGTTTGATGAGATAAGTGCGAGTAAAAGGATACTTTTACTGGCTTTATTTGCACTGGGCATTTGGTGCTACACCCATATTTTTATAGACCAATATTTTTATAGACCACATCCACTGATGCGGACTTTCACTGTATTTTCAAATAATATCTTTCAAGCCAAACTTTGTCATGAAAAGAAAAGCAGTAAACCACAGAGTAAGTGATGTGTTCAGCCGCATTTACTTTCCAGAACATTTCCTGGTACTGTTTTTAGACTGGGTCCAATACTAATGGTACCAGTAACAGTGTGATTATGTGTTTGTCTGGCCCTTCCTTGAGTTTTGAGTGTTGGCCAGAGCCTCTGGCCACTCCCTACAGCACCGTTCTCTACAAGTCATGACAGCCTTCCAAAGAATTCACAAGCAGCTGGAGAGAATGTGGAGTTATCCAAGTGTGCAGTGCAAGTGCTCCTTACAAACCAAACAAAAATATTCCTTTTGTATCAATTCCATCATTTTTCCCTTTTAATCCTCATCTGTGAGTTGTCAAAGGGCCACAGTGTGTAGACAAGACCTTCCATTACTCTCCGGTCATCGATATGTTAAGTGTTGCAATATTGAAGCCTGTCCTGTCCTTGTTTTATGTTAACAGTCTAGGATTTCTTTTGTCTGTCACTTTGTGGCTGTACCGTAAGTATTTATTTTCAACAAGAAACCGTGCTGACTTATAAGGCCAAACCAGACACATTATTGACATTTGACTACTGACAGGTGTAATTCTTTGTCACCCCTACCTCCCAATCTCACTCTTGCCCACCCTTTCTCTCACATGCATACTTTAACTACAATACACAAGGTGGAACAAATTACAGATTATTATGTGATGAAGAAGCAGTTTCCTTTACCTGTGAGTTCATCTCAATGAGATTGTTAAACTTGAGTTTCTTTCCTTGGTCAGATCGTAAGAAGTCTAGTAGAGATCCATTGACCATCAGCTCTGTAATAATCCAAAAAGGCTCCTCGATAGACACAACAGCCATCAACTGAAGATGGATAAATGAGAGCTGACAACTGACCAAACACAAATGATCATTGTTCTTACAAATCACACACTCAACACATACAATCAACAAACAATTAAAAATAAAAACATCTTGAGCAGCGTTAGTCTCCACTGAAAAATACAGATTGGTACAATCAATCCAAATAGTGTGCATTTGATAGAAAATATCAGAAGCGACTCTCATGTTATCAATATTAAGTGCCATCTCTGCATTGAATATTGGCTTTACTAAGTCTCCAACATCCACTGTCTTGTATATTGACAGTGAACTCATACAGACTTCTTTCAGTACATCTCTTGATGTTGTCCTCCCATAGATAAAGCTGTCTTTATCATATGCAAACTTCCTCTCCACTCTTTCCTCCAGCACATCCTTTAACAAAGGCTGTGTGTCTGTTTACATGAGTGACAGCACTCTTAATTTTGTGTCTGATCTGGACCTCATTTTATAACATTTGTTTGTTTTCTTCTCCTATGGTGAGACTCTCTTCTACACTTTACCCAATGAAGATGTGAACATTTTAATACTGTTATTAATAGGTGAAGATAATATCTTACAGAAGGATCAGCTCAAGAACCTAAGATTAGTGAGATGTCCGTGAGTTACCAGGGTCCACAAGGGAAGCAAAGAACAGTGACACTTAAGTTACAGTGTCAACTTACCATACATCTCGAAAGAGATAACTAAGGGACTAAGGAAGGTTAGTGTATGATTGCTACTTCATCTCACTGAAAACTAGGTGCAAAATACAACCAGTCCTGAATATGTCTACAAAGGGTTGGCATGAATGAGTTGGTTGAAGGACTATGCTCCATTGCAGCGTAAGTGCTAAAGTCTAGAGCAGTGGTTCTCAACCTTTTTTGGCCCATGCCCCTCGTTACCATATGTTCAGAACGTCATTTCCCCCCCTTCAAATGTTCCACCTATAAATCCCCCCCCCCCCACCCTTACACAGTATACATAAAAATGGAAGCTAAATTTAATAACACATACTAGAACAAGTCTAGACATCTACATAAAACATGATTTGCGGGTCTACTTACGTTATAAAACGAATTTCATTAGGGCGAGAAGTACAGAATCGTAAAATTTAGAGGGAAAAACAATATCAAGTAACTGGTTCTTGTATTAATGCAATCTTGAAATAATCTTAATTCCCCCCTGGAAACCCTAAAATTCCCCCCTGGGGGAGAATTCCCCACCAGTTGAGAACCACTGGTCTAGAGGGTCGCCTTCATTGCACTGGGTGTTGCCCCATCTGACTTGGTCTCTCTCTACATAACGATAAGCTGCTTGCTGAGAGCATCACACAGAACAAGAACTCTGTAGCTCCAGCGATGACCCCTATGAGTCTATGGAAAAATTGCATCCATGCTCTGATTGATGCAGTGCAGGGAATGAACCCATGACCTTCAGAATGTGAGGTAGACGGCTTAACCACGGAGACCCCCACTCAAGACACAATATCTATTATCTATTAACAGTTTTGGTAGGTTGTTTTTATTACTAAAAAGTGTCAGTTCATTACGCCAATGATTAATTTATTTGTATTGCTTTGTCACCTTGCAACTTATGGGGTTATATACCCTTTGCCAGTAGAATTGATGCCATTTTACTACAGATAAAAGCATAAGTGCTGAGTCTGCTATCAAGGAATTAACTCACCATCCTGTAGCATAATTCTTAAGAATAAATTTGTGCTGTACTTTCAAAAGTTCTTCCCACGAAGCACCATGTTTAATTTTAAATGCCAGTAGCTTTAAGCTGGCTGATATATCACATGCTGTGTCATTATTCAAAAATTATAACGGGCAAATGTATTAGCTGATTCAATCAACACTTCATTTCATAAGTTTTAAACATACTTACTTGTACTAGTTTTGAGTGGGTTAATTTATGCATAATCTTTGCTTCATTCAAAAATGCTTCTGATGACATTGTGCCAACTTTTAGTGTCTTGACTGCCACATCCACAACTTTTCTTAGAGTTCCTAGAAATCAACACTTCTTGTTACTTTGTGCTGCTACTATTGCTAGCCAACATTCTCATCAATAAAGCACTAGATACAGAATGCATCAATTCATCACAAAAATGTATGTTCATCTATAACAGACTAAATATATATGCAACCAGATACAGAATGTAACAACTCATCACAAAATTCATCTATTACAGACTGAATACATGCAACCAGATACAGAATGTAATTTGTCACAAAAATCTCTGTTAATCTATAATTGACTGAATATATGCAACCAGATACAGAATGTAACAACTCATCACACAAATCTATGTTCATCTATAACAGACTGAATATATGCAACCAGATACAGAATGTAACAACTCATCACAAAAATCTATCTTCATCTATTACAGACTGAATACATGCAACCAGATACAGAATGTAACTTGTCACAAAAATCTCTGTTAATCTATAATTGACTGAATATATGCAACCAGATACAGAATGTAACAACTCATCACAAAAATCTATGTTCATTTATAACAGACTGAATATATGCAACCAGATACAGATTGTAACAACTCATCACAAAAATCTATGTTCATCTATAACAGACTGAATATATGCAACCAGATACAGAATGTAACTTGTCACAAAAATCTATGTTCATTTATAACAGACTGAATATATGCAACCAGATACAGATTGTAACAACTCATCACAAAAATCTATGTTCATCTATAACAGACTGAATATATGCAACCAGATACAGAATGTAACTTGTCACAAAAATCTCTGTTAATCTATAATTGACTGAATATATGCAACCAGATACAGAATGTAACAACTCCTCACAAAAATCTCTGTTCATCTATAACAGACTGAATATATGCAACCAGATACAGATTGTAACAACTCCTCACAAAAATCTCTGTTCATCTATAACAGACTGAATATATGCAAAATCTTCTTCGCTTCTCTTTTGAAGGGAGTTATCAGACCTAGTTGTGCACCTCAAAGGTTAGTGGATCTGACTTTGACATACATTTGTGTAAAGTCTGCTTCCTCTAGACAGATTCCATCCAAGGGACAGGCTCTGTATACCTGTGAGTACATTTTCTCTTTCCCAACAATTTTGCCGGAGCAATGGCCTTATGGCCTACTCTTTGTGCTTTCCAACTGCTGTGGCATGTTTAATATGCACAACTTGCATATGGAAGCCCCTGTATTGTTTCCTTATTCGAGAAGGCTAGGTATCCAGTCTCACTAGCAAATAGGTCAGTGAGATGTATGATGTCATTAGATACCAACAATTCTTGGAAAATGCAGTCCTATGCATGAGGTGGACACCATATAAGACATTGTGGCAAACAAGACGTTTAAGCAAATTATATATATAAGCTGTATCTTTACACTGACAACTGAACTTTTAAAAACAATGTAGATATCATTACACAAAGAAATAACAGAGATAACATATAATATATTTGAACATCACAATAATTATTAGTCGAAGTGATCTGAGGGGTGAAAGTCTGAGGATCACTATTAACAAGAGAAAGCTTTATGTGTTTGACTGATGGTAAGCGAGGAGTCTGCATTAATGTTTATATTCAACATGTTAAGAAAAACCTAGTACATGAAAGCATGGCTTAGAATGAGAGAACAACTAGTCATGCCGTCACTGGTGTGAAAGGACTGTGTTTGCACCCATTTCAGAGTGAGTTCAAGACAGGAATAGTGTGTGATGGTCCTAGCCTCTACTGTGTTAAACATATAGTGTTAAGAATAAATATCAAGTGTATAGCCATGTTGTAATGTTGTAAATGTTGTAATTGAGGCATGGTAATAAATGAATGAGCTGCATCAACAGTTGGAGCTGCGGTAGCATAGTGGCTCACCTGCTGTACTGGTGATCTTGGGTTCAATTTGCAGTGGGGCGGTTTTCAAATTTTTCACAAATATCCTGGGCTTGCAGGTCGACTATGCCTAAAATGGGTAACATGAAATGTCCAGGGAGGTACTGGCAGCACGGCATAGTACCGGCCAGATCACCGACTTATTGCCGATTAGTCTATACAATTATCGGTCTAGCTCCATATGCCCAATGCACCTTAGGCGTGTAAAAAAAGGCTGAGTGGTCTCGAGGTATGGAGTCCACCTCGGGTGCTGGGGGTCCCAGGTTCAAGCCCCAGTGAGGGTCAGGATTTTTTCCTGTGGACTTCAAGTAACAAAATTTCCCGGTCTCTGGGTAGTGAGTTGGATGCCCTGTGTATTGTTGCGCACGTAAAAAAATCCCTTGGCAGTTGGAAATCGAAAAAGAGTAGCCTAATAGTGCTTCCTGGGCAAAATTTTTAGTTAAAAATCTACCCAAAGTATTTCAGGATCCTCGCCGGTGCTAAGGAGTTTGTGCACTGACCTGAGATTCTCCGGACTCAGGCTTGAGTTAGGAGTAGAACGGAGCACTTATGGGTTATACCCGTGTGCCATGATGTTGATCCATTGACTAAACTAAATTAAAACTTTTTTTAAAAACTGTCAACAGTACTGTTTACATGACTTCATTTGTTCATTGTCAACCCTAGATCTGATTTCAGCTTCACTACAAACATCATATCAACACTACAGTCATGTACACTGATACTTTATTTATTTTCACTAACCAAATAATCACCACAAACTTGGGAAAGTCAGAGTAATTAACCATGATTGTCTGGAAGAGGCTACTGAAAGTAGAACGTTATTCTGGTGTTTGTCCATCAAGGATGATGATGATCATTCATTTCATCCAGTGGAGTTGAAAGTTTGGAGCTGTGAGTTCTAAGATTGGTAAGGCCTATGTTGGCTCCAAATGAACATTATTCACAACTATAAGAAAGAGGTTGGCATCTGTAGCATTGGGGTTAGTGAAATGCAGTTCACAATTCACAGAGCTGAGGGTTCAACATCAGCTGTGGGTGATTTGGAATCAGACTGCGTTGCACTGAAGCCGTTCACAAAGCAATGGCAAACTACTCAACATAAAATTGCCTAAAAAAATCACATACAGTCAATAAATGCTGCAATTTTCTGTAAAGAGCATGAATACTAACTTTAATCAGAAAAAGACAGTGTTATATAGTCATATAATAAGAAGAATGACAATGGAGAGCTTAGTGATGAGTGGAAACATCAGTGCTAGAAAAGGCAGAAGCAGACTGAGAGAAATGGTGCTTTAAAGTCAAAAATGATAGCAGCGAAGAATGTCATAAAAGGAATTGATTCAGAACACCAAAGACTGAGATATATGGAGAGACATGAACGTCTACGCGACATTTCAAGGTACCAAATGATGACGATGAATATATTATGAAAACTTTCTCACCTTTCCAAACTTCTCCAAAGCATCCTGCCCCAAGCTTATTGGTCAGTTTGACTGCTTCTCTGCTAATTTCTAAGTCCCTGAACTGTACAACAGGTCTAATACGAGGACATGCATTCAGAAGTCGACAACATAAGCCATCAGAATTATCTGTGGAAAAGTTTGATAAGTATCAGTATGTCTAAGCTACAGAGGCCTCTGCTTAAAACAGACAAAAGTGACTCAGTTTAAAAAAAAATGCAATGTATGATGAGAATGAACAATAATGGCGACTGTTTGCACGAAGAAGAGACTGTTATTCATTGTGTATCATCTGCTATGGGGCAATGAATGTAGTTTTACAATCTGATATATACAGTTTGAAGTTGGATCACCCAGCATTGATTTTCACAACAGTATAGGTGTTCAGAAAGTAATGGCAAACTACTGAATGTATAATTGCCAAGAAAATCACAAACAGCAAAAACATGATGGGGTTGATTGTGATGCCCTATAAAAGGGCATGCAAACTAATTATCATCCTCTAGTGGAGGTGGCCACTACAGCACTGAGGTGGTTAAAAATCCACCCAGTCATCTTAACTGACTCAATCATTGCTCCAGAAGGTTCAGTTCAGATATTTCTGGCTGACATATTTGGAGTCCTCACACCTACAATGTACAAGAGGAAGACCACGGCTTAAATGGAAGGATAACACCAATAGATTTCCTGGAAAGAGGGTGTTATACTTTTATCTAGGCAAGAGTGCTGGTATCCATTGCAGCAGACCTTTTGGTGTGAAGACGACAACTGATCTGATGTGAGGATTTATAAGTTCAGTAAGGCCCAGCACTCTTAATTCAGTGGATTTCAAGACAGAAAGTGGAGATTTCCTACATAGCTGTATATTTAGTTCAGTTGACAAATAACTACAAACACATATCAGACATAACATCACTGGGCAGTAATGAAGCTATATTGGCCTTTAAGAAGGTAATAAAATGAAATACATGCCCAGATTACAAAGAGTGTATAAAACCAGTGTAAGATTGTCAATCTAGATACAAACAATAACAGGATTAATCTGTTCACTTCCTATATTTAATTCTGTAATATGTACCTGAAGAGATGAAGTGAAAAATGAAGGCAATAAACTGTACAATCTGTTGTTTTTGTTTCTTTGTTTACTAGCTTTGAATTCAAGCATAGTCCATACACATGCTACTACTCCCTATGTCCGGAGTGCAATGAAGATACCCCAACTGATAACTGATAACTGGCTCCTACTGCTAGTGCACTGGACTGATTTTTACTTTCTATTACCAGCGTCCCTCACCATCAGGTGAACCTACTTGGACATCTGAAATGCTTGTAATTTATGCCCCCAAGTCAAGAATGAGAAATCAATTCAGTCCAAGTAACCAGTGTAGGGGTTGACCCTGCTTCCTCAGCATCAGCACATTGGAAATTTAAGTGCGAATGCTCTTATCCAAACAGCCACGCTGACCTCTGTTGTTTGTGTTTTCTTTGCTCAATAAACACTAATTAAAACTCATGAATGTGAAGATGGCTGGTCTCTCTTACCTCTATAGTGATCAATGACATCAATAAGGCTGTCGAATGTTTTCTTGGCACTAATGTAGAAACCACCATTATCCATCTTGCGAATACGGTAATGTTTGACACAGGGTTCACCGTTTGCTTTATCACTGTCACGTACGGACAAGACATATGAAGACTTATCTGCAAGTTAATATTCAATCAATATTTTAATTACCACAAAATTTCAATTAAAATTTGGCAGCAACTTTTGGAATGAGCAAATGCTAAAAAATGCTACATGGAAGCAATCAACAGTTCTCAAATGAATGCCAAGAATCCAAAGATAAATGATTATCTCATTAATGATCAGACTAAAGAAAACATGTGGCAGATTTAATCACTTCTTCATTCTTCTTTAAAAAGGTGTGACACATCCAGTTATGCACCTCAAAGATTAGTGTGACTTCAACATGCATCTCTGTTCAGTAAGGCCCTGCACTCTTAACCTTACCAGACCTGAGGCCCTGAACCTAACTGTCCCCTATACCTTGGCTCCTGAGCATTAAAGAGAAAAAACCAACATGGTATACAAAAATGTTAGTTACATGCAAACAAGTGGTTAGAATGAGATGTAACTTGGAGACATTGTAGAAAATAGGTCTACCTTTCATCTAGCGCCAATATTCCACCTGTGTGCTAATCCACCCAGCAGGATGAGCCTTGTTTCACACAGAGGTACTTCTTGCAAAGTAAGCACCAGATGTTGCTCTTCACCTTCTTGCATGGATTGTCTTTGTATGCCCCCCCCCCTCTCTTACTATCGATCTAGCTCTAGATCTATAAGGTTCAAGATTCTCTTCATAACTCGAGCTCTCACTGTCTGTGTCACTTGAACTGGAAACGTATTCTTGATATTATTCTGACTCCTCAGAGTCTGAATCAACCAAAGTATCGATCACCTGTTGTTCTGTGAAAAGCCTAGACCTACTTCGCTTTCTTGTTCATCAGCCGCTCGTTTCATTGCGAATTTTAAGAATTTTTTTTCACGTTAAACCACACAAAGTCAATTCAAACACATGGGGGAAGACATTTGCAATGGCTAACCATGAGGTTTGACCATGATTGGTTGGTTATTTTTAGTTTGTGATGCATTTTCTTTCACGTACTAGACAAAGTACCGAAAATTAGGTACAGCGGTATAGCGGCAGATTCGGAAATTACCGAAAAATCGGCACAGCGGTCTAGTAGAGTTAATTCAGTGGATTTCAAGACAGGAAGTGGAGGTTTCCTTCATAGCTGTATATTTAGTTCTTCTTCTTTTTCTGCGTTCATCCTGAGTTTTTTTGTGGATGTGGTTGCGTTGTGCCTGTTTACAGCAGAGCTGCGTTCTTGCGCCATTAGGCTGACACATCCGACTTCTGCGGGGTATATTTAGTTCAGTTGACAAATAACTACAAACACATATCAGACATAACATCACGGGAAACAAAGAATTTAAGTTGGCCTTTAGGAAGGTAATAAAATGAAATATATGTTGGCGTGAGGCTTGATCGTAGCCTGTCCTTCAGAGATCATGTCGATTATGTCATAACGAAGGCTCGAAAAGGTTTGGCAGCAATGAGAGTCATGGCGAGTGCCAATATCGAGCAAAGACTGCTATTACTTCTGTTCCAAGGACTTGTGCTTTCACGCATCGAGTATGCCCTGGCCATCCTCACTGTCAGCCCTACACAGATTGGAAGACTTGAAAAGGTACAAAACGAAGCCATGCGCATCATTTTGGGCTGCACGAAAGACACCAGCTGTGTAGCAATGAGATACCTCCTTGACTTCCCGACAATGGAACACAGAATCAAGATCTGGAGAGCTCGTGCATACTTAAAAATAAGTGCAGATGAGCAGCACCCTCTGCATGACGCTGTATTCAGAGAAAAGGGTGACAGGCTAAAGAGGGGCAAATCATGGATGGGTCGGGCGGAAGATGTCGTCGGACAGGTCTGCAGTCTTACCAGTATCAACCCCGGCAAGGAATGGGTGCCGGTGCCTCCAGCTTTTAAGTGTACCTTCTCCTGCATTATCACACTCGACAGACGGTGCAGAGAGCAGAACCCTGCCGCTGTCAATGCAGAGGTTAACGCGCTCATCTATGATCACTCAGATAGCCCCGAAGTGCTCATCTATACAGATGGATCTGTTGTAAAGCAGCAGCGAAGTGCGTGGGCATTTACAGCCCGCTCAGCGGGCCGAACCGTTCAAGAATCCAGTGGTGCCCACTCCATGACCACGAGCAGCATGACGATGGAGGTGATGGCAGTTACACAGGCTTTCATATGGCTGGAATCACAGCATTATACCAACGTGTGTGTACTAAGTGATTCAATGAGCATGATTCAGAAGGTCGAAGCTGGATCTGTACGTAGACAGTGGACTGAGTCGCTGCGGAAGTCTGTTGTTCGCAAAGTCACCTTCATCTTCGTCCCGGGACATGCGGGAGTCGAGGGAAATGAACGAGCTGATAAATTGGCTGGCTCTGCACCCCCTGTAGATGGCCAGCCCATGGATCGTGCCGATGTTATTAACGCCCTTAAAGATATGGCGAGAACAGATGATTTTGACGCCAGTGATTCCACATCGCTTTCCAGGATGAAAGACCTGGGAGTAAGAATCGGCACAGCCAGACGCGAGAGGTACATCGGGAAAACAAAGCGCCTCGTCAACCAACACAGAACTGGCACTATTAGCCACCGGACGCTGATGCATATGCTGGGGGGAGGATCTGAGCACCTATGGACATGTCCGGAGTGCAACGAAGATACCCCAACTGATAACTAACTAATATATGTCCAGATTGACCTATGGAAGGTCAGGTCTTAGTCAGATATGACTGAGCTACCGTATAACAGTAGACGGTACTACCTGGTTTCTGTTAGCGCCGAACGTTGGGCGGCGCTTACCAAACCCGACACCCCACATTGTGCCAACGGCTTCGGGCGGAAGAGCGCAATTGGGAGGGTACAAGCCTTACCCTGGTGCGAGGAAATGCAAGCTAAAGACAAAATTGTCATGGCAGGGCAGACCAGGCCCTAAGCCTTGGTTGGCGACTGGTCTAGGATCGAAGCTCCGACAGGCGGACAGTTAGAGCATTGCTTTGCTGATCCGGCAGCTTCTGCAGCTTGTCTTGTTCCAGATGTAGGGGTGTTACCTTTCCTCTGGAGTGAACTAGGCAGGCCGAGAGAGGGATCATGCTGCATGGGCAACACATGATCTCTATATTTTAGCCCAGGCTTTGTGCTATGGAGAGGCAATAACTCCATCCCTGGTCTTAACTGGTCTCGGAATCAAAGCGAGAGGCAACTGTTACGGGTTATAAGTCCTTGTCAGTTGGCGTAGACATGGGGCGCCACGCGTTGCCTCTGACGGTGGGAGACACCTATAGGTGTCACTGATCAGCTACCGCCCGCCTCAAGCTGGGCAGCCCCCAGCCAATTGGGTGCTGATCCGCCACAGCCTGCCTGCTTCAATGGGTGCTTGGGGCTAGGACAAAATCTGAATCGCAGGCTGTAAAACCAATGCACCAGGTAAAAACAAAAATATAAATAGAAACCTCAAGCTACGGCTTGCAACCTGGAACGTGAGAACCATGTGTCCAGGATTTTCCACTGACTTGACCAATATTGACGATGTGAGAAAAACGGCTGTGATTGATGCCGAACTCAATCGTCTTAACATTGATATTGCTGGCCTGCAGGAGACTCGCCTCGCTGAGGAAGGGTCACTCAGGGAAAACAACTACACCTTTTTCTGGAAGGGTAAAGGGCAGGCAGAAAAAAGGCAACACGGTGTGGGCTTTGCAGTGAAGAATTCGCTACTGGGAATGATTGAAATTCCAGCAGGAGGAAATGAAAGACTATTATCCCTGCGCTTGGCAACCTCTTGTGGGTTTGCCACCATTATTACTGCATATGCACCGACACTCGATTCCTCTGATGATGTGAAGGATTTGTTCTATGAGGAGTTAGACTCTGTGATCAAGGCAGTTCCAAAATCCGACTACATTTATATGCTCGGTGATTTCAATGCTCGTGTGGGCAAGGACTCGAGTTCATGGCCAGTGTGCCTTGGAAAATACAACATCGGTCGCATGAATGAAAATGGGCAAAGGCTGCTGGAGCATTGCACCAGTAATGACCTATGTATTACAAACTCTTTTTTTAAAACAAAAGAGATGCATAAGGTCACATGGAAACATCCAAGATCCGGCCATTGGCACCAGCTGGACTTCATCATCACACGGAGACAACATCTGAACCATATATCATTGACTCGTAGTTACCACAGTGCTGACTGTGATACGGATCATTCTTTGGTTGTTGCAAGGGTTAGACTGAGACCAAAGAGAATCTACACAGCTAAACACAAATCTAGCCCCAGGATTAATATTATTAACACTCATGATCCTGAAAAGTGCTTTCAGTTTCAACAGCAACTTGAAGACGCTTTCACTGATACACCAGAAAATTGTACAGTAAATGATAAATGGAATAAACTTAAGGAAACTCTTTGTAAAACTGCCGTAAAGGTTTACGGCACTGTGGATCATAAGAGGCAGGACTGGTTTGCGGCCAACAGCGAGACTCTGCAGCCCTTGATTGATAAGAAGAAGAAAGCTCTCTTAAGAAACAAGGAAAGACCAACGCGTAACACTCTGAGTGAGCTAAGGCAAGCTAGGAAGGATGTGCAAAAGGCTGCCAGGCAGTGTGCAAATGATTATTGGATCAAGTTATGTGAGTCCATTCAAATCGCAAGTGATAAGGGAGACATAAGAAGCATGTATGAAGGAATAAAGAAAGCCTGTGGTCCAGTGATCAAAAGAAGTGCACCATTGAAAACCTTGACTGGAGAAGTCATCACTGATAAGAAACAGCAGATGGACAGATGGGTAGAGCACTATTTGGAGCTTTACTCAAGTGAGACCAAACTAGCGGATAATGCCCTCAACGCCATAGAGGCTCTACCAACTCTTGACCACCTGGACACACTTCCCACCATAACAGTTAAGTGTGCTATAAATGAACTTGCATCTGGCAAGGCTCCAGGTAAGGATGGGATTCCAATAGAGGTTATCAGGAGTGGGCAAGACACACTCACTATACAGATCCACCAGCTAATAGAGCTATGCTGGCGTGAAGGACAAGTCCCACAGGATTTCAAAGATTCAAGCATCATAACACTGTACAAGAACAAGGGCGATCGGAGCGACTGCAACAACTATAGAGGTATCTCACTTCTGTGTATTGTTGGAAAAGTATTTGCCAGAATTGTTCTGCGCAGACTTCAAGTCCTAGGAGATCAAGTCTACCCCGAATCACAGTGTGGCTTTCGACAGAACCGGTCTACCACTGATATGATATTCTCATTGCGACAAATGCAAGAAAAATGCCGTGAACAGAATCAACCACTGTTTATTGCCTTCATCGACCTCACAAAGGCATTTGATTTGGTCAGTCGTGAGGGTCTGTTCAAGGCACTAAAGAAGATTGGCTGCCCACCAACTCTTCTGTCCATTGTGGAATCGTTCCACACAGGCATGAAGGGTATAATCAAGTTTGATGGTGCAACTTCTGAAGAATTTGAAATCAAGAGTGGAGTTAAGCAAGGTTGTGTACTAGCTCCCACCCTCTTTGGAATATACTTTTCACTTCTACTGAAATATGCATTTCGTGATCAGGATGGTGGTATATACATTCACTCACGCTCAGATGGCGGCCTCTACAATGCTCAGAGATTGAAGGCTAAGACCAAAATTAGGAGGGTACTGATCAGAGAGTTGCTTTTTGCAGATGATGCTGCAGTTACGACCCACTCTGAGGAAGAATTGCAATGTCTACTATCTGCATTCTCCAATGCTTGTTCTGAATTTGGTTTAACAATTAGCAAAAAGAAGACACAGATTATGTCACAAGGTGCACATGGGGTACCATCAATCTTTATTGACGACGCCGAACTAGAGATAGTAGACCATTTTACATATCTAGGATCGGTGGTAAATAGCAAATTATCCCTAGATCAGGAAATCAACATCCGGATTGGTAAGGCAGCAACAACAATGAACAGGTTAAGAAAAAGAGTCTGGGAGAACAGGAAGCTTACTGCCAAAACAAAAGTCCTTGTCTATCAAGCCTGTGTCCTTAGTACTCTTCTCTATGGCAGTGAAACCTGGACAACTTACTCACACCAAGAGAACAAATTAAACAGCTTTCATATGCGGTGTCTGCGAAGAATTCTTGGTATTAAGTGGCAAGACAAAATCACAAATACTGAAGTATTGGAAAGATCAGGTTGTGTGACAGTTTATTCCATGCTCAGTCTTCGTAGACTTAGATGGATAGGACATCTTAGGCGGATGGATGATGGTAGAATACCAAAGGATATCTTTTTTGGTGAATTACAGATGGGTAAGAGATCTCAGGGTCGGCCTCTACTACGATACAAAGATGTGTGTAAGCGGGACATGATTGATACAGGCATTGATAATGCACATTGGGAGCAAGTCGCCGCTGAACGTGTTGCATGGAGGGCAAATATCAGAAATGGAATAAAGTCAAAGGAGAAAATTATTGCAGAAAAGTCACACACCAAGCGTTTGAGACGTAAGATGGTGCATGATGGTGGAAATGACCACGTGTTCACATGCACCCACTGTGAACGGACATTTACAGCGCAAATTGGCCTTATCAGTCACACTCGCTACCGCCATAGTTAAAAGTTATTATGCCTTTTTAAAGCACAAACTATCGTCTGTCAAGACGGCAAGGTGCCAATGTAATGTCCAGATTGGAAAGCGTGTATAAAACCAGCGTAAGATCTTGGGCATAAATATTAGAATGATTAATCTATTCACTACATATATCTGTTCACTACATGTGAACTGTAAGATTTGCTTCCTCCAGACAGATTCTGGCCAAGCTAATGGGTTCTATCTGCCCATGAGTAGGTTTTCTTTCCTAATAATTTTGAAAGGCCAGCAACCTCACAGCCTATATTTGAGATTTCCAACTGGCATGGGATTTGTAATCTGCACAACTTTCACATGGGACCCTCTGCTGTTCACCCTTAGCTGAGAAGACTACATACCTGATCTCACTACCAAGCAATCAGCGGGACACATCATATCATCAAATATAAGCGGTTCTTGGTAAAACTCCCAGCCCGATGCTGAGATTGAACCTATACCTTCTGAGCCTGAGATGGACACCTTAAAATCTCAGCCATGCTCCCCCTCCCCCAACATGCTTTTATTTATTTACTTGTTGGGTGCCTATAATTTCAGTTTGTCAAATTTTCAATACATCTTTTCTAGATAGATTTAAATGAGGCAAACATTGCTCTTTGATCACACAATGAGAAGAGAGACCACTGAAGAACACCATGGTGACCAGAGATATCAGAGGTAGGAAAGGCAGAGGCAGACCAAGAAAAATTATGTTGGGTGGCCTGAGATGACGACATGGAGGAATATCATCAATAGAACTGAACCAGAACAGCAAGGACAAGATTTGTGGAGAGACATGAACATACACACCACTTGGCAGTGCACACGATGATGATTATATCTGAACAATGTTGATGACTTATAGTTTGTTTTATATTATTTAACTCTATCAAGTTTGGAACTGCCAGTGGCTTATGCTTGTTAATGAGTTACAGGTAACTCTGTGCAGATTATTAGCCCTCTTTCTCGCCACTTATTTCTGCACAGAGAAATTCCTGCCACCATTTTCAACATTTTGGATGAAGATGATGCTGCTTATCTTTCACTGTCTTCAGTGCCCTAAGTGGCAAATGCATGTTGAGGAAAAAATCATCCTCAAATTGGTAAGGAACTCAGAATGTTGTGTTAGAAAATCAGGGCCCAATCTGTTAGATTACCAGGGCACATTGATTTCGTGATTCAAGAATTGATCTAACACTCCTTGTAAACATGTTGACTTTATCCTCTCATATGCACCTCCCTGCCATCCCACACGTAACTCCTAACTCGAACATCCTTGAATATGTTGTTTCATCCATTACTGTGTCTTTAACTATTAGTTGGTCACACATATTTCACAATGATAATACACACAAAGGACACCAAGTGATTACAAATTGAGCTTCAGAAGTACAACAAAAAGAGAGGTCAACCAATGATTCTTTGGTGAAGAATTGGAGGAACAGTTTTGACTAAATAATATTTATAACATGCTAAATAAGGCAGCAATGATGCAAGACACAACAAACTGAAGATACTAAATGTGTTTACCTGAGGAAGATGATAGAAATTTTGTTGAAATACAGTAAGAACACGAATTGTTTTACTCTTATTGCGACTAAATAGGCTAGATTTCCTTCTATGAATGGTATAGTAATGAAGATTTATAATCAGCTGGAGAGGACTTTTTCAAATACAACAGATAATACTAAATGACATCTTAAGCACTGCCACCTCAGGGCTTAAGTGACATGTTAGGTCACAAGAGAAATGTTATTTTCTGTGGCGATGACAACGCTAAAGGCAGATCATGGGGAAACATTTCCTCCAACACACAGGGGGAGGAGCTCGAAACTGCACTTGAAACCATTGACCTGGTTTGTATCAACAGTGGCTGTGTCACCAGAACAGCAAGCCGTCCAGGTGACAAGGAAAGTGTTATTGATCTAGCGCTGGTTTCTCCTTCACTCACTACAGTGTGTAGATGGGGTGTCCTAGGGTACCATGGCAACGACCACCACCCTTGCAGCATACTAGTGTTGAAAGGCAGAACCAGGCAGCAAAAGTCAATGGTCAAGACTTTCCAGTATCACAGTACAGGGCAAGATGTGGTGAGTAAAATAAGGCGCAACAAGTGCAGAAAGCTTCAGGGCAGGAAAAAAAGCTGGGAGCAGAAACCTTGGTGGAATTTTGAGGTGGAAAAGGCCTAGTGCTGTAAGGAAATGGCAAAATGCCAAGAAGCGAGTTGCCCATCCTTGTCCCTGCATTCACTTAGAAAAAGATGCACACAAAAGTAAGCTATTTAAAAAACCTGGTTAAGGTGGTTAAAAGTGAAAAACGGGCAGAGGTTTGTCAAAGAGTAAGCACAGACAAGTCACTGAAATTGTTCTGGCGACAACTTAAAAGAATGAGTGGGGTAGTCAAGAGTAAGAGAATTTCTGACTTTAAAGGTGCTTACCTCATCTGGCAGAGGACTGACGAGAACAAGGGCAAAGCCCTCTTCAAACGCTACCTAGAGCAGAGCAACCAGACAGACATGAGAGGCCGAAATCTTGCCAAGGAGGTTACCTCAGACAGGTGCAAATCCCAGAACATTTCGGATGAAGACGCAGTGACAGTGAAAGAGATCAAGGCTGTGCTTTGACGATCAAAAAACAGCGCTCCAGGGCCAGATGGCATAAGATATGACAAAATAAATATGTGTACAGACAATGAGCTAGAGAAACTAACAGACATGTACAACAACAGTATAGGGAGTGCTAGCATCAAGGAGTAGTGGTTACACAGCTATCTGATTCCCTTGCCGGAGCCTGGCAAAGGCCACACAAAAATTCAGGGATGTCGAGTAATAACCATGCAGAATACAATAGGCAAGCTGCTGGAGAAGTTAATAGCCAGAAAAATATCAAGCCAGCTAGAGAGGCAAGGTGTTTTCCCACCAACCCTGGGTGGGTGCCGTCCAAAAAGAGAAACCTGGACCAATGCAGCAGTCTTTGCCCATGATGTCTATGAAGGTTTCCACTCAGGCATTGAAACATTTGCTGCAGCGATTGATCTTGAGGATGTGTACAACAGAGTACCATTGGATTGTTTAATGCTTCAGCTTCTTGAACTCAAGATAAGTCCTTTCCTACTTAGTTGGATTGCTGCAGCCCTCTTCCAACGGAAATTAGTTTTTAGATGTGGCAGTTGGACTTTGGAACCAACAACAATATATCCTGGCCTACCACAGGGATCACCATTATCTCCGGTGCTGTTCAATGCCTACAATGTGAGAATCACCAGCGAGCAAATCATAGGACCGGGGAGGACATTGTCGTATGCAGACGATGTTTTAGTGTATCGTCAGGGTAAGGATAGAGATCAGGTTGCTGTGGAACTACAAACCGAACTCAATCGCATAAGCACTTGGTGCGTTGAAGCTGGGGCAATGGTCAACCCAACAAAGGCAACAGTGACATGGTTCTCTTTGAATAACCATATTGTCAACACCCCAACGCCAACTGTAAATCTGGGTTCAGAGACGGTGGAAAGAACGCAGGCAATGAATTACTTGGGGATACAATTTGATCGAAGCCTAGCTTATACTGAGCACGTAGACCAGGTGATAACAAAGGCCAAGCAGGGTTTGGCTGCGATGCGGATGATGGCGGCAGCAAACTGTGAGCAGCGCCATCTATGTCTTCTTTACGAGGGTCTGGTCCTTTCTGTTTTGGAGTATGCGATGGCGATCCTGATTCTCAGCCATAAGCAGATGGACAGGATACAGAACGAAGCTATGTGCATTATTCTTGGATGTACAAGAGATGTGCGATGCGCTACCTTCTTGATTTTCCAACCATGAGGGACAGAATACAAATTTGCCAAGCACGTGCCTATCTCAGAGTCAACGCAAACACACAACATCCACTGCATAGCGAGATTAATAAGGTAATGGGCAGCAGATTAAAAAGAAGAAAGTCGTGGATGGGTCAAGCCAAAGACATTCTTCAGCAGGTGTGTTCACTTGAGGACTTAGAACCTGGCGAGGAGTGGTACAAGTGCCAACAGTTCTGTACATCCTTTTCAGTGTGCATCCAACTAGACCGGAAATGCAGACAAGAAAATCCAGCTGCTGTGGAGGCAGAAGTACAAGCTCTGATCTTCGAGAATTCTTTAGAGAATGATGCTGTCATTTACATGGATGGATAGGTCATCCGAGGAGTGAGAAGTTCATGGGCCTTTTGGCTCAGGCTGGAGGGAAAATTGTGAAGGAAGAGTCTAGTGCTTTTGTTCTGACCACAAGCATCCTGACTATGGAAGTCATGACAGTAAAGAAAGCAATAACATGGCTTGAGACACAGACATTCAATTGGACATGTGTCCTTAGTGTCTCAATGAGTATGCTCGAGGATAGAGATGGGGTGGGTCCGAAGAGAGTGGCTGCTGTCTCTGGAGCAGTCTCGGCTGGTAAAGATTAGTTTCATCTTCGTGCCAGGGCATGCAGATGTACAAGAGAATGAGCAGACTGACAGGCTTGCAGGTAGGGCTATTACGGAAGGCGGACGAGCCATGGACCAGGCAGACATTCTGAATGCTCTACGAGAAGTAAGTCGTTTACGAGAACCAAGCGATGACTGGGAATTTACAACCATGGTCAGGCTGTGAGAACAGCAAGTTAAAAGAGGGGTGCCAAACAAAAACACTACGCAGGAAGTCAAAGAAGAGTAATAAACCAAGAGAACTGGTTTTGTGAGCCGCTACATGCTGCGAGATTTGCCGAGGGGATCTGAGCACTTATGGACTGAATGGTTCGATGTGCAATGAGGATGATCTGTCGACTACCTAACTAAATGACATATTAGACAGACAGACTGAAAGTGGGATTTTCTGTCACTCACCTGTTGCTTCTCTAACTAAGAAGGTCCCCTGTGGATTACCCGGTAATAATAACATCTTGTCAGACTCTTTTCTATCATACTCAAACCACCAACTGAAAAGTAAAAAAAAAAAAATGGGATTTGAGTTCACACAGTAATTTTTCCTAGTATAATATGAGCAGGAATTTGCATGACAATTATTCCTAGTGTAATATGAACATTTGTGTTCACATGATAATTAGTCCTAAAATAATAGAAACATCTGAGTTCACACAGTAATTACTTCTAGTATAATATGCAGATTTGAGTTCACATGTCTTTCATTCCTGGTATAATATAAACATGAGTTCACATGACAATTAGTCCTAAGATAATAGAAACACTTGAGTTCACACGGTGATTGTTCCTTGTACAGTATGAATATGAGTTTACATGGCAATTATTTCTAGTATAATATGGGTATTACAGGTTACATGCAAAATTATTTATAGTATTTTTGAGCATTTGAGTTGACATGACAATTATTCCCAATATAATATGAAGATTTCAGATAACAGCTTACAGTAAACAGTGAGCCCATTTACACACCATAAAGATATGGGGATATAGCGTTAGATCCATATATTAACAACATTTACATAATTCAAGTGTCTCTTGTTAAGTTTCAAGAAATCATAAAATAACTGCATGCAACTTTATGTTAGGTTTGCTTTATAAAAAATCAATTACACTGCACACAGATAGCTTTAAAAGTGCTCAAGTCTTTTCCCAGAGATTAGAAAAGGAGAATTTCAGCTCAAGGCACAAGCTCTGTAGCACCAGCGAGGATCAAAATGTGTGTATACCAAAATCAGCAACACATAATATGTTTGTGGGTGTTTTCTGACACTGAAATGTTGGGACAGCCGATTATTTCCAATTTCCAACAGATGAGGTATTTTTTATAAGAAAAATATGCACACGTCCTTTCAAATTTCATGTCCTTATCTGAGAATGCTAGTCAAATCCACTACCCCAGGTTTTTTACGCTTCGTAATTTGTATCTTCACTGTTCAAAATTTGTACACAGAAGTCAGAAGTTAAAATCGTACCTCTAAGTCACATTACATGCATGTGGTTTAGAAAACAGAGCACTCAGTTCTATGCGGCCGGTTTGGGAGGACTGATAAAACGATGGGATAAGTGCATAAATGTTGGTGGAAATTATGTTGAGAAATAAAGGGACAATGTATGTATAAAAATAAACTGGTTTCAAGTTGTTATCATATTTAGTTATTTTCCTACAGCCATTTGTGACTTAATTATTAACTTACCCTTGTATTACTTTGTAGTAACTTGTTATTGTCTCTTCCTTTTATTGCTTTCCTCAAGAAGCAAAATCTGTGTCCTGAAACATCTGAAGTGAATATTTTCTGTATCTATGCAGGACTGCCACGTGACCTGTCTATTCAAACATTTTCCAAAACTGAAATGTTCCTATAGTTAATGTTTTAACTTCAGGTTTGCAGAACATGAAATTATAGTTGCTATACTTACTCCTGAGTCTGAGGTGAGGTGCCATCTTTGATAACATAATTGCTTGGAATGTATCCCTTCTTGTGTGTCTTACAATGTGTCGCAAGCCACCAGTCATCCGTTTCTAACCTGAGAAGAACAAATTAACTTAATGCATTATGTGCTTAGGCACTTATTTGTAAACTGAGAAGAAGAAATTTGCTTGCATTCATTACAACATCATTTATTATGATAATATTTTATATCTCATGTACACCAGTACAACGGCTCTGTGGTGAAGAGGTTACGAATGTAATTCACAACCCCGCATAAGAAACACAGCTGTGGGTGATTTGAAAGCAGGCTGCCTTGCGTTAGTTTCACAAAAAAAAGGTACGAGTGCAGAGTTAGAGGCATTTTGTTTACCATCTTGAGAGTGGAGACAGAGGCGTTTTGTACACCAGTTTCAGACTGGAGATAAAGGCAGTCACTGTGGCTGTTAGACAGCTGATCAGAGCAATAAGTGTCTGACTTCTAGTCAGTTTGACTTGTAAAGGATCCCTTCGCCACAGATGGGAACTTGCAGAAATGCTCCAGCGTCCTCCCATAGGATAATCTCAACACATTGCACAAACTTCATAGCACCAGCATGGATCCAAGTGTACCAGAACCACACATGCTAGAGGTATTTTTATAGTTGGTGGATGTTCACATTTTGATATTCCAGCTAGGCGGAAGCCGATCCAGCGTACACATTATTTAAAAGGCTATGGGATTTAACGTGCACAAAGATCCTTCTAGCTTCTAACTTTTTATCTAAGAAGACTAGGTGCCTGACTCACTAACCCTGAATTAGGGGGACATACACCCTCGGTGAACCGTGGCAGCACAGTGCCTAGCGTGCTTACCTGCTGACCCGGTGGTCATGTTTTCAAATATCCACTAAAGCGGATGTTTTAAAACTGACCTGGAAGTGAAGACAGCGGGTGTGATATTGACCATATCGTACAACAGGTAAGTAAAACATATGGGACTAGTACCACATACCCAATACTCATCAGGGCAGAGATACAGATAGACAGAGAGATACAGAGAAAGAGACATACAGAGAGAGAGATACAGACAGAGAGAGAGATACAGACAGAGAGAGAGATACAGAGAGAGAGATACAGACAGAGAGAGAGAGATACAGAGAGAGAGATACAGAGAGAGAGATACAGAGAGAGAGATACAGAGAGAGAGAGATACAGAGAGAGAGATACAGACAGAGAGATACAGAGAAAGAGACATACAGAGAGAGAGATACAGACAGAGAGAGATACAGAGAGAGAGATACAGAGAGAGAGATACAGATAGACAGACAGACAGAGAGATACAGAGAAAGAGACATACAGAGAGAGAGAGATACAGAGAGAGAGAGATACAGACAGAGAGAGATACAGAGAGAGAGATACATAGAGAGAGATACAGAGGGAGAGAGAGATACAGAGAGAGAGAGATACAGAGAGAGAGATACAGACAGAGAGATACAGAGAAAGAGACATACAGAGAGAGAGATACATAGAGAGAGATACAGAGAGAGAGAGAGATACAGAGAGAGAGATACAGACAGAGAGATACAGAGAAAGAGACATACAGAGAGAGAGATACAAACAGAGAGAGAGAGATACAAACAGAGAGAGAGATAGAGAGAGAGAGATACAGACAGAGAGAGAGATACATAGAGAGAGATACAGAGGGAGAGAGAGATACAGAGAGAGAGAGAGAGATACAGAGAGCAAGAGATACAGAGAGAGATACAGAGAGAGAGAGATACAGAGAGAGAGAGATACAGAGAGAGAGACAGAGAGAGATACAGAGAGAGAGAGAGAGAGAGAGAGAGAGAGAGAGAGAGAGAGAGAGAGAGAGAGAGAGAGAGAACAAACTTTATTTTCAAAGGGTTAAGAATTGGGCACGTGGGCCCATCTGACATTCTGCCTTCTTCTCTCTTTCTTCTCATATGTTATTTCATTCATACATCACTTATGAAGCTAATCTCAGACAACAACAGAACAATATACATTAAAACGCATGGAAAATAATCAATAATACACGACTCACTGAGGCAATGAGAGGGGGAGATACAGAGAGCACAAAGATGAAATTTAGTTTCAGTTGTTGATACTTATACATCAGTCAGTCATACACATACATATCAACAAAGATAATATAATGTCATACGTTGAATCTTCAACTTCCAAAAGGTCTCCTTTCTTGAATGACAGGTCATCTTCATTTATGGCTTCAAAGTTGTACAATGCTCGCACTGTAGAGAATAAAAACATGATATCTGAACTGCTCTTAACCAACAACATTATGTAAGGAAGGCTTACTCAATTGTCAACACCCAATTAGGTAAGCAAGTCTGTGTCTTCAGACTATTATTAACAAGACTGACAATAATAACCACATGAGCAGAATGAATCTTAAATATTTTTTTCCCCTTGCAAACATTAAATACAATTGCTGACCTGTTCATGATCTCGTCTTGTTCCTCTTGTACCTTGCGGTGTCGAGGTGAAGCATAAACAGAGGGAGAGTGCCAGTTTATGGGATTCATATATCTTGATTCCCATGGATTCTGTTATTCCCTCTGTCCATCGTTTACATTGTTAACCCCTTCTTCTGGTTCCGTTTGGTCTGTACATCATTGCTTGTTGTGGTATAATGTTAGTTGCTAGCCTAGTTATATGGCCAAACAATGTAACTTGCTTTTTACTGATGAAGTCTAGCACTGCGACAACACCACCATTTGATAATATACTTCCTAGAAGCTCTTTACTTGTTTCAGGGGGTGTCCTTTTAAATGAATCTATGTTGTTTTTTCTTCTTTGGTTATATAGCCATTACCTCTGTTTTACTGATGCTAATTTTTCTGCTATGCTTCTTACACACTTCGTTTAGGCTATTTATGTGGACTTGTTATTCTGCTTCTGATTTTGCTATTAGTGCTTGAACATCCGCAAATAGGAGTTCTTTAATGGTGTAATTCACCATTGGTTCTTCTTCTGTGTTCTATTCATCATGTTGTTTCTTTACATATTCTGCCTATATAGGTTATAAACAGGGGGGGGGGGGGGAAAGGACACAACCTTGTCGTACTCCAGATCTTAAGGTGAAGAGTTCTGAGTGCCCTCTGTTTGTTCTTACCATATATTCACTGTTGTTGTGTATCCATCCATCCATCATGTGCCATGCCGGTAAGCGTGGGCGGTCATGTTCTGCCATCTCACTCGATCACCAGAGTCGTGGATCAGCTCCGTGTTTCTGTCTCGACCATGCCACAAGGCCAAGCCATCCAGGTACTTGCTTCTAGGTCTTCCCCTTGATCTTACCAGTTGTCACCAAATTCTCCAATCCATTTCTTCTCATAACATGCCCAAAAAGTTTTGACTGTCTACGTCTAATTTCTCTAATCAATTTACGATCTTCATTTGTTTCTTGAAGGACTTGTTCATTGGTCTTTCTGGCTGTCCATGGTATTCTTTGCATTTTCCTCAGAAACCACATCTCTACAGCCATCAGATGTTTTTCAGCCTGACTGCTCATTGTCCACGCTTCACATCCATACAAAAGTACAGGTTCAATGTAGCATCTCAACACTCTTTTTCTCGTTTCAATTGACATCTTTTTATTGGTCAATATGTTTTTCATCTTGCTAA
Source organism: Cepaea hortensis (assembly GCA_963921405.1). NCBI lineage: Eukaryota > Metazoa > Mollusca > Gastropoda > Stylommatophora > Helicidae > Cepaea > Cepaea hortensis. The sequence goes on from OY992893.1 coordinate 49,556,201, forward strand.
AGGCTACTTTTGCCATGGCGATTCTTGTTCTAATCTCTTCAAGGCATCTCCCATCAGATGTTATTACTGTTCCGAGATAATTGTACCTGCTCACTTGTTGAAGAATATTCCCATTTACTTGTATATTACATTGTGGTATTTCGTCCTTCCTAGTGACGACCATAATCTGTGTCTTTTTACAATTTAATTTTAACCCTAGTTGTTCACTGTGTGTAACAATCGCATCTACTAAATTTTGCAGGTCCTGTTCATTGTCTGCAATCAAGACTGTATCATCTGCATATCTAATGTTATTGATGCATCGTCCCCCAATGTTGATTCCTTCCATATCTTCAATATTTCTGAAAATACTTTCACTGTACAGGGAAAACAGATCTGGAGACATTACACATCCCTGTCTCACACCCCTTTTAATAGGCTGATATTGGCTTACCTCATTATCAACTCTTATGGCAGCTTGTTGTTTCCAATATATGTTTTTTACAAGTCTAAGATCTTTTCCATCAATTTGTAGATCTTCAAGCATCCTTATCATGTTGACATGTCTCACTTTATCAAAAGCCTTTGTGTAGTCAATAAAGCAAAGGTGTAGATCTTTGTTTACTTCTATAGAACGTTCGATTATGTTTCTCAGTATATACACAGCATTTACTGTACCCTTGCCTTCCACAAACCCACATTGTTCTTCTCCTATTTCAGGTTGTATTTTCCTCCTAACTCTTTGCATGATAATTCTTAGCAAAATCTTCGTGATGTGACTCATTATACTAATTGTTCGATGTTGATCACATTCCAAGGCTCCTGATTTCTTTGGGATTGCAATAAATACAGAATTACATAACTCCTGAGGTATATTTCCAGTATCATATATTGTATTAAGCAGACTGGTAACTTGATCTATTCCATATTCTTCTAAAGCATTAATCATTTCTGTTGTGACGCTGTCTGAACCGGGGGTCTTGCCAGATTTCATATGGTTAAGAGCATTCTGAACCTCCATCTTCAAAATTGCTGGTCCTTCATTATTATTTTGAACATCATACTGTTCGTCTCTGTTATCGTCATACAGGTTTTGCACGTAATCTGACCATTCATGTAATATCTGATCTTTTTCTATTATGACTCTTCCATCTTTTGTCTTTAGGCAGCCTGCTGATGTACGTGTTCTTTGATAAGTAAGCTCCTGAATTCTTTTGTGCATTAGTTTCGCATTGTTACTGTTGTGTTGTTTTTCAATTTCTCTGCAATTTTTCTCAAGCCATGTTTCTTTTGCCTCCTTACATAAGGTTCTCACTTTTCTGTGAATTTCTTCATATTTGGCAGGATTATTTTTGTTCTGTCTTCTTGTTTCCATTAGTTGTAAAATTTCTTCAGTCATCCATGTCTTACGGCCCACTTTCTTTACTATTGGAATAGTTTTTTCTGCTGCACAACTGATTGAATTCTTCATCGTTTCCCATTGATCATCTACATCTTGAAACAGGATCTCTAGATCAGACAATATATCAAATTTGTTCTTTACTTCTATGTTAAAATTATCTTATATTTCTTTGTCAGTTTTCAATTTGCACAAGTCATATTTAGGGTTTCCTGCTGTATACTTGACTTTCTTTAACTTTACCCTCAATGTGCCTGTAATTAATCTGTGATCACTGTAACAGTCTGCATTTGGAACTGTTTTTACGACTGTTAACGCATTTCGAAACCTTTTGCTAATCAGGATGTAATCTATCTGGTTTTTAATCCTGCTGTCTGGACTCCTCCATGTCCATAATCTTCTAGGATGCTGTTTAAACCAGGTGTTTCCTACAACCATTTCTTGTTCTTTTGCCCATTCTACAAGTCTGTATCCTCTTTCATTTCTCTCTCCTAAACCATGGTTGCCTACACTGCATCCATCGCCTTGCTGTCCTATTTTTGCGTTGAAATCACCCATTATGATATTTATTTCTGATTTTTTGCAGTTCTTCAAAGCAGACTCCACGTCATTATAAAATTCCTCTATGCTTTCTTCACTGCTTTCACTTGTTGGGGCATATACTTGAATGACATTTATTTTAAAAGGTCTTCCGTTTAATTTTACTAATAGGACTCTGTCTGACACAGCATGATATCCTTTGACAGAATTTGATGTTTGCTTATCTAATATAATGGCTACACCTCTTTGCTGTTCTTCTCCCCCAGAGTAAATAATCTTACAATCCTCTCTTGTCCTTATCCCTGCTCCTTTCCATCTCGTTTCCGATACTCCTAATATGTTAATCTTCTCTCTCCCCATTTCTTTTTTGATGTTTTCTAATTTTCCATCTGCATTCATTGTTCTAACGTTCCAAGTTCCTACTTTCAATGATATTAATCTGTTGCACCTAGTAGCCTGTTGACGGTCTGGAGTCACCTGGTGCGCATGACTATCCCTACCGGGCGAGGCTGCTCCTATGGAGCACCCATTTACGCCGTTTCTCTGATTATCGATGATTTCACACGATGTTGTGTATACTTCTACATAAATTTGTTAGATGAGCACTTACTATATTGTTTAAGGATTTCCCACAGTTTATTTATATCTACTCTATCAAATGCTTTTTCTTGGTCAACAAAGGCTAAGTAGAGTGTTTCATTACATTCGATTTAATTCTGACCCTGTTCAACATGATATATTTCTAAATAAGTTACAAACAAGAATAAACATATTTTTCCCAAAAGAGTACATCTTTGTGTTAATATTTTGCAAATCCTTTTATATCAGTCTCATAAATGGTTCATCGTAATCATCATGTGCCCTGCCATTAATTAGCATAGGTGTTCAAGCACCTTCACAGATTTTGGTCTGTGGTGTTCTGAATAAACTCTGCTGATGATACTCCTCCATGCCACAGTCCCAGTCCATCCAGCATAATTTCTCTTGATCTGTCCTTGCCTTTTCTTTCCAGTCATTACAATGTTTTCTAATGCCTCTCTTCTCATTACATGGCCAAAGAACACTGTTTGCCTTCTTCTTATATTATATATAATGTTCTACTTTCATTATCCTTTTCCAGGCTTTCTGGAACTTCATTTTTCATTAGTTATTCTAGTAGTCCAAGATATTCACAACAAACATCTCAGATTCCACCTCTTCAATTCCCCCAAGCTGTTCATTCACATTCCAAGATTCACTGTCATACAACAGAACAGGTTCTATGTAACATTTCACTAATCTCTTTCTAACATCCAATGACAGCGTCATATTGCATATGGTTCTTTTTCCTTTTCTGAAATGTGAAAACGATGCAGATGGTCAATATCAGCACTAACAATACATTTCAAGATGAGGATGCATCAGCACTAGAAATAAGTGCCAAAACAACGACACCATCCTTATCTCTGTGTCTAGAGACTAGTCATTTTGTTGTTGTTGTTGTTGTTGTTGTTGTTGCGTTTGCTCGCTTTTAACTCAAGTGTAATCCATACATGTGCAACTACTTCTAGTTCCCTGAACTGATTTTTGTGTGTGGATTAGTTTTCCCTATTACCAATGTACCTCGCCACCAGGCAAACCCACTCTGACTTCAGAGGTACTTGTAATTTACGCCAAGTCAAGGACGAAAAGTCAACAATTTGGTCCACTGACCAGTGTAGGGGTTGAATCCACTACCTCGGCATCAGACGTTTAAGAACAAGCACTCTTATCCATTCTGCCATGCTGACCTCCCTCAGACACGTCATGATTATTTATTATTTAATTAATAATAACAATAATAATAAATAAATAAACTTAAGTATAATATACTTAAGCAAAATAAACATGATTAACAAAAACATACCTCTGTTTTTGGAAGGCAATGTTGGCAAAGGCCTTAACCTTGTTGGAGAAGTAGGATCACTGTTTGCAGAACTGAGACCATCTTGGGTCACATGATCATGCGTGATCTGAACTGAAGGACGAGGGTCAGGAAGATATCTGGCTTTGGACCTTCCACTCTTCCCTCCTGGTGGACAGACATTACCCATCACGGACAGGCACTAGGAGCGCAGGCTGTCTGTAACAAAACGGTCCTGTTATTAGCACAACTTGTTGGTCTGATTGGTTTACATATTTTTTCATGAACAATCATTTAAATGTCTGATTTCATCTGAACAATACTTGGACATTTTAGAAAAAGTACTTTCAATTGATTGGTCTGATTGGTTTACATATTTTTTCATGAACAATCATTTAAATGTCTGATTTCATCTGAACAATACTTGGACATTTTAGAAAAAGTACTTTCAAAACAAAGATGATTTTATAACTTGTACATAATGCTTGCAAGATGGCGCTGATGATAATGTCAAATAAAAAACAGTTTTTTCATACAAACTGATAGTATGAGGGAAATTGATAAAGTAACAGAAATTTTACTATAAAGTGCAATATTTTTTTGTGTTGCGTATCCCTTACGGGACGTTGCAGTCAACACCAGCATTTTCAGCTGCTGTTGATGTACTAGGCAAGTGTTACGTTCAGTAGTTTGCCATTGCTTTCTGAACGACCGGCCTCTATACCTTTTTCGAAAAAACCAGCACCGCCGTGTTTCGAACCCAGGTATACGGGCTCACAAACCGCGTTCGCAAGCCCTTCAGCCACAAGAGAAAAGAAAAATCACAACAACAGAAATACGATTCCTGAGAAGAATACTCAACATATCAAGAAGAGATAAGATCAGAAATGAAGACATCAGGACTAAAGTGGGGGTTATAGCAGCACTAGATTTTATTAGAAAGCAGCAAGTCAAATGGTTTGGCCATGCAAGTAGGTTACCATTCAACAGCATATCACAACAAGCAATGATGTATAGACCAGATGGAAACAGAGGAAGAGGCCGACCACGTAAACGTTGGACGGAGGGAATAGCAGAGTCCATGGGAATATCGATATATGAAGCCTATAATCAGGCACTCTCACGATGTTTATACTTCACCTCGACACCACAAGGTACAAGAGGAACATGATGAGATGAGAGATGAGATGATATCAAAACACTGGGGACTTCTCTCAAGAGGAATATTGTTACTTTACAAGAAGATGAAACAAATCATACAGAGGGCAGTGGCTCTCCTAGAAATGCTTGGGTTATTAGGGAAGGCAACACAATGTGTTTGTTTCTTTCAAGTTTTCCCTTCCTCTAGTCTTTTCCTCTAAATTTCCTCTTCTTCTAAGCTTTCTCTTCCTGTAAACCTTCTCTACCTCCAATTCCCTCTTCCTCTAATTCATCTCTTGCTGTAATATTCTCTTTCTGTAAGCCTTCTCTTCCTGTAACTTTTCACTTCCTGTAAGCCTTCTCTTCCTGTAAGTCTTCACTTCCTCTAATTCATCTCTCCTTCTAAGCATTATTTTCCTCTAATCTTCTCTTCCTGTAATTCTTCTCTTTCTCTAAGTCATCTCTTCCTCTAAATCTTCTCTTTCTCTAAGTCTTCTCTTTCTCTAAGCTTGCTTGTGTTCACTGGCTGTGAACTCCAGTGCGAAGTCGTGTATGCCGGATGAAGACATCCTGTTGTCCAACATCAGTGTGATGTCATACAGGACCTGAGGTTTGCGTGAGTATCTGTTGTCCCATGTCTGGCTTATTGGTGTGCAGACTGGTGGTTTCTCGCTGTGCAGGCAGACACTCTCCGACTTCGGAGGAATCAACGATCCTACTGACTTTAGCCAGGACCCCAAAGTGACCTGTTTCCCAGGACGCTTGGCGAGGACGCATCAATAGGTTTTGGCCAGTATAGAACCTAGCCCTGGTGCCTTGGAAACACCTCTGCATCCCTTTCTCTAAACTTCTCTTCCTCTAAGTCTTCTCTTCTCTTCGTCAAGTCTTCTCTTTCTCTAATCTTCTTGAAGCCTTCCCTTCCTATGAGCCTTCTCTTATTCATAGTTTTTTTTTAAAGAATCAACAGCACAGCCCTCTGGACAAACACGCTGACTCTACGTTTCACTCAGCAAATGTCAGGTGTAGATGCTGGTTGTTCCTTAACACACTGGTTGTAAACACCTCTAATTCGTTCCCACATATATCCCTCCTTGCTGAAACCACACTTAAATCCAAACTCGAACATCCTTAATCATGTTGCTGCCTCTGTTATTGTATCTTCAACTAGCAGCTGTTCATAGTCTTTAGAATGTCTCCCCTGCCCATTGTGAGCAATGGTTACCACTTTTCTTTCTCCTGGAAGCATTCATCAAATGAAAATGTTTTTTGTTTTTGTTTTTGTTGGCATATCCTTTACAGGACATCGCTATCAACATCAGCATCTTTCAGCTGATTGTTGATTTCTTGGCAAGATTACGCTCAGTAGTTTGCCATTGCTTTCTGAGCGACTGGCTCAATACCCCATAAGTTACAGACATGGCGAGAACCGCTACCGATTCTCGCACGTCATGTTACTCATGAGAGTATACAGGATTACGGAGAAAGACGTTAAACCCCTAGGCCAGGGGGACCGGCCTATGTCAATGTGCTTGCACAATATCAAATTTAAATTCTGAGGTTGCCTTGGTAACAGCTGATGAATAACATTTAAGAGTAATGCATTTGTATTTCAGCCTAATGGATTAACTTGTTCGCTTCATTTTAATTTTGCAGCGTAAACCGAACGTGATGAAATACCATGAACTATGCCAGGTAACAAATTGTGTAATCTGTTGTTTGTGTCATTGTTTAAATTGTTAACAATGAACTACTACCATATTGATTTTCTGACTTTTAGCTTCATAATACACTCGATGAACCTAAAAGACAGGCAAATCATAAGAACAGAAGGAATGTATGAAACTGGGTTGAACCTAATAGACTAGCAGATGCTAAGAACAGAACCAATTTATGAAACTGGGTTGAACCTAATAGACAAGCAGATGCTAAGAATAGAAGAAATTTATGAAACTGGGTTGAAACTAATAGACTCAGATGCTAAGAACAGAAGGAATTTAAGAAACTGGGTTGAACCTAATAGACTGTCAGATGTTAGGAATAGAAGGAATTTATGAATCTGGGTAGAACCTAATTGACTAGCAGATGCTAAGAATAGAAGAAATGTATGAAACTGGGTTGAACCTAATAGACTATCAGATGACAAGAACAGAACAAATTTATGAAACTGGGTTGAACCTAATAGACTATAAGATGCTAAGAACAGAAGCAATTTATTAAACTGGGTTGATCCTAATAGAGCTGGGTTGAACCTAATAGACTGTTAGATGCTAGGAATAGAAGGAATTTATAAATCTGGGTTGGACCTAATTGACTAGCAGATGCTAAGAATAGAAGAAATGTATGAAACTGGGTTGAACCTAATAGACTATCAGATGACAAGAACAGAAACAATTTATGAAACTGGGTTGATCCTAATAGACTGTCAGATGCTAGGAATAGAAGGAATGTATGAATCTGGGTTGAACCTAATAGACTAGCAGATGCCAAGAATAGAAGGAATTTATGAAACTGGGTTGAACCTAATAAACTATCAGATGCTGGGAATCGAAGAAATTTATGAATCTGAGTTATTGTCTGATGAAGGAGATCCATGATCACAAATAGTAAGTAAAGGATTCTTCTACATACCTTTGGTGCACTGAGCATTTGATGTTAGACCCATATTTTTATAGACAAATCGGCACTGGCTGGGTGATGGGGTCAGTATCATGCTGACCACCTTTACTTCCCAGGACATTTTTTTGGTACCAATTTTAGGTTGGGTCAATTTTTAAGATTTAAATTTGCCAAGATGCAGATTGAACCCATGAACACCGGGCCGGCAAGCGAACATCTAGCTACTACACAACCACGGCACAAATGACAATTGGAAACTACCCACACAAAACCTTCACCAGCAAAGACCCATTTAGTTTCTGGATTCATCTCACGTTTAATGCTTTACTGAAAATCAGGCCACTGGGCAGATACCATAAAAACCGCAGAGCAAGCGTGTCAATAGCTACAAATAAAGTTGAACATTATTTTAACACCAACATTGTGCGAAATGAGATGCCTGAGGAGAGCTGCCAACTTAACAATCGGAGACTGAGTAAGAAATGCTGTTATCAGACAGACTGTGGGATCAACACCTTGTGCCACATTTATTGAAAGACAGAAGATCAAGTGGTTTGGCCATGTCGTTAGAATGCAACATCAGCAACTGGCCTTACATCAAAGATCATCTGCGACGAGACCACGAGGACGTCCAAGAAGAAAATGGATTGACGACATCAGAGACATTGTACAACCACACGGAATGACACTATCCAGTGCCGTCCACAGGGCGCTGGAGCGCAAATTATTCCTCTCCACGACGCTTGACGGCAGAAGTGGAAGATGATGATGATGATGATTGTGCCAGCAGTGTCATACTTAGATGACAGAAACACAAGCAGAATTCTAGCAACAGAGATGAAATGCCTCTGAATACTGGATAGAACAAAAAGAAACAGACAAGAATTAATGACATAATAAATCAAGAGGGTAGTATCTGGGAAGACTAAGAGAGCCAAATTCCTGGAAGAAGTCGAACGTGTCAGGCAAAACGCACAAATACCACACTATGTTGTAAACAAGCACAATACAATTATGTACAACAACAACAAAATTATTGGATAAGCATGAGAAGAAGTTAGTTAGTTTGTCGCGGTTCCCACTTCATGGCAAAGGATAGCCCCATTATGCTCTGTTCCTGTGCCAGTGAACATCACAAAAAAATGCTCCTCACTGCCCCATGTGAAAAGTGGAACAGACAGGAGTCTCGACAAACCAACATCCCCCACAGGTATACAATGTATAATGCCGCTGCCAGAATATCAACATAAAAGTCCACCATGAAAAATACAGTTCATCGTCAATGGAAGTGGCAGTCACTAGAAAACCTGCAGCTTCACATTGCTGTATAAGGCAACTCAGTTCAGCAACCGACCACTTTTCTGAACATGCACTTCGTGCTATAAACAACAGCAGACATATATAAAAGCACACTATATGAAATTCACAGCTCAGTGATGCTCCACGCACTCGGTAGCAGGGCGACGGAACCATGCACTACCAGTCCAATACGAGAAAAATACGCAAGCAAACCGTAGCCACAAGCATAAACACTGCAGATGCCTAAGCAGCTCAACCGCCTATCCTCCATGTTAGGGACCGGAAGTCAAGAAGAAGTGAATTATGTCAGCAATTATTCCATTGAGAGTCAGGTGGTTTGGTGATGTGAGCAGACTATCAAAAGAGAGCATACCACACACAGCATTTACATTTAGATACAGCAGAAGCTGAGCAAGAGGCAGAACCCAGATATCCAGCCTGCAAAAGTAGAGATGGATATCAACTGTCAGGAACCATATAAGTAAGAAATTAGATAAGCTATCAAATTCCTTTAACTATGAATATAATATTTGCCTGTTAATAAACAGAAGTATGAAGCCAAAATTATATAAATAGAGCAAGTCCAACACATTCATTAAAAATCACAAGTGATCATTTAAGTGGCTGGTACAACAATATTATTGGAACAGTAAAAACACCATGCAATGAATATGTCTATTATCAGAATAATCATAAGCTTTCACGCTCCATGTCAAGTGCAGCATTTGGTATGTTACATTCGGCTGCACTGTAGACCTACAGTACTTAGTTGAGGAAAAGAAATAGAATCCTAAGTGCTCTGACGTCACTGAAGTAATCTCGGAACCCAGCTCATGAAATTCATCACAAGCTGATGTCAAGTGCCTTACTAGCATCAATTATTTTCATGGAAAAAGAAGAAACCAAACCACAAGATGGAAGTTATATTTTCGGTTCTATTTTCCTTCAAACTTTTTGTTTATTTCTGTTCCACTCTATGGTTTAAAAGACAACAATATCACATGATCTTATCATGGTTTGGTTTTGTAAAGGGACCCAAACAAATCCTAACACTAAAGAATACATAACTTGATATATGAAAGAGAACATATAAAATTACATATGTATATTGGCGAGCCACATTATATGATTTTGAGATATGAACAATCTATACTGGTGACGAAAAATTATAGAGGCATTTGAGAAGTGGAGTCATTGTAAAATGTTAGGAATCAGCTTTAGGAACTAGTTTAAACAATAAAACAACAGAGAAATGAACATGTTATGGGAAATATAACAGAATAAAAGAGGCTTCTTAAGGTTACATAGGACAGTGAGGAGCATTTCGTGTGATATTCACTGGCACAAGAACGGAGCATTATGGGGACGACCCGTTGCCGTGAAGTTGGAACCGCGACTAACTAAGAAACAAGTAAATGGCTTGGTCACATCCTAATACATGAAGCAACAGAAACAAAGAGAGTCAGGAAAAAGTTAGTTACTGGCCCCTTTCCATGCCTTGAGACATGCTGGGCATGTGTTAATTAAGGGACTCTTTTACACACCTTTTGCCATCAACACAGCATGACGTGATCAGTGTATATATCTGTGTGTGTGTGTGTGTATATATAAATCGGCAGCAGTTATCTTCCTCTTAGAAAACATTGGCAGTTTTTATCTCCCTTGAGCGTAAATGTTAACAACAGTGATGTGAGTGTGTAGGTCATACTTTGTCAAGTGCTCAAATAGTATTTTCCTCTTTGTTCATATAAATGATAAACTGACACACAAACATTAATATCTCAGCTTAGAATTGAATAAGGAACCGTTGGATTTGTTTTTCCAAGACGTACCCAACTATGCAGGTTGTATAATTAAAAAGCAATTTAGAAAGTGTTACTAAAATGGCTAAGAGGTAACATCTAAACAGATGTCATTTTAAAAATAATATTTGATTATGCCGGCATCTACAATAAATATCATCTAAAATATAGGGATTTACAAGAGACAACATTAAACCCTATTATTTTAAACTGTATGCTTCTTCAAGCATCTTCACACTTGTTTCTTAAGTTACAGTAAGGCCTTTGTTCCAGGTCATAAATTTTGGAACATCATGAATGACAAGCGGGTTTCCATTAAATTTTATTTCTTTAACTGAATCATTGTATCATGAACAACAAAACAAGCAGGTGTGAGAGTAGCCAGTGAAACAACAAATTGGTTTGAAGTACAAAGGGAAGTAAGACATTCTCTCACTACTCACATTCAACATTTATGCCCAAAATGCAATGGGAAATGTAAAAAATTATGTCTGTGCCAATTTTGATTCATGCATAACTGGTAAAAATCCTATTTCAAAACTCTGATATGCAGATGAAATAGCTCTCCTCTCAAACTAGCCACTTTAGTAATATTTTCTCAATTGCTTTTTAATTATATAACCTGAATAGTTGGATACCTCTTGAAAAAACAAATCCAACGGCACCTTAATCAAGTCTGTAGGTCAATTATAAGCTGAGATATTAATGCTTGTGTGTCAGTTTATCATTTAATAGTAACATATAGAAAAAACGATTTTGACCTTTTCACTTTTTTGACCCTACCTTCACCCACACAACTGGTACACTCATGCCAAGGGAGATTAACACAGCGGCCCATCTAACTCAAGGACAGCTTATTCTGCCAGTTTATATATATACACCCACATACACAGATATAACAACTCCAAGTCATGCTGTGATGACATCAGATCGCGCGCGGACTGCACGCACAGGCTTGTCAATTGCGAGGCTGCCTGCGTAGATGCATTTGGACAAAAGAAAAGAAGCCCCGTTGGAAAGATGACAAATTATCAATAATCCCGACCATGTAGAGTGATGAAAATTTACACATAAATACTAAAATTGATGTTGAATGCAAACATGCATTCATTGGCATGCAAATCACCGTGAATATTCCATAACAATATTAAATAGTCATCACTGACAAGAAAACGGCTATTTCCGGCCATTGAAATATCATATCAGAGCATGCGATCATCATTTTAGTTTGGGATGACCCTCCCGACTTTAATAGTAAAAAATGACACAATTTACATAAAAATGGAAGCTACATCTAATAACACATACTAGAACATACAAAGACATCTAGGGATTACTGCAATTAATTCTGTCTGTTAAAAGACATCCATCCATCATGTGCCATGCCGATAAGCATGGGCGGTCATGTTTTGCCATCTCACTCGATCATCAGTCATGGATGAGCTCCGTGTTCCTATCTCGACCATTCCACATGGCTAAGCCATCCAGGTATTTACTTCTAGGTCTTCCCCTTGGTCTCCTTCCTTCGATCTTGCCAGTTGTCACCAAGTTCTCCAATGTCATTTCTTCTCATAACATGGCTAAAACATTTTGATCGTCTATGTTTAATTTCTCTATTCAGTTTACGATCTTCATTTTTTTCTTGAAGGACTTGTGCATTGGTTTTTCTATCTGTCCATGGTATTCTTTGCATTTTCCTCAGAAACCACATTTCCACGGCCATCAGATGTTTTTCAGTTTGACTGCTCATTGTCCATGCTTCACAACCATACAAAAGACATAGTGTAGATCAAAACCTTTTTCTTTATACTAAAAACAAAAACAGACAAAAACATGTCAAAAAAAAATTGACAAATGATGAAGAAACTGAAAATGTCAAAGAACTTGTAACACCTTAGCTCCACAATAAACAACAATGAGGGTCAGTTTAAAGAGACTGACCATACCAATGCAGAGGTTAAATAGCACATAAAAATCTTTGGCATTCCACCAGCAAGCAAATCAAAAGTAAAAATGTTGAGAACAAGCATCTCCTGTGTCAATGTATAGATGTGAATTATGGACCATTTCACAAACACTTCAGAAGAAAGTTGAGGACTTTGAACTTAAATATTACAGACAAATTCTTCAGCACGACTGAATGGATAGAAGCGCCTGCTCTTAAACTTCCAGTGTACTGATGCCAAAGTAGCGGGTTCAACCCCTACACTGGTCAGTTGGACTAAATTGTTGACTTCTTGCATTGACTTGGGGACGTAAATTAAAAGTACCTCAGAAAGTCGGAGTGGGTTGGGCTGGTGGCGAGGAACACTGGTAATAGGGAAATCTAATCCACACACACAAATCAGTCCAGTGCACTAGACATAGTAAAACATGGACTACACTGAGTTCAAGGTGAGCGAACACAAAACAAAAATGCTTAGAATACTGTGGAACAAGAAGAAAAGAAATAACAACATTCTACAATCTGAACACCAAAGAAAACTGGCTCATAAAAAGTATAATGTCTCAGAAACTTAAGTGCTCTAGCCAACATAAAATGCCAGTTGTTTAGACAGAACTGTAAGGAAAGGTTCCTGGTAACAAGACAGGGATGGACTGACACAATGGTGGAGACATGACGTCAAAGAAACCCTTGGCATGAAAATACACAAGGTGGGTTTGCTGGTAAGGAATGAGTCCTTTCAGCGGGTTGTGATGACAGCGATGTTCTGTAAAGAACTACCTGATGCTGCCTATAAATGTAAAACCTGGGAACTCTAAACCAGAAAATACACGAGATGGGGTTGCTGGTGAGGAATGAGTCCTTTCAGCGGGTTGTGATGACAGCGATGTTCTGTAAAGAACTTACTACCTGATGCTGCCTATAAATGTAAAACCCAGTGTTTGCCTATAAATGTAAAATCTGGCAACTCTAAACCAGAAATAAACAGGCTTAAAGTAACTTCTGCTTCTTAACAAGGAAGCTGAATTACATATAAGCTTTTAAATATGTATTTAATGTGTACTCGGTCAACTGTAACCGCTTTAACCGTACCACTAACAGAATGAAAATAGAAAATATTCAAACTGCAACAAGGAAGTTAAACCTCACAAAACAGTGATTCTCAATTAGATTAAAATTTCCCTTCTCTCCAGCCTACAGGAAGGTTTAGAACTGAGAATGGTGTGGTTGTGTTATGTGGTGGATGAAGTTGAAGAACAGCTGACAGATAGTTGTAGGTTATGGTCTCCAATTTCATGATAATTGGTAGAGGATCTATTTTTGGAGACAATGGCTATGGTCATCGACCATTATGGTCACTGTTAAAAAGGAAAGCAATGGCAAGCAACTTTTTTTACATGTACCTAGAAAATCATGTTTCATCAATTAATATACAGTAAAACATGACTGCCCATGCTTATCGGCATGGCACATGATGATGATGATGTGTTAGCCCACAGACCCAAAACTGTTGAAAGTATTTATATTTTTACATACATTAACTCAAGGCTGCTGTCACCCCATCAAATTCGGCTCGTGAATATAATTTTATATTAAATTTTACGTCTTAAAATATGCTTCAGTTGAGTTTATTTTGTCATTTGTTACAAAAATGTGAAAAAATTATGCTACTATTCTTGTAGCTTTAAATTGTAACTATTTCTGTTGCTGTAAAATGTGTAGAACTAAGTTATGAAAATAATCAGGGTAAATAGGTCATGAACTCTTTCACACACCTTAGTTTAGTTTAGTCGATGGATCAACATCACGGCACACGGGTGTAACCCATAAGTGCTCCGTTCTCCTCCTAACTCAAACATGAGTCTGGAGAAACTCAGCTCAGTGCACGAACTCCGTAGCACCGGCGAGGATTCTTAAATACTTTGGGTAGATTTTTTAACTCGAAATTTTGCCAGGGCAGCGCTGTTAGGCTACTCTTTTTCAATTTTCAACTGCCAAGGTAATTTTTACGTGCGCAAAAATATACACGGGCGTCCGATCTCACTACCCAGAGACCAGGGGAAATTTTATTACTAGAAGTCCACGTGAAAAAATCTTGGTCCTCACTGGGGCTTGAACCTGGGACCTCCAGCACTCGAGGCGGACACCATACCTCAAGACCACGCAGCCCCCTAAACACACACCTTAAGGTACAACAGGCATATGGTGCTAGATCAAGCAGCACTCGGTGAGTGACATGGTCAGTATCAAGCTGGCCAACTTTACTTCCCAAGACACCTCCTGGTAGCCATTTTAGGCTAGGTCAAAATGACAGCCCAGGTCAAGTTTCACAATCTAAATCTGCACGGATGCAGATTGAACCCATGACTACCGGACTGACAGGTGAGTGTCTAGCCACCATGCTACCACAGCTTCCAGTGTGCATGTTTAAGTTTGTTGCATATCCTTTACAGGACGTCACAGTCAACTCCAGCATTTGTTTGGTTGATTGTGATTTCTTGGTAAGTTCAGTAGTTTGCAATAACTTTCTGAATGACCAAAACTCATACCATTGTATGAAAACCAGAACAAGGCAGTCTGCTTACAAATCGCCCACAGCTGTGTTTCGTACGCAGTATATGGGATTATGAAATTGCATTTGTAACTCCAATGCCATAGAGCCGGCAGTGTGCATGTACCAACATAAAAATAATGTTCATTGAGTGTTATATGGATATTATTTAAAATGTATCTTTAGACGTAAGTAATTTCAGAAAAATAATGACAACATTTTGCCTTGTTTAAGGAGTGAATAAGGCCCCCAAAAAGCAGAGAACCATTGCTATAAGCAATATGTGAACAGGGAGGCAAAACTGTGCACTTGAAAATATAGACCGAACATAAACATGAGGAAGTAATGATCCCTCATGCTTGCCTGTTATATTTGTTATTGTTGGATGGTGTTTGTATTATCTGTTTACATCATAGCTGTGATATTTGATTAGTTCAACTAACATCTGATTTCATGCCAACAATTGTTGATCAAGTTAGCCTTCTCAAGTACCAGGATGTAATAATGTTAATAGGAAAGGTGGAGCTGTGGTTGAGGGGTTAGGTATCCACTTCAGATTCTGAATGTACAGAATTCAAACTCAGCAAAGAGCTGGGAATTATCCAAGAGCCATTGGTTTCTAATTATATCACAAGTCCTACTGATCTCTTGTGTAGTGAGATTGGATTTCTAGCCTTCTTAGATAAGGGTGAAAAACAGGAGGTCTCAAATGCAAGTTGCACACAGTAAAAATTCTATGGCAGTTGGAAAATAAGAGATGGAATTCAATGGAATATGGCAGAGCAGTTTGATGATATGGACTCAACTGTTGATATTACCCTCCTGTCCCACACACACAATTAGATGGAAGATAAACTAAAAACACCTGATGGGAGGTCATAACAATTAGGTCTATAAGTTCATAAGGGAAAGAACAAGATAATGAGAATAAATCAAGCAAATGAAAACCCAATGAAATGAAACCCCACTTCAAGAGTTGGAATCATACCTAATTAGGTAGAGAAAAGAAGAGAGAGATGGGAGAACTGACATAAATATTAATATAAACACATAAAAGGCAAGAGCAGCTTTTAAAGCACTAAGAAATGTGTGGAAGTCTAAGAATATTAAGCTTAAAAAAGTTTTATCCTTATGTAAGTCTGGAGGCAGTTGGTGAGGCCTAAGTTAGCCTACAAATGTCTGTTACAGTGAGGGATGAACGGTGTCGACTGACAATCTGGTGTGGGTATATAAATGTATCAGAAACATGTTAAAAAGTAATAGTAATGTTACAGCAGATACTGCTGCAAGGGTGGAAAATGCAACTTCACAAATGCATTTTATGAAGTGAAGTAACCAGTTTGCTTCTTAAGTTAGTAAATTCCAATTTTAGGGGAGTAATGGTTGTCAAAGGCCCCATAAAATAATGAGGAATGCCTGCAATGAAATCAACTGTACCTTTACAAGCATTCCAATCTTTGGACTTAACACTCCCTGTTCCTACTTACATGGCTATGGTCAATAGTGAGTGTCTAGCACTATCAATCCAAACTCCCAAAGCCTACTGGGGTAAAACTAGACTGGGTGAGGTAACCCTGTAGAACCCTAGAAGAACAAGTCCTCCATCAGACATGGTTGATGCTAGAACAAAGGCTTTCGATAAAGTGGGACATGTTGACATGATAAGGATGCTTGAAGATCTACAAATTATTGAAAAGACCTTAGACTTGTAGAAAACATACATTGGAAACAACAAGCTGCCATAAGAATTGATAATGAAGCAGGACAATATCAGCCTATTAAGAGAGGTGTGAGACAAGGATGTGTAATGTCTCCAGATATTTTTTCCCTGTACAGTGAAAATATTTTCAGAAATATTGAAGATATGGAAGGAATCAACATTGGGGGATGCATCAATAAAATTAGATATGCAGATGATACAGTCTTGACTGCAGACAATGAACAGGACCTGCAACATTTAGTAGATGCGGTTGTTGCACACAGTGAACAACTAGGGTTAGAATTTAAATGTAAGAAGACACGGTCGTCATTGGGAAGAAGGAAATACCGCAATGTAATATACAAGTAAATGGGCATATTCTTAAACAAGTGAATAGGTACAATTATCTCAGAACAGTAATAACTTCTGATGGGGGATGTCTTGAAGAAATTAGGACCAGAATTGCCATTGCCAAGGTAGCCTTTTGCAAGATGAAAAACATACTGACCAATAAAAAGATATCAATTGAAACAAGAAAAAGAGTGTTGAAGTGCTACATAGAACCTGTACTTTTGTATGGATGTAAAGCGTTGAAAATGAGCAAACAAGCTGAAAAACATCTGATGGCTGTGGAAATGTGGTTTCTGAGGAAAATGCAAAGAATACCATGGACAGACAGAAAAACCAATGAACAAGTCCTTCAAGAAACAAATGAAGATTGTAAACTGATTAGAGACATTAGATGTAGATAGTCAAAATTGTTTGGGCATGTTATGAGAAGAAATGAATTGGAGAACTTGGTGACAACTGGCAAGATCTTAGAGACATTAGATGTAGATAGTCAAAATTCTTTGGGCATGTTATGAGAAGAAATGAATTGGAGAACTTGGTGACAACTGGCAAGATCGAAGGGAAGAGAGAAGGCCGAGAAGTAAATACCTGGATGGCTTGGCCACGTTGCATGGTTTAGACAGAAACACAGAAATGATCCACGACTCTGGTGATCGAGTGAGATGGCAAAACATGACCGCCCACGCTCAAATTGATGCAATGTGCTGATAGGATGTATGGCTGCAGGGGTAGCAGCCGCTAATATTGGCTGTGTGGTTGGCATGTAAGGCAGAACTAGGTAGAAAAACTCTGTGGAATATCGATCTAATGATATTCACCAGGGTCTTGCCCTGAACCAGGCATCACTTAGCATGGGCCTGACTTTGCTTAATGATGGCTGCCTAAATAGGCTTGCTTTTATACCAAGTAACACTGAGTGTTCTAGGCCTGGCAATTATAGCCAGGGCAGTTTCCCCCTCAACAATATGGAGTTTATTGGGGGTGTGAGAGGGTGATCACTTACAGTGTGTTCCTCACAGATAAAGGGAATATCGGACCACCAGAAATCTAAACAAGCTTTGTGTTACCCATGCAACATAATAAGTGATAACTCACGCCCAAATGATGTGACAATATACGTGGATGGGTTTATGGGGTGAGACCAATGTAGAAGGTGTGGCTTAGCTGCAAATGTTAAAGGACACTAAAAAAAAAGTAAAAAAGGAATCTGGTATATGATATCACATCACCAACATAGCAATAAAAGTGAAGGCTGTAATAGCATCATTCTTATTGCTGGAGAGACCAGGCTGACATTCTGAATGCTCTACAAGAAGTAAGCTTTTGCATGAACCAAGTGATGACTGTGAATCTACAACCAATGGCCAGACTGTGAGAACAGCAAATTAAAAGAGGTGTGGCCAAACAGGAACACTACGCAGGAAGCCAAAGAAGACTGATAAACCAAAACAGAACTGGTGTCATTAGCCGCTACACGCTGCGGGATTTGCTGAGGAGGCGATCTGAGCACTTATGGACTGAATGGTTTAATGTGCAATGAGGGTGATCTGTCAACTAACTAACTAACTTATGGTTGGAGAGTAGTACAGAATACCATGTTATGTTTGAGACACTGTCAAAGCTTGCTACACTAAACAGACACTGGTACATTATGCATGGGGTGGCTAGTACCATTATATCATAATAATATCTACATGCAAGTGGATTATTAAGGATTTCAATTTCTTTTACACTTAAACAACATATATTGAATCACAATTGAGGTCATTGTGTCACTGTAATGTTCATGCTTTGTTATTTTATGCATGACTCATCAGGGGAACACAAATTTAAACACATTTTAGACATCAGGTGGAAGATGCATGTATACAATTTAGTAATCATAAACCATTACATTTCTGTTTCTTCTTTCATTCGCTTGAAATTTGTCTATATCTGCAATGTGGTTTCTTGTATGAATTTCATTGTACCATTAAAATAAATAATTGGATTTTAAATAAGCATTAGAATTTACTGACAAGGTGCCAGTCAGTCACAAACACCATATTAACTGCTCATATTTTAAACAATTGAACGTATATATTTACAAAATATGGTTGTGAAATAATTAAAGCATGCGTAAAGAACCTCTCATTTTCATGACGCCCCCTCAATACAGACAAGCATACAATTTGTTGAGCTTCAATAATTGTGGTGAATGGGCCACACATGATCATTTAACAAACAGGGGAAACCTCAGACTAAATCAGGTAGCTCATCGTGTGATGTTTCTGGTCAAGGCAATAAGGCCAAATGTTCTTGGTTGGTTCCTTCTAAGTACTCTAGAACATCTCTAGTAGAGACACAGTGGGCCAGCTGTAGTTCTAGGTACCATGCTAAGTCATTTGAGTTGAGCCAAGAATGACATCACAGAAGTTGGGACACTCATATATGTCCTCTGCTCCCCATCTTCAACAACCAGCGAAGAGTTACAATACTGATGATACCAACTACAGTCTGATTATGTGTCTGTCTGGCCTTTCCTGGTAGTGCTGGGCATTGGCCAGATCCTCCTGTCACTCCCTGTCACACCATTCATCATCCAGGCAATGATGATTTATCTGCTCTTTCAATCTATTCACATGATCCTAAAGGGCCCTGACCACATCAGTCATTTAACATTATTTTACGATAAGACAATCAAAATTGACAATAAAATCTCATTCATTATATTAAATTCTAACATTCTCAATACTTCTTGATCCTAGCATTCTGATTATATCAATCATAACCAGTGGACAATCACAGTTTGAGTTGAGTATGTGCAACCAGCCCAGACTTCTGAACAAACAACAGAATTAAGTAATTACTCTAGCTGGAAGTCGATGTGGCTGAAGGGGTTTAATGACTTGCGTTAAAACTGTCTCCAGTGGCTGCACGGTGGTTTATTCCACATGCCACCAGTCAGTTAGATTTAAATGTGGACTTCATGTTCAGAAAGCAATGGCTAATTGCCTGGTCAATCACAAAGAGCCAATAAAGACTGGAGGTCATTACAGCGTCCTGGAAATGACCTGCAACCTTTTACAGAAAGAAGTTAGCTTTTGAGACGAATAGAGAAAGGTTTGGTGTTATGCTGGCTGTTATATTTTACTTTATCAAATTCTTTACTGTAATCTATGGCACACCATGTAAAGGTCTTTCTGTATATCAACTGATAGCTTGGTTAGTGTATGAAATGTGTGTATTGCACTATTTTTAGGGGCCTCAGCTAGACACTTGCCTGCCAACCCTGAGGTCATGGGTTTGATCAGCAGATGGGTGAATTAGTTTTCAAAATTGACATGGGCTCCCAGGTTGACCCCATCTAAAATAGGCAGCACGGATGACTTGGGAAGTAAAAGTGATCGGCGTTCTCACGATGTTCTTGATGATAAGTTTGTGATATGGTCGTTGTCTAGGTAATGATGCTCTTGGTGTGTCAATTGAGTTATCTAACGGTCTCACAATGCAACTCACCCCAGTAATACACATCCATCAGTCATTAAACAAGATTGAGTTGGCGCACATAATCCTTTAATACAGAAATAACACAGACCCTCGGAACATATTTAGATATCCAGAAACAATATAATCCATAGAATATCCATATCCTCCTCACAACATTAACACGCACACATCACTGTCTTCTCACGGCCTGCTTAATCTCAAATTCACAAGACAGGTAATCCAGCTCCTATCCACCGCTGGACCTCACACAATACACCCACACACTGGGTCTAGTCTCCACTAACTATATCACCCACTCTGGGTTCAGGCCTCCATTAACTATCCAACCCCCACTGGGTTTTAGGCCTCCATTAACAACTGGGAGAACAACACAACACCAGAACTGACCCACAGTCAGTCTAAACTCCCACGTCCTCGACAACCGATCTGTTTGGTGCCAAAACATCAACTGCCCAGAAGTCCCCTGACTTCACACGAACCGAACCTCAGTCGGTCTCAGCTTCCACTGCCCAGTCAAAGTTTTCCACTGTCTTTTAACCATGCTGTGTAGCCCCTCCCTGGGCTCCCCACAACATTACACCCCAGCCTAAAACTGTCTCTCCCCTCATCCACCCTGGGGTCTCTACTCACCCTCATCATTATTTCTCATGGCTGGTTGTTTTTCTCGTAGCCAGGTCACTCACCTTACTGTCTTCAACTTTCCTCTATTATTTCTCATGCCCGGTCACTTGTTTATGTACTAGCACGGTTATTCTCTTTAATGTCAATGACCCCAGGCATGTGTCAGGCGTGATAGTGACCTCATCACCTGCCGAGAGCCGACCGGTGTATAGAAATATGGGTCTAGCACTGCATGCCTGAAATGCCTTAAGGCGTAAAATGGGTCTACCCGAGACTGGTGTGGTACCACCTTCTTCTTTCTTTCATTTGAAATATGTCTATAACTGCAATGTTGTCTCTTATATGAATTTAACTGTCTTTTTTAGTTCACTCAGCGGTCCATAGAGTTTATCTTCCACTGCCGTCTCTCTATGCCAGAAGGTTTGCCTAGACATGTTGTAATTTGGGCAGTCTTGGAGTATGTGCTCTGCTGTCTGCGACGCCAATCCATATGTGCACATGGCTGATTCACCAATCTTGAATTTTGTAAAAGTGTGGTTGCGTAATCTATTGTGTCCTGTTCTGAGGCGCAGAATAATGACTTGTTCTGGTCTGTCCATAATGTGGTAGTCGTCTTGAGCAGGTTTTGGTGGTTTTCTGACTGATTTGATCATTCTTTTATTTTGGTGGTATGTAACGGGCACATCAGGCTGTTCTTCTTTTGCTCCTTCCTTAGCCAATCGATCAGCTCTGTCGTTTCTGGGTACTCCACAGTGGGATGGTATCCACTGTATGGTGACCTTATGCTGACTGCTAAGTTCAGAAAGTAGTATCCTTAGTACTGGCAATTTCCCAGACAGGAGCACCTTGAGTACTGATTTTGCATGTCAATAGCACCACAGGTTGTGTACCATGGCTGGTATTTAGTAATTTCTCTGTTGCTATCTTCATCTCATCTCATCATGTTCCTCTTGTACCTTGCGGTGTCGAGGTGAAGTATAAACTTCGTGAGAGTGCCCGGTTATGGGCTTCGTATATCGACATTCCCATGGATTCTGTTATTCCCTCCGTCCAGCGTTTACGTGGTCGGCCTCTTCCTCTGTTTCCATCTGGTCTGTACGTCATTGCCTGTTGTGGCATGCTGTTGACTGGTAGCCTACTTGCATGGCCAAACCATTTGACTTGCTGCTTTCTAATAAAATCTAGAGCAGCTTTAACCCCCACTTTAGTCCTGATTTCTTCATTTCTGATCTTATCTCTTCTTGATACGTTGAGTATTCTTCTCAGGAACCTCATTTCTGTTGTTGTGATTTTTCTTTTCTCTTTTTCTGTCATTGTCCAGGTTTGGCATTGGTAGCACAGAGTTGGTAGGAAGATTGTGTTGTAAAGTGCTTTCTTAGTAGTTATTGATACATGTTTGTTCTTTAGTATTGGTGCCATTTGTCCAATGAGTTGATTTGCCTTATTGCACCTATTTTCGATCTCGTCTTCTGATCTGCCATTTGATGATATTATACTTCCTAGGTACTTGAAGCTCTTTACTTGTTTCAAGGGATGTTCGTTTAGGTGAATTGTTGCCGTTTGTTCTTCTTTAGTTATAGTCATTACCTCTGTTTTGCTTGTGCTAATTTTCATGTTATGTTCCCTACACATTTCGTTTAGACTATTCATGTGGTCTTGTAATTCAGCTTCTGATTTTGCTATTAGTGCTTGGTCGTCCGCAAACAGGAGTTCTCTAATGGTTAGATTTGCAGATGGTTCTTCTTCTGTGTTCTCGTCATGCGGTATTCTTGCTGTCTCTGCTTGGCTGGTTTCTTTACATATGTTGTCTATATATGTTATGAACAAGAGAGGGGACAGGACACAACCTTGTCGTACTCCAGATCTTATGGTGAAGGGTTCTGAGTGTCCTCCAGTTGCTCTCACTATGCATTCACTGTTGTCGTATAAACTTCTACATAGGTTTGTTAGATGTGTGCTCACTCCATATTGTTTAAGGATTTCCCACAGCTTGTTTCTATCTACCCTATCAAATGCCTTTTCTTGGTCAACAAAGGCTAAGTAGAGTGTTTCATTGAATTCAATTGATTTTTCTATAAGTTGTCTAAGAGCAAAAATGGCGTCTGTGCATCCTTTGTTTTTCCTAAATCCAAGCTGCGTTTCGCTTAGCTGGGGTTCTAAAGTAGTTCGTAATCTTTTTTCAAGAATTTTGCAAAATATTTTCCCAGTATGACTCAACAGTGAAATGCCTCAATTTCAGCATCATAGCTATGGCAGTATTTTCCTGTTGGAACTCTGGCCGTGTCCCTAGTATTATTTGTGTATTCTATGTAAACTCCCGCTTCTCCATTTCGAACAGCATTTTGTGCTGACCCATTTGTGTAGGCTCGTATCCAGAGGTCCTGTGGGTATTCTTCATCAAGAAAGCTGAGAGTGACTGTTCTGCTCTTCCTTGTCAAATATTCCTCTCACTTTTGTCTGGATTTGTAGTGATAGTCTATGTTCATCTTTCCATGGAGTTCGCTCTGGTATAGTTTTTAGGTGGATACAAACTGTGGGCAGATGGGTGGTTTCTCTGCAGAGTCATTTGGCCTGGTGGATAAAAATGCTTCAAGTTTTCAAATCTGTTCTTCATAGGGTGTCCTGGCAAGCTGAGGAACTTTTCTGCTTGTATTAGCATTTTTGTATCTCTGCACTCTCTCAGTGCTTGTGTCCTCCCCAACTTCATCTCCACTATAAGGGATTGATCTCATCCCTCCTGTGTGACTTTAAGTGCTTGATTTTGCACCTTGTCCAGCTCTTGTAGTATGGTTTTTGATGCTGAACAGCACACATTTGATCCGCATTCCAGGTGTGGTCGTATGCTCTGTTGATAAACTTTGCTAAGTATTTTCCCACTGGCGCCCCATGTGGTTCCACTTAGTTTTCTCAGGATGGCTATTTTCATTCTGGCGTTTGAAACTGCATTGTTGATGTGCTTTCTCCATGTCAGCCTGCCATCAAATGTTACTCCAAGATATGTTGGTTCTTTATCTTCTTTAAGGGGTATTCCATTTATCTGGATGATCCCTGCCTTTTGTTTTGGAGAGAGGGTAATTAGAGTGGTGCTGCACTTGTCAGTGTTTATGCTGACACACCATCTATTTGCCCGTGCAGCAACTGCATCTACAGCTCTTTGTAGCAATCTGGTGGCCACTGATTCATGTTCATTTGTGCTCCATAGAACCAGGTCATCAGCGTACATTGCCGCTTTAATTCCATGTGGTAGATTAGCAACAAGATCATTGATGAAGATTAGAAAAAGTGTGTGGGACAAGACTCCACCCTGGGGAACACCATAGCACAGTAGTACTTTCTTGCTCTTGAGTCCATCTATCTGGATTCTGGCTCTTCTGCTGTGCAAGTATGCTTTCACCCATTTGTACATTCTTCCACTGACTTTACGGGCTCCTCTTGGTACTGTTTCTCATGCTGCCTGTAGTAAGCATTTCTCAAACTCTTCAACTACTTTATGTATGTCTTTCTCTGTATTCAGGTTTCTAACCAGTATGCTGGTGCGATACTTGTACACTGCCCAGTCTGCTTTCTTGTAGTTCCACCTTGAGAGGGTGCTGATTTCACTTACAAGCTAATTTTCTACAGTTAGAAAGACTGGCCGATGGTCACTGCCACCAAGTTGTTTCCCAACAATTTGTGTAATGTTCCACTCCAGGTCTGGTGAATGAAAAGCCGGGTCAGGTGCAGTTGTAGTGTGCCATGATCTCGAGTAGAAAGTATGTGGGTCGGACGGCTTGTTAATCAAGATGAATCTATTCTCATCCTGCCAGTCTTCCAGTCTCTGTTCTCTCTGGTTCATGTGATCATAACCCCAGCTCTGCGAGTGGCTGTTGAAGTCGCCACACACAATCATCAGATTATCGTTTTAAACAATTTTCAGTCAATCAATCATGTGCCATGCCAATAAGCATAGGCGGTCATGTTTTGCCATCTCACTCGATCACCAGAGTCGTGGGTCAACTCTGTGTTCCTGTCTCGACCACGCCACGTTGCCAGGCCATCAAGATATTTACTTCTCAGTCTTCTTCGTGGTCTCTTCCCTTCGATCTTGCTAGATTTTGCCTCGATCAAGAATTTTGACGGTCTATGTCTAATGTCTCTAATCAGTTTACGATCTTCATTTGTTTCTTGAAGGACTTGTTCACTGGTTTTTCTGTCTGTCTATGGCACATGTGTCAAACGCAAGGCCCGTGGGCTACATCCGGCCCACCGTACAATCATATCAGGCCCGAGAGGTCTCATCCGATGTACAAATATGTTCGGCCCAAGAGAGAATTTTCGGCAAAAGTATTTTTTATTGTCACGATATAAAGTACAAATCAAATTCCCTAATTAGCAGCCTTCCGAATGATAGGCTACCTGAAAGTGTTCTTGCTTAGATCAGAATAAGCGAAAATAAAAGTTGTGTAGTGAGTTAGTGTTCGTCGTTATATTTACCTAGCAACGTTCAGATACTCGGTTTTGGATTGGCGCATAAAAAAATGAAAGTAGTGTAATGCCAGGATATTACATCACTTTTCCCGCTCACGGCTAACCTGATATCAATCATGCGTCTGTCGGTAGATGCACAATCTTTTAAAATCAAAGCTAGCCTTTAAAATGGCCAAGAAAAATATTGATTCTGAAAGCAGAGCCTTTCAAAGCCACTGGGAGGCTGAATATATGTTTAATGATATGGGCAGTAAACCTGTGTGTCTAATTTGTGGAGATAATGTGGCTGTGATCAAAGTGTATAATCTGAGACGGCACTACGAGACTTAACATCAAGACAAGTTAGCCTGAATGCAGAGCAGAAGCTACAGAAGGTAGAAGAATTGAAGAGGCATCTAACATCACAGCAGATGTTTTTCACCAAAGCAGACAGATGGCCACCGATGTGAAAACACAGCTGATCGAAAAAGGCAAAGACTTTGTTGCATTCTCCCTTACTGTCGATGAAAGTATTGACACGACTGATACTGCACAGCTCGCCATCTTCTTCCGAGGAGTGGACTCCAGTTTGAATGTTACAGAAGAAATACTGGACATGAAATCCATGCATGGGACAATGACAGGAAAAGACATTGTTGACAACGTTATGTTAAAGTTGAACCAACATGAACCTGCCTTGGGACAAACTCGTTGGACTGACAACAGATGGTGCACCGGCAATGTATGGCGAAAAAAGTGGACTCAACATGGAAGATGTAATGAGCATTGTAACACAAACCGTCAACTTTTTCAGAGGCAAAGATTTAAATCACCGCCAATTTCAGTCTTTTTTTGCAGGAAATAGAGTCGCCGTTCAGTGACATGCCTTATCATACAGAGGTGCGGTGGCTAAGTCGGGGGAAAGTTCTCAGTAGATGTTTCCAGCTAATCAAGGAAATTTGTAAATTCATAGACAGTAAATGAAAAGATTCCACAGTTTTTCAGGATAAAAAGTGGAAATGTGAGTTGGCGTTTCTGTCTGATATAACCACTCATCTCAACGACTTGAACCTGCAACTCCAGGGACGGGATCACATTATCACTTATATGCATGATGCAGTGAATGTGCTTATGGGAGACACAAATGCACCAATGCAACCTGTCTCACTTTTCTTGTTGCCAGGCAATGTTAAACCAAGTCATCGCTATGGTACACTTTGCTGAAAAACTTAGCTTACTTTGCGCCGAGTTCGCACTGTGCTTTAGTGACTTTCAAGCACAGAAAAGTAATTTTGAGCTGTTTCATAATCCATTTGCCATAGATGTGCTTGCTTGTGTTTGTTGGCTTGAGCTCTAATGCGAAGTCCTGTATGTCGGATGAAGGCATCCTGTTGTCCAACATCAGTGTGATGTCATACAGGACCTGAGGTTTGCGTGAGTATCCGTTGTCCAATGTCTGGCTTATTGGTGTGCAGACTGGTGGTTCCTCCCTGTACAGGCAGACACTCTCCGACTTTGGAGGAATCAGCGATCCTAATGACTTTAGCCAGGACCCCGAAGGGACCTGTTGCCCAGGACGCTCGATGAGGACGCATCAGTAGGTCTTGGCCAGTATATAACCCGGCCCTGGTGCCTTGAAAACACCTCTGCGTCCCGCCATAGATGTGGAAACTGCACCTATAAATTTGCAGATGGAGTTAAATGAGCTGCAGTGTAATGGGACACTAAAGGCAAAGTACGACACTGTGAGGCCTCCACAGTTCACTTGTTTCATTCCTGAAGAGATGCCCCGGCTTCGTTTACATGTGGCTCAAACCTTGAGCATGTTAGGTAGCACATATCTGTGTAAGCAGCTGTTTTCTGTGATGAAGATTAACAAAACATCACACAGGAGTCGTCTCACTGATGAACACTTGCAGCCCATCATGAGAATCTCAATGACACAAAACATTACTCCCAACATAAATGAAATTGCAGCCAAAAAAAGATGCCAAACATCATGCTCTGACAAACTGACATAAGAGTCAAAATGTGTATACCAATGATGTTTTATTATTAAAACTTTTTTTCTGTTTTAATTTATATTAAAGTTTTAAAAAAGATTTAATTTTCAGCTTATTGAATGTTTATCCTGTCCGGCTCGTAACCTTACGTATGATTTGAGTTTTGGCTGCTGAGTGATTGAGTTTGACACCCCTGGTCTATGGTATTCTTTGCATTTTCCTCAGAAACAAAATTTCCACAGCCATCAGATGTTTTTCAGCTTGTCTGCTCATTCTCAATGCTTTACAACCATACAAAAGTACAGGTTCTATGTAGCACTTCAACACTCTTTCTCTTGTTTCAATTGATATCTTTTTATTGGTCAGTATGTTTTTCATCTTGCAAAAGGCTACCTTTGCAATGGCCATTCTGGTCCTAATCTCTTCAAGGCTTCTCCCATCAGATGTTATGACTGTTCAGAGATAACTGTACCGATTCACGTGCTTAAAAGTATGCCCATTTACTCGTACATCACATTGTGGAATTTCCTTCTTCCCAGTGACGACCATAATCTGCGTCTTCTTACTATTCAATTCTAACCCTAGTTGTTCACTGTGTGCAACAACCGCATCTACTAAATGTTGCAGGTCCTGTTCATTGTCTGCAGTCAAGACTATCATCTGCATATCTAATGTTATTGATGCATCGTCTCCCAATGTTGATTCCTTCCATATCTTCTATATTTCTGAAAATATTTTCACTGTACAGGGAAAAAAGATCTGGAGACATTACACAGCCCTGTCCCACACCTCTTTTAATAGGCTGATGTTGACCTACTTCATTATCAATTCTGATGGCAGCTTGTTGTTTCCAATATATGTTTTTTACAAGTCTAAGGTCTTTTCCATCAATTTGTAGATCTTCAAGCATCCTTATCATGTTGAAATGTCTCACTTTATTGAAAGCCTTTGTGTAGTCAGTAAAGCAAAGGTGTAGATCTTTGTTTACTTCTATAGAATGTTCAATTACTGTTCTCAGTATATGCACAGCGTTTACTGTATCCTTGCCTTCTACAAACCCACATTGTTCTTCTCCTATTTCGGGTTGTATTTTCTTCCTAATCCTTTGCATGATAATACTCAGCAAAATCTTTGTGATGTGGCTCATTATATTAATTGTTCGATGTTGATCACATTCCAAGGCTCCTGATTTCTTCAGGATTGCAATAAATATAGAATTACATAATTCAGGAGGTATATCTCCAGTATCATATATTGCATTCAGCAGTCTGGTGACTTGGTCTATTCCATATTCTTCTAAGAATGCTCTAATGGGCCACACTTGTGCCCCTAAGTTTGCTTTGTCTATCACAATTAAGCTCAGCAATATTTAAATAATTATTACTAAATAGAAAATGGGAGACTTTATAAGCAAACGTTTGCTAGTAATGTACGGACATTATGAGCAAACGGCTGGTCACGTGACGTTTACTACCGCCGTCGATTGGCTTAAGAAGACTATTATTCTCCCTTCTTGTCTGTCTTTTGTTTGCAGGTTCTTTTTATTCAAACCCCATCTTCATCTACATCTACATACTTCATCTACATACATACATAGTTTATTCCATAAAACTTTAGTGTTCATATCCTAATGAGTGCCTAGATACGTTACTTACTTCTTAATGTTGAATTTGTGTACGCACGAGATGAAAGTAAGCCTGTAGATGACACTAGTCGTCCTACCTTAAGTGAACCAAGTCGACAGACCTCCACTTTGCAACTGAAGTTCTAGTCAACATTTGTTTTTATGAACTCCGATGCGAGGGTTCAAAGGTGATAAAGTTCACACAGGGTTAAATTTACATATCATGTGACCTTCTTCTTTCACGTCTCAGCTCGCTCTGCCTTGCACCCGTTTTCTGGCTTCTGACCTGGGCGCGTCATGTGACCACATAACTCCGCCCCTTCGTGTCCCAGAGTCGGGTTGGTTTATCAACTCGTGTCTTAGTGACACAAGTTTACACACTTGCTCTGTTTCTCGTATCCATCTCATGGCAATAGTTAATCCTAATTATTTGTTGATTACTCTTGGCTGTTTGGCTCGTCTGTGTGTTACTTTTTTTTCGCATATCCTTTACAGGACATTGCAGTCAACACCAGCACTTTTCAGCTCCTGTTGCTGTCTTGGCAAGTTTTACGTTCAGTAGTTTGCCATTGCTTTCTGAACGACCGGCTCACATACCTCTGTAAGTAACCAGCGCAACGTGATCCTCTACCGAATCACCCGCAACTGTGTTTCGTACGTGAGTATACGGGATTACGATCAACGTCCTTAATATCTTCGTCAGGGAGACCAGACCGGCTGTGTGTTACTGGCACCAATAAATAGTTACACTGTAATCTACCATGCTTGACGTAGAAGGTGTCTAAGGTAGGGTGCCATAAGAGTAAAACTGACTGCCTCACCCAGTGTAAAACTGAAAATTCTACCTGCAAAGAGGTTGACATGATATAGTTGAGAATCTAGGTTTCATTGGAAGATGAAAAGAAGGGGAAGAATATTATTTGTCGTTTTTACTTTGTTTTATATTGTCCATCAACTCTAAGATTATACCTGTCATCTATATTTCTTGTTCACCTTCTTTTCAGTAATATACTTTGCTTATTTGATAGATGTCATTATTTTGAATTTCCCTTTGTTTGCCTATGCGTTGCGTCTATTTCGCCATCTGTCCATACAACTGGAGAGAGGAAAGTGGGGGAGGAAGATAATAATGACAGGATTTGCAATTTTTCGAGTGTCCATCGACAAGGGTATTTAAACTCACCGTTAAGGGTATTTGAACTCAATTAAATAACCCCCCCCCCCCTAAAAAAAAAAGGCGGGGAGTCAAACACCAGTCTCCTGCATGACAGGCGGAGATACTAACCACTACACTACCGAAGACACACTGATATTTCCACAAACATTAATAATGTAGTCAAATGTAGGTCACGTGACTAGCCGTTTGCGAATAGGTCACGTGACCAGCCGTTTGCGTATAATGTCCGTACATTACTAGCAAATGTTTGCTTATTATCACTTCAATAGAAAATAGTGTATATATTGGTTCTCATTCTTCTTCTTCGTTCATCCGGAGTTTTTTCCGGACGTGATTGCGTTGTGCCTGTTTACAGCAGAGCTGCGTTCTTGCGCCGTTAGGCCGACACATCCGACTTCTGCGGGCATTTGTTGACCGGGTTAACCTTCCCGGGGGGTTCTCATTCTAATGAGTACAAATTCAAATTGCCTCATGTTTTCCTGACTTCTTCAATGTTGTGTGAAAATAATGTGCTTCAAAATATGATGTTAAAATTGTGTTTTCATGGTGTTAAGAAGCAGTTCTTGTGGATATTATTATTGGTGAAGAAAAGTGGTGTGTTTATCATTATTCAGTAAATTCAATTGGATTGTCATCAAATAGGGAGAAGTTGTGCCTTGGTAAGTGAAATTTAAAAAATAATTATCACCCTGTTCTAAATATATGATATATCACAAAATCTAACATTATTATTATTTTTTTTAACCTTTTTCAAAATTATCAACATTGAGTGTTCCTTGTGCAATCTCCTTTAATTTGACATACAATGCATCTGCTACCATTTTAACAATTTGTATTGTGTGACACACCCCTGCTTAAGTAGTCTATAATATAATTAATAGACTACTACTATACTCTATTTTCCATTTTCTGCTAACCCGCTTTTTGTTTGGCAGTGAATCAGTTACTAATTACTATCATAACTGTAAATTACAAATTATACATAAATGAACTGACAAGTAATAAGCAAGTCAGTCAATCTGGCACTGAAAACTAATGAAATGCTACTCTACTGTTGGATACAGTTCCTACAGTTTCAGTTCAGTACTGACACGGTGACTACACTACAGTTTCAATTAGAGAGACAGATCAGAACATAATATTAATAATTAATATATTATTAATTTTATATTCGTTGCATTCTCGTGCCAGCACCATAAAATACTCATACTGTAACAAATAGTTCTCTTAAAGACACACATACACACAAAAAGAAAGAAACATGCTTATTATATTATTATTAAATCTACTCAATATCATTTATAATTCTATATTGTTGCAAAAGTTGAAAAAAACTTAAAAAGATAACTAACATAAGATTAAGAATATTTATTAAACTAATTTAATTACTAAGAAGATAAACATTAATTTACACGACGAAATATTAAATAACAGTCCTGAACAGACACTAGACACTAGAAACACACTGATAACAGTTATTACCTTAAATTCCTGCTTGAGAACAATGGTATCCAGACAAAACTAGGGAAGATATGTTCACTGTTCACTGAAGGAAGAAGGAAGTAATAAGCTCTAACAATCCCGGTATGTTATTTTGTCGATCACGTTAAAACTCTACAACGGACGAGATGTAGGCTTCATATCCGGTTGAGGTTCTAAATGGGATATCTAGTTTTATACAGGGGTTCTCTCGGCGTCGCCTCGGTCATCGTTATGTCATCAGCTCAGCTCATCGTCATCATGTGCCATGAAGAAGTGTGGGCAGTCATGCTTCCCCATCTAACACGATCACCAGAGTCATGGATCAGTTCTGTGTTCTTGTCTTGACAATACCATGTGGACAAGCCATCCAGGTATTTACTTCTCCGGAGTGCTTATTCGCAATGGAATTGCGAATAGAAAAAAAAATTATATTCGCAATGGAAGTAGGTCACGTGATTATTCCTATGTGTGTGTCCATATTACAATATTTTCGCGAATAGAGCCTCCCTTACTTCTCTACCTTCCCCTTGTGTGTGCGCCCCCCCCCCCCCAAGTTCTCCAATTTATTTCTTCTCATAGCGTGTCCAAATATTTTGACAGTCTATGTTTAATTTCTCTCTTCAGTTTACGATTTTAATTTGTTTCTTGTAGGACTTGGTCATTGGTTTTTCTGTTGCCCATGGCATTCTTTGCCTTTTCCGCAGGAACCACATTTCCACAGCCATCAGAAGTTTTTCAGCTTGGCTGCTCATTGTCCACGCTTCACATCCACGCAAAAGCATAGGTTAAATGTAGCACTTGAACAATTTTTCTCGCTGCAAATGACATCTTTTTATTGGTCAATATGTTTTCCATATTGCAAAAGGTTACCTTCGCAATGGCGAATCATGTTCTAATCTCTTCAAGACATCTCCCATCAGATGTTATGACTGTTCCGAGATAATTGTACCGATTCACTTGTTTCAGAATATTCCCATTTACTTGTGGTATTTCCTTCTTCATGGTGACGACCATAATCTGTGACTTCTTACAATTTAATTCCACACCTAGTTGTTCACTGTGTGCAACAACATCATCTGCTAAAAATGTTGCAGGTCCTGCTCATTGGCTGCAGTCAATACTGTATCATCGTCATATGTTTATGTTATTGATATCCCCCCCCCCCCCCCCCCATGGCGATTCCTTTCATATCTTCTACATCTCTGAAAATATGTTCACTGTACAGGGAAAAAAAGATCTGGAGACATCACATATCCCTTTTGCACATCTCTCTTAGTAGGCTGATATTAACCTATTTCATTATTCATCTTTATGGCAGCTTGTTGTTTCCAATATATGTGGTTTTTACGAGTCTAAGGTCTTTCCCATCAATTTATAGATCTGCAAGCATCTTCATCATGTTGACATGTCTTACTTTGTCGAAAGCCTTTGTGTAGTCAATAAAGTAAAGATGTAGGTCTTTGTTTACTTCTATAGAGCTTTCGATTACTGTTCTCATCATATACACAGCATACACAGTATCCTTGCCTTCTACTAAACCACATTGTTCTTCTCCTATTTCGAGTTGTATTGTCTTCCTAACTCTTTGCATTATGATTCTTATGAAAATCTTCGTGATGTGGCTCATTATACGAATTGTTCTATGTTGATCACATTCCAATGCTCCCGATTTCTTTGGGATTGTAATAAATATAGAATTACACAATTCAGGAGGTATATCTCCAGTATCATATACTGTATTGTGCTCTGCAGTCCAGTGACCAGGTCTATTCCATATTCTTATAAGGCATTCATTATTTCTTTTGTGATGTTATCTGTACCCGGGGTCTTGCCAGTTTTCATATTGTTAAGAGCATTCTGAACTTCCATCTTCAAAACTGATGGTCCTTTATTATGATTCCGATGATCACACTATTCTTCTTTTCTAACATCATAAAGATCTTTCTGATGACCCATGTAAAATTTGATCTTTTTCTATTATGATTTTGCCATCTATTGTTTTTAGGCAGCCTTTTGGTGTGTGACTTCTTTTATTAGGGATGTTATTAATTTTTGTGTGTGCTTTAATTTGGTGTTGAGCTTTAAGATGTCTTCCATCATCCATTTCTTACGTCCCAACTTCTTAATTTTGGGATAGTTTTTTCTGCAGCGTGGTTGATTGATTTCTTTAATATTTTCAATTGTTCGCTGACATCTTGAAATACGAGGGTAAGTTAATAAGTAAGTCACAACTGGCTGTAGAAAAATAACTAACTATAATAAGAACTTGAAACCAGTTTATTTTTATACATACACTGTCCCTTTATTTCTCAACATAATTTCCACCAACATTGACGCACTTATCCCATCGTTTTATCAGTCCTCCGAAACCGGCTGCATAAATCTGTGTGCCCTGTTTTCATTTACGCGCCATCCCACAGAACTATGTGACTTACTTATTAACTCGCACTCGTAACTTTTTCTACCCAACATGCACCGCTTTACGGAAAATCGCTAGGGGCGTCCACTGAAAATCCACCTTGGCGGGAGACATTTCGCGAATGACGCCGAAGTTGAATGTGAAGCGAAAACGTGGTTTATTTCTATATCAGATCTGTTCTTTACCTCTACGTTGAATTAACCTTTTACCTCCTCACTATCCAGTGCAGATAGATAAAATGTTGTGTTTCTCTGTGTATATCTGACCTTCTTTAATTTTATATCTATATTGCTTATGATAATCTATGGTCGCTGTAGCAGTCTGCGCCTGGTATAGTTTTTGCGACTTTGATTACATTCTCATCAACAGAAGATTTCGAAATGCATTAATCTGATTTCGGATCTTATAGCCAGAGTCCAGGCTCCTTCATGTCCATAATCTCCTTGGGTGATGTTGATACCAGGTGGTTCAAAAATAATCATCTCATGCTCTTTTGCCCACTGTAAAAGTCTGCAACCTCTTTCATTCTGTTCCCCGAGTCCATACATGCCTACTATGCATCCTTCCTGTTGATTTCCAACTTTAGTCACCCATTTTGATATTTAATTCTGAATGCTTGCATTTATTTCTTGAAGGTTTTCTCTAAATCATTATAAAATTCACCGATGCTGTCATCACTGCTGTCTGTTGTTGGTACATAAACTTGTAAGATGTTTTCACACACACACACGCGCGCGCGTACGCACAATCATCTCTCACTCACTAACTCTCTCTCTCTCTCTCTCTCTCTCTCTCTCTCTCTCTCTCTCTCTCTCTCTCTCACTCACTCACTCTCTCTCACTCACTCTTTTATTCACTCCCTCGCACATAATACCAGGCACCGTCGACCAACATAATGACAAACACTAGTTTACTTACCTTAAATTATGTGGCAATTCCACCTCCTTAGCCAAACTGTCAGGCTCGCCATTTCCAGGAATGTTGCAGCGTGAGAGGATCCAATGTATGACAACCATTTTCAGTTTCTGACATAGTCCGTAGAGTACTTTCATCAGTTCTACTTATGCATTGTTTCTGCTCTTCGGTAATGAAACAACTGATTTCACATATATGAAGAGAGTTATGAGTATTTATTTATTCTCTCCCCCCCCCCCCCCCGTCAATAGTAGCACCGCTGCAGGTTTCAAGGCCTCTATGTCTGTTCTGAAGGTACTAGAGACCATTTTTATTGCCCCCCCCCCCCCCCTTAAAAAAAAAAGATTCAAGAGAATTACTTCGCCTCCATTTTCTCTTTAGCCGTCGCCTCCCTCACCCCACCCCCGTTCCGTCCGTATATGCCTGAGTTTAGATGCTGCGTAGTTAATGTTCTTCTGCGTCGTATGTGCATGTGTTCTTTCTTTGTGTTTCATTCTGAGTATTCTTCTTCTCAACACCTGTACTGTTGTCTATAATCTCAGGCAGGCGGCATTGCCCCAAAGCCGGGAATCTGTTTTATTGTTAATGGGTTTGGCTGTTGATATATTGTGTAAAGGATCTGTCCCCATCTTTCTGTTTGCAGATTTTTTAAAGTCGTTAAGCTTTAGTCTTCCATTAATACCTTTCTTGTCTTTTATTTCAGATACATTGTGTTTAATCTTATTTTTCTGCCAGTCAAATCACTGATATTTCTGTGCGTATTTCAAAATTCTTTAGTTATTTCAATTTTGTTTCACTGTTTGTGCATTTATCTTTTATTTATATATTTATTTGTTGTCAGGTCACCAGTCCAATATGACTGAACTACCGTATGACAGTAGACGGTTAGCGATGTTGGGGGTGGGGTACTTACCAAACTCGACACCCCACATTGTGCCAACGGCTTCGGGCGGAGGAGCGCAACTGGGAGGGTAAAGCCTTATCCTGGTACGAGGAAATGCAACCTTAAGACTACAGGTCATGGCAGAGCAGACCAGGCCCTAAACCTTGGTTGGCAACTAGTTTAGGATCGAAGCTCCGACAGGCTGATAATTAGAGCATTGCTTTGCTGATCCGACAGCTTCTGCGGCTTGTCGTGTTACAGATGTATTGGTGTTACCTTTCCTCTGGAGTAAACTAGGCAAGCCGAGAGAGGGATCATGCTGCATGGGCAACACATGGTTTCTACAATTCAGCCCAAGTTTTGTGCTGTGGAGAGGTATAATGACAATGTTTTCACATGCATCCATTGTGGACGAACATTTACAGCGCGAATTGATCTGATCAGTCACTTTCGCTACAGCCACGGGTTGTAATTACGCACATTTGAAGCACAATGTAACAAACTATCGTCTGTCAAGACTGCATGGTGCCGATGTAATGTAATTTATTTATTTATATTATCATATTCCTCCTGGTCATCTAAATTTTCTTTTACTTTACCCATCATCTTGAAGATTTCTTCAGCCATTCTAACCCAAAGCTATTTTGTACTTTTACTGGTAATATCTTTTTGCTTTTTTCATGGGAGGGGTTCGTCATTGTTCTGTGGAAAGAAGACTGAGCCTTTTATGATAGAACCCCGTGCAACGACGTCGATCCTAATGCCATGTTAAAACCCTTTTAATGTCCCATTGTTCTTGTATGCTTTGTATTTTGGGTATTTTATTGTATCTGTTTTTCTCAACCAACCTCGTATCGTTCTTGGATATTATTACCTAACCGTAGAATAGCTTTGTTAAGCCTGATACTTTGAACCTATTTGTTTCTCTTTCCAATCCTACTTTTATTTATCCACATAGCGGGCCGTGATCATTGTTATAGCCACCACACGCATTGTCTTCTATTAATGTGTTTCTTAATCTTTTATTAATTAGTATCCAGTAAATTTGATTAAATATTTTCTTGTCAGAGCTTTTCCATTTGTACGATCGTCTTGAAGTTCGATTATACCTGGTGTTTCCAAACAACATATAATTTGTGTTGACACATTCTGTAAGGTTTTCTCCTCTTTCATTTCTTATTACTAAATCAGCCACGAACTACATCTTCCATTCTTTTGTTTTTTCTTACTTTAATTTTGAAATTTCCAAAGAATTATTTTAACATCTTGTGATTTTGTTTGAGAAATCACAATTTATATCTAATATGTGTATTTCTTCTTCACTTTTTCTTAATAATAATATTGTGCATATATATGTATGTTGATATACTTGCTATATATTTACTTTGATCTTAAAGAGGATAATGTGATCAGAAATACTGTATGGGTAGTGGGTTCAAAGCATACGCCGGTCAGTTGGACTCAATTGTTGATTCTTCATCCTTAACACGAGGACGTAAATTACAAGCACCTCACAAGTCGGAGTGGATTCACCTGATGGCGGTGGAAAACTGGCAATAGGGAAAGCTAACCCACACGCAAAATCAGTCTTGTGCACTCACTGGTGGTAGCAACTGCTATATAAAAAAAAAATAGTATTAATAAACTGGTGTATGGACTGCGTGTGTTCAACGGGAGCGAACACATAAATAAATAAGTATTTAAAAAAATCAATTCATTTCTATTTCTCCAACAAACATAGCCCTAGTCATTTTTCGTGCCTATCTCCTATTGTTTCTAGCGCGTGTTTGTCTGTTATATATATTATTTTATAAGACCCTTTCCACCTTACCTAGCTCATTCCTAGAATATAAGTTTTCATCTTTCCCATTTCTTTTACTAGATTGTTTAGCTTCTGTCAATGTCCTGACATTCAAAGTGCATATTCTAAATGTGTTATTTTGTTATATAATTCACAATCAGTAGCTTGGTGCCTATCACTACTATCAGCTATCACCTATCCTATATCTCGTGAAAGTCCCAACCGACGAGGATGTACGAACACAACCATTAACGTCAGTCACTGTGACGCATTGACTCGTAAAAACTTGATTTCCACACCCACACAATGGTGTGTTACTTCTTGTGGCGTGTAATTTGAGTGGAGAGATAAATATCCACAAATAGTGGTTGCCAACTACTAAAAGAAAACCAGAAGTGGCTCGAGAAACTCCTTAGTGAACTTGAACAGACAAATCTGGCAGGCTAAGGGATCAAGTAAAGTTGTCAGGTAGAATGCCAAGAGAACACAGGAAAGGCACTGCCGTCTGAGAGGAGGATGCTCACTCTTGACAGAAGTATAAACTGAAGACGTATTATTCCTGCCACACAGCACTCCTGTCTGCAGCACCAGATAGCGTTATAACACTATCACACTAATATGTAACACAGTTACACACACACACACACGCGCGAGCGCGCGCGCGTAAATATTATAAAGGAATACAGTAACTCTTCAGTTTTGGGTGGAACAGTTGAACTCTGGTTAGTCAGTGGCTGATACAAGCTCTTCGCTCTTTGCTGTTGTAGAAAGGTGAGATCCTTCAGCATTCACTGGTGACTTCAATATTTGCCAAACGAATGTACAAAGTATAGACACAAACCACCATTTGTTTGAAAGACCAGAACAACAAACATGTACCCGCCATCATCAGAAAGTTGAGTACCGTTTTATATTCAATGTCGAGGTTGGTCCGTTCCTTATATGTTGATTACAATCGGTCAAGGGCGCAGCAGCTGCACAATAAGTCCATACATCATCTGCCTTTTAACCCTTTATCTATCACTAATGTCAGGTCTTTACATTATCTGTTCCGGTCCAATGAGATGATGCGATGAATAGTCATATATATATATATATATATATATATATATATATATATATATATATATATATATATATATATATATATATATATATATATTGATAGATGTAGCCAACATCTCATGACTATCAAGACATGCACAATCATATTCATGCAATGAGATTCTCAATTATCCATAATATGCGCATGTTCAATCACCTAGACCACTGGGCGGCATCCAGATAATGATGGTATTCATACAAAGTCCTGGTGATACCTGCTTACAGTGTATAGATGGTTGCACATAATTATAATATGTTCACATCTCCCATAAGTAGCAAAATAATATCGCATTATGCACTGTAATACATAAAGGAGATAATAAAGTAATGAATAATACATCTTAGTAGAAGATTATCTCATTAAATACGTGTAACATGCAAAGGAGATAATGAAGTAACGAGTAATACTTATTAGGAGAATAGTATCTCATTTATGCGTGTAATAAGCAAAGAAAATAATAAAGTAATACATAATACACCAGATAAAAAATAGAACTGTCAGTAACCCTATATATTACATAGATATCTTCATAGCAAATTCACTTGTTAAGACGAAGTCACCAATTAGACAACATAGTATAACATATAGAGAAGTAATGAATGGTACAAAACCTTCCAAGATAGTTATAACAAGCACTGTTGGTGTTAATTGCAAGTTATCACTTACCCTGTCTCCAGGAAGTCACTATACTCCTGAATGTAAAAATTTAAATCACCACACTCACTCAGAGTGAATTATCAACTGATCCAGAGTCGATGAGGTCTTTGATTTTTTAAATCCAAGGATAATCAATTTTCGCAGGTAAGCAGTATTCTCCCGCCCTTACACAGCTTATTTTCTCCAATAACATTGCAGTAATTTCCTGCTCTAAAAGTCCATCGGGTTGACAGATTAATCTCAAGTTCCGCCTTGTCCCATGATTATCTAATTAAAAAAAACACAAAACCGGTCCCTGTGGCTAAAAGGCTTGCGAACGCGGTTTGCGAGCCCGTATACCCGGGTTCGAAACACGGCCACGCTGGTTTTTTTCGAAAAAGGTATAAGGGCCGGTCGTTCAGAAAGCAATGGCAAACTACTGAATGTAACACTTGCCTATTACATCAACAGCAGCTGAAAATGCTGGTGTTGACTGCAACGTCCCGTAAGTGATACGCAACAAAATTATCTAATTTACATTGCATGAATTCTCTTGCTATAAATCTGTCTTCTATCCTTTTAATCTTTGATCGCCAAATGTTTTCCTCGCAAATCCTCTAATTAGTGAATTTACGGGCAGTGTTTGCCGTGCACCGCTGATAAGAAAACACGTCATAACAAATGACCTCCCAGGACGTAATTTGCCCATGAATTTGGTCTAGTCTGTTTACACTTCCTTGCTACACAGACATTCCTTTCAGGTAGGTCTACACATTCCTTAATTAACCTTGGTTCACCCCTGTTCCTATTTATAATCAAGTTCCGTGTAATGGAATGTAGAAAGTGCTATGCTGTTTCCCTTTAATAAATATTGCGCCCGTCGTCTAGCCAAAACAACATCGCAGAGTAACAGGAACCAAAATCAATAGTAATGAAATGAGTTCACCAACGCTGGCGTTCCTCGTCGAATATATATAGCTTTATTGGTGGCGATCGTGCATACAGAGTAACAACATCACCGTTCCCATGTTGAAGGGAGGGCCGGTGAAAAATAATTAATAAGCATTTATAAATATTCAATCTTCACTATAGCGTCCGATCGCATCCATCCACTTCCATTAATGACGAGTAAAATATCATATGGTCCACTGTTCTGTAAACTACATTACTTCTCTAGTTCTAACAATATCACTTACGCAGAGCTATGTGTATGTTGACGCCATGACCTCTATCTGTCAAACGACCGGCAAATTCTGATACAGTATACT
The DNA here is from genome assembly GCA_963921405.1 of Cepaea hortensis. Classification (NCBI taxonomy): domain Eukaryota; kingdom Metazoa; phylum Mollusca; class Gastropoda; order Stylommatophora; family Helicidae; genus Cepaea; species Cepaea hortensis. The sequence goes on from OY992893.1 coordinate 49,597,273, forward strand.
TTTCTCACTTTCTTTGTGTTAAAGCTCCATCTTCCGATCGTTCTCTTTACTGCAGACTATGCCTCTTGTCCTTATCTTTCTAGAATCCTAGATGTCATGTTGGTTACGCCTTTCTGCTGAATATTCGCATTCATCTTTCAGTGTTGTTATTCCTCCGCCCGTCTCCATGATCAATCCCAAAACCTAACTGAGTTTAGTGACGTAGTATGCTGTGACGTTATCTAGCAACTTGCGTATTATGCCGCTTTTTGGGTTAACTCTTCTTGTCCTGTTTGCCACTATTTCCGTATCTTATTCTACATTATCGTCCCTTGCCTCCGACGCTACATGGCAGAGAGAAGTTCTTAAAATAATATTGTAGCCGTGAGAATGGAACTTGCTCTCGGCCCGTCCTAGAAATTTGCAGTTTTGGTGTCTGCAGCAATGTCCCACTTCTGCCATTGACAGCAATATTCGACTATAAGGTTTGCAAGGCAAAGGTTAAACAGTATTAAGGAAAGATATATACCTGTATCTAATCCACAACAAAGACCAGCAAGATGGGCAGAATAATTTCAAGAACTACTTAACATAACATAGAAAACGCAACATTTGAGCCAAAAAGCTTTGAACAACGAGAACCAAACTTCATACCAGCGAAAGTAAAATCAGTTATACAAAAAAGTTCTAAAAACAAATCACCGGGTACAGATGGAATAACCATAGAAACTATTCAAGCTTGTGGGAAAACAGGAATTAAATGGCTAACAAGACTTTTTAATACAGCCTGGGAAGAAAGTAACTTCTATTGGCAACAGGCAGTAATAGTACCAATATGGAAAAAGAAACGCAATATAAGAGAGTGCGAATCATACAGAGTTATATCAATCTTGAGTCACATGGAATATTTACGCAAAACAATTGGAACAAAGAGCTACACACATAGTCGAACAACAGTTAAGCAAAGTACAATTTGGTTTCAGGGTAGATAAAAGTTGGACTGAAGCACTAAGACAAATATGTGAACAAATCATCGAATACAGTGACCAGCAGAATATTGGTTTTGTAGATCAGGAAAAGCCTTTAGAAAGAGTAGATAGATATAAATTATGGACCTTCTTTGAAGACTACGGGATACACGGACATTTGCTAGAAAACATCAAAGCCATGTATACTCGAGCGAAAGTGTGATAAGAACACAAGTAGATATAAATATTAAGCACAACCCACTACTGGCAACGTTGATGGTATTCCGGTATGAACCTAAGGCCTATCCACGTCAATGTGGAAACACTAGACTCGAGTCTAGTGCTTCCACATTGACGTGGATAGGCCTTAGGTTCATACCAGAATACGATCAGCGTTGTCAGTAGTGGGTTGTGCTCAATATTTAAATCTCAAATCCCGTAACAACCAAATAAATCAACAATCAAGTAGGTATATCAGATATTTTCACAGTCAATACACAAGTGAGAGAAAGATGTGCGCCCCCCCCCCCCCTATTTAATATCTACATAGACAGAATATCAAAAGAAGCAAGAATTGACAGAACTGATTCAGAAACTGTCTAACTCTTCACTTCAGACGAAACAACAGACCAACCCACAATAAATGAGGTTTTATTTGCAGACGAGCAGTGCCTGACTTACAGCGATCAGGGCATAATGCAAAATCATATTAATAAGCTGAGTTTAAGATGTAGTAGATACAATATGAATATAAATACAATCAACACTGAAATAATGCAGATTAGAAGATTTCATTGTCTACTAAATATACCGATAAATATTAAACCTCTGAAACAAGTTAATTAATTTAAATATCTATGAAGTATGATCCGAATAGACAGAAATCGAAATAAGATGTTAAAAAGCAACTGTGTTTATATATCAATTATCACCCATACTGAAATATCTAAATATGACTAGGTCCATAAAACGACATAATAAATAGCATATTCATACCAACCTTTGCAACCAGTATAAAACCTGGACATTATACAAATCACAAATAAACAAAATCAACACATTTGTGATGAGATGCTTGAAAAGATCTTTCAATTAAACTATCTGAGACCAAGAAAGAAATTATATTATGTGACAGGCAGTGGGATCAACATCTTGTGTCACATAAATTGAAAGACAGAAGATAAATGGTTTGGCCTTCTCATTAGAATGCAACACCATCAGCCATCTGTTACTAGCACTGGTTCTACACTAGAGAAGATCTGACACGAGAGCAGGAGGATGCCCGAGAAGTAAACTGACGACATCAAACACATTGTACAATCACACGGAATGGCATTATTCAGTTCCACCCATGGGGCGTTAGAAAAGTCAACTATTTCAGTATTTCTCCCTACGCCGCTTGACGGCAAAAGTGGAAGATGATGATGATGACCTATCAAGTACCGATACATCTAACACATAGGACAGCACCATATACCTTATACGAGGGGAAGTCAATAAGTAAGCCACAAATGGCTGTAGAAAAATAATTCAATATGATAACTTGAAACCAGTTTATTTTTATACATACACTGTCCCTTTATTTCTCAACATAATTTCCACCAACATTGATGCACTTATCTCATCGTTTTGTCAATCCTCCCAAATCCGCTGCATAGAAAACCGTGCCCTGTTCTCATTTACATGACATCCCACAGAACTGTGTGACTTACTTATTGACTCTCTCTCGTAACTTTTTCTACTCAACTATGCACCGCTTTACGGGACAAACATTTGTCAGCATAAACACTGAAAACCCACCTTGGCAGGAGACATTTAGCGAATGACGCCGAAGTTGAATGTGAAGTGAAAACGTGGTTTAAACAACAGATAATGACACAAAGTAGTGCAGCTTTACATAACAGAGTTACGACACATACAGAACGTTGCGGCGGTTAGCCTTCATCAGCAAACAAACACATTCACAAACACAACATACAGTCAAGGAGAATTCCTGTGACTACATTAGAAGGTGATGACAGGGCGAGAGGAACAAATGCATGGAAAAATGGAAGCAATGAAGAGAAAATGAGAATTGACAAAATGTTAATTGAAAAGAATGTTAGTCGAAGAAAATGTTTAATAGAAAAACTGTTTCTAGAAAAACTGTTTCTTCTCTAGAAACAGTTTTTCTATTAAACATTTTCTTCGACTAACATTCTTTTCAATTAACATTTTGTCAATTCTCATTTTCTCTTCATTGCTTCCATTTTTCCATGCATTTGTTCCTCTCGCCCTGTCATCACCTTCTAATGTAGTCACAGGAATTCTCCTTGACTGTATGTTGTGTTTGTGAATGTGTTTGTTTGCTGATGAAGGCTAACCGCCGCAACGTTCTGTATGTGTCGTAACTCTGTTATGTAAAGCTGCACTACTTTGTGTCATTATATATTGTTTAAACTTTCACAGCTTTACCGCAGTTCCACCAAATTTTATGCATACTTTAAACAACAGAGCACGCAGTTCTATGCAGCGGGTTTGAGAGGACTAATAAAACGATGGTATAAGTGCATCAATGCTGGTGGAAATTATGTTGAGAAATAAAGGGGCAATGTATGTGTAAAAATAAACTGGTTTCAAGTTGTTATCATAGTTAGTTATTTTTTTCAACAGCCATTTGTGGCTTTCTTATTGACTTCCCCTCGTAGTAGTTATAGCCTAATAATGGCGTGGGCGTGAACATGGGTCCTTTACTCTCTCTACTTATTCAAGGCGCTGTAGCTTAGGGTATAGTGAAACTGCTTTGCGTTTGACAATCCCCGTCACACCGAGTAGCGCTCTCGAAACCGGCCGTTGGTTATTTGTTAACATACCACTTTGCCTTGATTATGATGGTATGAGACCTTAGCCGTTCAGAAAGCAATGGCAAACCACTGAAATAACATTGCATAGTAAGTAAATCACAAACAGCCTATCAATGCTGGAGCGTATTGCTAGTTAGTTAGTTAGTCGGCAGATCATCCTCATTGCACATAGAACCATTCAGTCCATAAGTGCTTGGATCCCCTCCTCAGCAAATCCCGCAGCGTGTAGCAGCTAACGACACCAGTTCTGTGTTGGTTTATAAGTCTTCTTTGGCTTCCTGCCTAGTGTTCTAGTTTGGCCACCCCTCTTTTAATTTGCTGTTCTCGCAGTCTGGTCATGGAGCGGATTGCAACGTCCTGTAACGGGCAGGCAACTAGGATTGCCAGATCTTGCAACCGAGACACCGGGACGTTTCTCAAAGATGTTACACGCATCATCATCATCATCATCATCATCATCATCATCATCATCATCATCATCATCATCATCATCATCATCATCATCATCATCATCATGTGCCCTGCCCACTTCGTTTCTCTCCATAGACCTCTGCCCATAGCGTTCCTGATCAGCTCTGTTGATGATAATCCTGCATGCTACCGCCCAAGTCATCAAACATTATTTCTATTGGTCTGCTTCTGCCTTTTCTCCCACCTATCTTTCCAGTCGATGTTTTCCAATGACTCTTTTCTCATTATGTGACGAAAAAAAGTTGTTTGTCTCATTCTTTTATTTGTATATATTGTTCTATTTTCACAAGAATCTTTTCAACAATCGTCTCGGCAACAACATCCCCGTAGTTTCCAAGCTCTACATAATTTGTCCATTCACGCCCCTTCTTTCACAGCCGAACAATAAAGCAGGTTCTTTGTAACACGCCAGTACTAACTTTCTGACATCCTAGGGGTTAACGTCTACTCCGTAATCCCGTATATTCTCGCGTGTAACGCAACATGTGCGAGAATCGGTAGCGGTTCTCGCCGCGTTGGTAACTTAGGGGTGTGTGAACCGGTCGCTTAGAAAGCAGTGGCAAACTACTTAGCGTAATCTTGCCTAGTAGGCCTACATCAACAGCAGCTGAAAAATACTGATGTTGACTGCAACGTCCTGTAAAGGATATGCAAAAAAAAAAAAAAAAGTAATGTATTTTGCTTGAGGATTTATGTTTTTAATCTGTGGCGCAAGTTAAAGTTATCCCAACTGAAAATAGAATAACAGTTCGATTTAATTACATCTTTAACTAGATGCAGGTCAGCATGGCCGAATGGGTAAGAACGCGTGTTCTTAAACATCCGGTGTGCTGATGTCGAGGTAAGGGGTTCATCCCTAAATGTTGACCTACCGTCCTTGACTTGGGGACGTAAATTACAAGTACCTCTGAAGTCGGAGTCGGTTCGCCTGATGGCAAAGGACACTATTAATAAGAAAAGCAAATCCACCCGCAAAATTCAGTCCAGCACTACTAGAAGCAGTGTGTAAATACTACGCTTGAGTTTAAAGCGAGCGAGCGCAAAAAAAAAATAAATAATCTTTCATTAGATAGGAAAAAGGGGTACAATAGGGCGCCACGAAAGCATTTTTCGGGATAGTATTTCATTAAAAAAAAATACCTGGATTTTCCCGGAAAACCGGATGTCTGGCAACCCTATCTATACTGCAGCAACTAACAGTTTTTAGAAAGAAAAAGCAGCGGCTGCAGCAGGATATAACAATATGAACTGGAAACAAATAGGTATATTAAACTCCTGCGAGAAGAAACGCGGCACAGTGAAAGGTCGTGTGTATTTTTCTGTTTGCTGTACTTCGTTGTGTTAGCTATATTTGGTGTCCTTGACAAAGATTCTGAGAATCGAAACGTCGGTAGCCCTGTGTGTCGTATTGTACGCGTTGTGTGTGTAGTTTATTTTATTTTATTATTCATTTTATATATTTATTAAGTGCTTCTGATTTCGGATTTTCACCTGCATTTCGTGATACGATGGATCTCCTTGTAAGGTATGTGCAACGTTGTTGATGTTTAGTACGTTTCTTCTCGCAGGAGTTTAATATATACCTATTATTTGTTTCCAGTTCATAACAGTTTTTACCTGTGACATTGGTATATACAGGCCCGGTTGTGTTTAGAGAGTAGTCTCCCATAGTAAACAACAAATTGTTTCCTTGTTGCTGAAGTGAAAGTATTAGGTAGGTCACCACCAGTACAACTTACAAGGATTTGACTCCAAGCTCTATCTACCGGGTGCCCAAGCGCAGTCTAACTGTAAGTACTAAAATTATTGTTGAATTGCTCTAGCAGGGGGAACGGAGAACGACAGGAAACCCACTAATAGTACTAATTTACTATTAATATTATACTAGTAATACATTGTCTACTAAGTAATAGTTAAGTTAGTGTACTAATACGAATACTATATAGGTTAATTACAGTTTTAAAGTTACCGTATTATTGTAGTGACTATACTGTATTACTGTAATCAGCATCATCATCATCATCATGTGCACTCATAACTTCATGCCTCTCCACAAGATTTGGTAATCCCGGTTCTGGATAAATTCCTTCATACTTCATACGTCGTCTTAGAACGTCAGTCGTTATTTCTCTTGGTCAGCCCCCCCCCCCACTCTTTTTAAGCTGTTCTTTCCATTAAAACAAAAATTATTTGTGTATGTAAATATTGTAAACGTGTGATGAGATCTGCATAGGTGTGATGATAAATTATATCTTGAAATAATTGTAATCTAACGGGATTTCAATTTCATCTGATAAATTATAAAATATAAACATACTTTGCAAATTTATGTGTTTAAAAAAAAAAATTTGACACAATCAGGTAAATTAAAAAAATAATAATAATATATTAATAATAAAAAAAAGTGATGTAATGCCAATGGTGATGAGAATAATAGTGTTGGAATATATAGGGAAAGCTTAAGGCTAAAAACAAGATGAGGATGGCGATTTAAATGATAAAGGTGTAATAATGATGATAGTGGTAAAATAAATTATGATTAAAAGGATACATTGTAATTGATACATTGGTATTGGTAGTTATAAATGGAGAGGTGATGAAGAAGAAGATGATGATTAAAAGGTGTTAACTGGCAATCTGCTGATGTTGATGATGATAAAACATGTTGTTATTAAAAAAATTATGATTGCAAACTGATGATAATAGCAAAAATTATGATAAAATGATGATGATAATTAAAAAGATTATATTTGTGATGACTTAACTGATGATGATGGCAAAAATATGCTAATGGCCAAAACAATATTGTCAGAAAAGATTGTGGTTAAAAGTTGATAATGGTAGACATGGTGTTCTCGCAGATAATAATAGTTTTGGGCACACCACTACTAGTAGTGCTGGATTGAATTTTGCGTGTAGATTAGCTTTCCCTATTAACAGTGTCCCTTGCCATCAGGCGAACCCATTCCATCTTCAGAGGTACTTGACATTTATGTCCCCAAGTCAAGGACGACATATCAACATCTTAGTCCATTTTAGGTTGAACCCCTTACTTCGGCATCAGCACACAGGATGTTTAAGAACACACGTTATTATCCATTCAGCCATGCTGACCTTCATTTTGGGATATTAACAAATGTCTGAAAATTAAGGCTAAAATAGATTATGATGACAATGATTAAAATAATGATATGCTGATGCATATGCTGGGGGGAGGATCTGAGCACCTATGGACATGTCCGGAGTGCAACGAAGATACCCCAACTGATAACTAACTAACTAACTAATGATAAAGTATAAGTTCCATGTCCTTCACAGGACGTAGCAGTCAACCCCCAGCATTTTCGCTGTTCGTGATTCCTGGGCAAATTTTACGTTCAGTAGTTTGCCATTGCTTTCTGAACGACCGGCTCCTATACCTTTTTCGAAAAAACCAGCAGTATAAATAATAACAATGGCAGTAAAATGCTGGTGTTGACAGCGATGTCCTGTAAAAAGGATATGCAAAAAAATAATAATAATGATGGTGATAGTGATAAATAAAATAATAAAAATAATGAAAAAAGGGTAAATGATGATGATATGGGTGATGATGAATGAAATGCTGATAAATATGATGATTATAGTTAAAATGATTATGATTATGGCTGCACATTTGATGATAATTAATAAGATGATGTCAAAAAGATGATCATAGCAAAAATAATGATAACATGATGATGATGGGTGGGAGTGTTTGTGTAGTTGATAGGGAGCTATGCTGATAATTTCTTGAGCGTGGGTGGTCGAGGGTCTGATGCCTGCATTTGTCGTCTACTATAGAGGGAAAGACTGGTAACCTTTTCCTCCGTGCATTCAGGCCACAAAATGTGATGGCGCTATCATTTCAGACCCAAATCAGGATCCTGCCCCCGGGACATGTATTTTTTTTAATGATGTATTTTTTTTGGGCACTCGCTTGCTTTGAACTCAAGCGTAGTCGATACACATTACTTCTAGTAGTGCTGGACTGAATTTTGTGTATGGATTAGCTTTCCCTATTAACAGTGTCCCTCGCCATCAGGCGAACCCACTCTGACTTCAGAGGTACTTGTAATTTACGTTCCCAAGTCAAGTACGAGAGGTCAACATTTTAGTCTAACTGTCCGGTAAAGGGGTTGAACCCCTTACCTCGGCATCAACACACCGGATGTTTAAGAACACACGTTCTTAATCATTTGGCCACGCTGACCTCTTTAATGATGATGATTTCTTCTTCCTTGAAATTTGTCTATAATTGCAATGTTTCTCTTGTATGAATTTTACTGTCTTTTTTAGTTCACTTAGTGGGCCATAGAGTTTATCTTCCACTGTTGTTTCTCTAGACCAGAAGGTTTGCCTAGATATGTTGTAATTAGGGCAGTCTTGGAGTATGTGATCTGCTGTCTGCAGAGTCAATCCACATGTGCCCATGACCGATTCACCAATCTTGAATTAAAAAAAAAATATATATATATATATATATCTGGTCTATCCATAAAGTCATAATTGTCTTGAGATGGTGTTGATGGCTTCTTGACTGATTTGGTCATTCTTTTCTTTTGTGGTATGTAATTGGTATATAATATTGTTCTTCTATAGTTCCTTCTTTAGCTGGTCGATCAGCTCTTTCGTTTCTGAGTACTCCATAGTGAGATGGTATCCACTGAATGGTGATCTTATTTTTTTTTTTTTTTTTTTTTTCCCCCGCGTTTCCATCCTGTTACAGGATATTGCGGTCAACACCAGCATCTTTCAGCTGTATGTTGATTCCTAGGCTAGATTACGCTCATCAGCACGCCACGACTTTCTGAGCGACTGGCTCCATACTCTCATAAGTCACTTTTGCGATTCGAACCACTGCTAATTCTCGTCGCGTCACGTGACGAGAGTATTCGGGGTTAGCGGAGAAAGCTGCTAACCCCTCGGCCATGGAGCCGGCAATATAATATTGTTCTTCTATAGTTCCTTCTTTAGCTGGTCGATCAGCTCTTTCGTTTCTGAGTACTCCATAGTGAGATGGTATCCACTGAATGGTGATCTTATGCTGGCTGATAATGATAATTGAAACAATGATAATTATGATAACCAGGCTTATGATGATAAATACGATGATAAAGGCTCTTACTGTTTTTCTGACACTTTTACACTCTCTATTACTAACATGCCTAACATATGTTGCAGATCTTTTGTGCTTTCAGCTATCAATACTGTGTCATCAGCATAGTGTAGATAATTTTTATTATAATCCCCAACTAGATTTTATTAGAAAGCAGCAAGTCAAATGGTTTGGCCATGCAAGTAGGTTACCAGTCAACAGCATACCACAACAAGCAATGATGTACAGACCAGATGGAAACAGAGGAAGAGGCCGATCACGTAAACGTTGGACGGAGGGAATAGCAGAGTCCATGGGAATATCGATATATGAAGCCCATAATCGGGCACTCTCACGAAGTTTATACTTCACCTCGACACCGCAAGGTACAAGAGGAACATGATGAGATGAGATGATGAGATGAATCCCCAACTCATATTCCTGATTTGTCTTTGTTCTCTCTTATTATTAGTTCACTATATAAAGACAAAACACATCTTACCCCTTGTTTTATCTGTTCATACTTACCCACTTTCTTTATGCCTTAAGGCATTTAAACAGAGTTGTTTACTTACTTTATAATGAGATCAATAGAATATTTCAGAGATCATGGTTAGTGGTAATAATATAAAAAATAACTATATATAAATATCCTATAAAAAAAACTGAGTTTTAATTCCAATGCATTGACATTCATCTATACCCTAAAAAGGGCTTACAGCTGTCAGAGTGAGGTTTGTGTAGTGACTTCCATTATGACCAGGTAGCAAAGTGCCATCTCCACAGGGACAGTGTTGGAGAACTCTCCTTTCCTTCTCTAATCTCAGAAACCAGCTAAGGTGTATGACCAGCACTGGAACTTCACATCTGCTGAGAAGCATATTTGGATGTAACTAGGTCATGGTTCAGGACAGCACACACAGACCAACTAGGATGAGTCTTAGGTTGCTAATGTTTCCTCGAGGAGTTTAGGTATCTTATTAGTCAAAATACTTCAATCCAATGCTCAGAGCGAGTATCAGACTTGTTAGAAGCCTTGCTCGCCATGACTGTGATCTTGTTGGAATTTTAAAGCAGTGTGTGGCAAAGGCTACCTATAATATACAAGTAGTTTGAAATAAGTTTTTCGTCATATTTCCGATGGCTTAAGAGCTTCTCCCACTTAGAGCATTCTGATTTTGGAACACTGTGGGATGTGGATTTTAATTCCTGAGAATGATTCGTTAAAATGTCTAGGGGGTATTATTGATTCTCTGTCACTGGTAAGAATGCAGGGTGATCAGGGATATTTACCACAAATCCCAGGAGGAAAGAGTTCCATCCTTGAAACAATGGCATCTGTGTGTAGGTTTCCCTTCCCACTTCATCACCCTTAAATTAACTATAGATGCTAGAAGGATATTGATTGCTCACAACATATAAACAACCACTTGTTGGACACCACATTTACTTGATGTACACAACACTTTTGGACAAACAGTTCAGGTATTAACTCAAGATCTGTAGTTACATATATATATATAGGTGTAATAAACACTATGCATTTTCAGACAGGCCTGAGATTCATTGCATTATTACAATATAGTACTCAGTGACCCCAGAAAAAAACAAGGTTATTACAAACAACACAACAACCACAATTTGGTTCTGCTAACTTGACTCATTGTACCTAGATAAAATCACCTTGGTATAGGTGCAGAAACCAACATATATATATTTGTTTCTGACACCATGTACAATTATCATATTTAAAAATAATGAGTTGAGGTCAAAATACTATTTACCTTAACCATCATTGGTTCTACCTCATTACACAATAACACTCTTTATATGTCATAGAAGAAAAAAACACACACATGAAAACAGTTGATACTAATAATTAAATTAATTAATTATAGTGTTCATTTAGGCATTGCGGATGGGTATTCCTCTCCAGTGCAAAGCAGTTAATGTCCATAATTATCAGTGCAGAATTATACTCAGTCATTTTCTACTCACAGTATGTCCACCGAAGTTGGCTGGCGAATGTTTCTAATCCATAATCCAAGAATAGAATTATACATAAGCACATATTCTCTCCATGAGACTGAATTTAAGAATACTCTGTTGCCATTTGGGCTGTGTTCCAATTGAAATTGATGCCTAGGTCTATCATACTTTCAGGAGATGCAACTTAAGCTCTGCAGAAGGTTCTTCCCTATCTCATCTTATCGATGAAAAGATGACGACTGTCCAACAGCTCGGTTTATGTTAACCGTTTCCCAATTTAGTTCAAAAGGCTTTGTCACACACCCGGTTCATGTTGATAGGCCATCCCACACTTGATGATGGGCAGTTAGGCTGACATGGGACCAGCATAGAGTTCTCATTCATTCCATTTCTGTGTAGAACATACAGTGGTGAATCATTCATTTGGTTTCATCTGAAGATTCTGCTGCAGGCATGTAACTGAAGAATATTACTCCACCACATATCCAGGTTTGCAAGCCATCAGGTGATTCCTTTGGTTGCAGGCGTAAAGGCATTTACTCATCTAGCTGCTTTCATATGGTTCTTTTGATGGTGTTCAGGTTTGGGACCTTGAGGTAATCTGGTGTAGTTATGGTTCAGATGTTCTGAAGTTGGTACATTTGTTTGTATTGGCTATAATGTTGTTTCAGTGTCTCTTCCCATTTGTTTGAGTTGGTGTTCATAGCTAGAACTTGGTGTTGCATGGCTGGAACCTTATGTTTGACTTTTGCAGCTGTGAGATGTTCTTTCGAAGACTTATCCATTGTGGATATTAACTTGGTAATCCAACCAACAGTTGAAGGTTACTCACTGTTGTTAGTTTTAGTAACTTGAAGAAGGATTGTCCCAGTTTCACTGACTTGGTTGAATGATGAGGCCATTGGTGATACTTCTCAGAAGTAACGCAAACGATACACTGTTGTCAGTACTCTGATGATCTTCATCTTTGTAGATTATTAGATCTTGAAGTCCATCCTGGATATTCCTACTAAAATAGGACTTAATCACTCACCCAGTCAGTTGTCTTCGAATTTATCTGTTGCTCGCTATGGAGCTATTGAGTGCCGCAGTAAACATTGAGGTATTGCTAGATCCAGACTATGGTTTGGACATTCACTTTATGGCTGTTTACCCAGGATCCAGTGTTAGTGATATAGTCCCACCAAATTCAACCACCACCTGCTTCTCTTCTATAGAAAAGGGATGACAAAGAATACAACACTAGCATTAACCTACTGTGTTATGATAAAAGGTTTACAACACAATTACAAACACAAATACAAAACAACAAGGGGAGAAGGGGAAAGGAGTGGGTGTCCATGTTCCACTGTCCCTCATTGCTGAGTTGAGCCATTCTGACTCTTCATAGTGAGTAAGATATTTTCTCACTTATATTTTGTTCTGTTGTTACTGGGACTATTAGATGGGTGAAGTCATTCTGTCCATCCAACATGTTGATATTGTCTCTCTCATTACTTGAAGAGAATAGCCTATACAGAATCCCTGTGGTTTCTAATGCCGCGTCTTCCTTTCGGCACTATAATCATCATTAGGTCAAGACTATTCAACCTTGGCTTCTTAAAGTACTGACAAACACATGGATTTTTACATCAACATCCTCTAATCCCAAGGTACAACATTAAAATGTATCTTCCCACAGTAAAAAGTAACAATCAGAACAGAGAAAATTCTCATACCAAAAAAAACATACATGTACATTTCTCTGATATTAAGTACATGATAATCATACATAATAATCATAATGATGATGCAGGGAGCCTAGGTTTTTGAATTATCTTCATGAACTAAAACATCCATTGTTTTCCCCCACTGCGTACAGCACATGAGGATAGTAATCGCTGTGGTATGTTTTGCCAATGACTGCTATTATTCGGAGGGTATTTATAAGAATAACTTATGCCGCATGGTCCAGTCTTCTGAATATTGCAAGCAATTTATTCACATCAATCTTCGCTTCTGTTTCTACTACGGTGAGGCGATGCGGAGTGAATCCTATCCGAACATACATTTACATCACGCGTTAAATTGTTCATGAATTTATATTCAAACATGGCCTGTCCCTAACACTATTTTATGAAATGATTATATGTTCAACCTCATATGGAGTGGTTACTAATCTGTTAACAAAAGAATGGTACTAAAATTTAGCACTATATTTCCAAGTTACAGATTATAATGTGGCAAAATATTTTATCCCCCTGACTAAGTACGAGTCAGGAATATGCGTAATCATTTGTATGTCCCCGCATGGATAAAACACCTTTCTATAGTACATAGATTATTTGCAGAATTCTAAGCATAAATAGTGAGATATTGTTCACAGTGCCTAGAAGTTTTACCATAAGAATATGAAATTGACAGACACTAGTTCTTTACTATGAAGCCTGAATCAGGGGTCTGCTCCTACATTGAGAAAATCTCTAGAATGTGTTTCAGACATGAGAGTTGATACTTTACAGTACACATAATATTCATAGATTATAGCACTACTAGTGAGATATAAGTTCATAATGCCTATACAAGATATTAACATATAGATTTGAAATTGTAAGACATAGGAAAAATTACAGCGTGGCGCCCACCTGTGTTTCCTTAGTAAACATCATCCAGCCTGGTTTAAGAGAATTGTAAGTAATTCTTAATTAAACATACTGGTCTAGGTAATACATAAATATATCTTAATATATGTAGATAACATACCAATAGCTTGAAGAGAATCATGGTTTTAAAACAAACTACCTTCTCCCCGAAGGGAAAGGTCGACTTTCTTGCGTGGTGTCTTGACTAGAAATGGCCGCTTCAGTCTTTGTTTTCCCCCTCGCCAGGATTGGCCAGATACGGGAGAGAAAACAAGCCAAACTAAATTTAGCTGTGCCACGGTCAGTCTATCGCTGTTTTATTTTCTCCTACATTAAGTAAGTTACTTAATCAGTAATTGTAAGGGTTTGTTTATTTTTAAGGGAGTCCATAAATAGGAAAGGGTAGAGACGTTTTTATTATATTACACGCCTCCCCCATTTAAGACATTTATTTCTTTCAGAAATTAAATGGTCAAGAAGTACTCTACAATTTCCGTCTTTACATTGACTCACCTAGTATCCATCCCTTATTACTTTACTACTGCCTTATGTTATATAATCAGAGCCACGTCCATTTTCTTTTAGTCACGACAACTGGCATAACCTTAAAGGATTATTTCTCTTTTAGTGAAAGAGTGTAGCACCCTCTCCACTGTTGTCAGCTATTGTTTGAAATATGAGTGGTTATCTGATAATTTGTTACTTTCCAGTACTGGTTTGTCTGCATCAAACCGACTTTTTGAAGCAATTGAGATATCATCATTAAGCTTGATTTCTCTCTCATTAGATTATCAATCTTGAGATTATGTTAAAACCGACGGTTAATTCTGCGTCTACTGATAGCCTATTAAACTCGCCCGTCTCCCTGTAAGTTAGACGTTTGTTTTTACTATAGATCTGATATTTAAAGGAAGCTAAAGATGGTTCCTGTTGAAATACATTTTCATCCAACACATCATGTGTTTGGGTTATAAGTCGAGTTATGGGATTTTCCGATCAGTTTTGATAACTACTGATTAGAGTGGTGTCCCTTTCTCTTGCGGGTTTACCCGGAGAATCTCGCCTAACATGTAAACAAGGTCCAACTTTTCTAGATTTCCGCTCTGAACCGAATTTTCAGGGGAACATGAATCTATCAGAAATGAAGTAATTCTTAGCTTACTTTCTCTGCTATTCCTTCTAATCGAGATCTATTTTACGCTAGAATCCTTATTAGTAATTCTAACTGATGTGTTTGAGTTTCACTCTGTATTTGTTGCTTTGGTGTTGAATTACGAGCAATTTTGCGTCGCTTGGCGTACATTGATCGTCGTCTGCCTCCCTCCAGGTTTTTAGACTATTTTCAACTTAGCAACATACATTGTTATGTAGGTTCAGACGTATTGTCTCCTACCATATATAATCAGTTCAGTGAGAAGTTAAAAGCCCCTTTTTGTGATTCCTTTGATAGTCTTCCAGACAATCAAGTTGCTGGTTCACTTTCCAGTTATGGATGTGGATTACTAGTTTTTGTAAAATTACTATTACATCTGTATATCCCTCTAATACTGGCGTCTCCTGAGTTGTGTCCTCAAGATAACAGGTAAGGTACTCTTAATGTTTCTCTCCAGTTTTGTTTTCATCCGTTTAATACGTGGAAACTCTGGATTTATTTAGATTGACTAAGGTCTATCTTTGAACTGTTATATAATTTACTAGCTGGATTCCTGATTGAAATTCCTACTCTAGTAAATATCAAGCAATTCTTCAGCTATCTGCTCCAATTTGCTTGGTTTTTACACAGCTATATTCCATTTTTCTAGCATGGGTTCACTGTATAAGTTTTAGGCGTTTCCCCTGTCTTCACGTCAAGGAGTTCGTCCTATTTATAAACAGCATCTATTCCAAGAGTTGTTTATTTAATTGTTGCTTTTACTGATTCGTATCAGTTATTTAAGCTAATCTCTGTTAGTCTGGATCTGCTTTCACATATTTAATGCTGGCATAACATCCAAATCAGAACTGAGATGTAGAAATCTGTTTCGTCTTGCGATTGATTTCTGATTCACCTACCTATTAGTAGGCTTCGAGCATTATCTAGAATTTAGTTACTCGGTTAGTTTTAAAGAAAATACAATTGAGTCGCGCGCCTCTATTGTACCACTTATTTTTGCCCTTCTTAATTCTTCCCTTATGAGAATATTAATGTTAGTTAGGCAATTATTGAAATAACTTTATGTAAGCTAATCGCTAACTAAAAGCTGTTTCACTCCTCTTTTTGATGAGGACTACTCATAGTGAACATTTCACTTAATGAGAATTAAACTGTAAATTTCAAAGTTAAGGAGCCAATATCTGAATTGTTCAGTCTCTGACTAGAGACTGGCACAGATTTTTTCCGGTATCTCCTGAAGTTTATTTGAAATTCCAATTTCTTATGTTAATTCTTTAATTATACCTTTTACATACCTATACGGTCTGTTTCCGCTACCATTAATAATGGAATCGGGGTGGATAATTTAAAGAAATACCTTATATTCTGTTGGATCTTTAAGTGAGTTGATCAGGCTCCCTTAAATCACCAGATGAATATTTTGGTTGACCCTATTTATTAACATATGGGCCATCTGAGTTAGTTAATAATACTACTCATATCACCGGTGGAGTAGAATAAGTGTCGGTATGGCTTTTCTTCCTAAGTATCCATCAGTTATTCACTTTACTTTACTACCGGTGTTGTAGAACATGTTATGTCATATGAAAAAAAGGATTAAATTAGGGTGCCCCTAAATACTGCAAATTCTTACAATAATCCTTCCCTTCCATTAACTATGTCTACATTTTTGCAAGTGGTGGTTTTGGCCTTACCATTAGTTCATTTACTTTAGTTACTGCTATTTTCCCCTGGTTTAATTTATCTCTCAGGTATTATTTCCTTTCCTACTGAATCATCATTTGTTGATTAAATTTTTCCCTTAAAAAAAATTTATTGGATTTCTAACTTATCTGTCCTAATTATCTATAAAATTGTCTATCACTCTCTGCTGCCTTGGTAACTTTTCAATATTACATATTACAAGCAGATCAAGCATGAAAATACAATGATAATCAATGACAAAATAATTAATTAACACATGATTCATATGTAGGAACATAAACCTTATGGATACATAATATAGTAGTGTGTTCATGAGTACACCACTTTTAAACCATTTAAAGAAAATACCAGAGTAGCAGAACCATACCTCAAACATCAAATGGGAATGACTATGAATTCTAAACATTCACTGAATTACCTATCTTATGTGAGTTTACCATCAATAAGATATAAAATATGAGTTTTTAAAACAAAATCTCATACCCAACAACCAACTACCTGATGCATCTGCCAGAATCAAGATATTACCTGTGAACAGTTTTGTACCAAAAAAAACCTATATTTATCTGAGCCATTATGGGTTCATATAACACTTGACTCAGCTCATACTAATGAGTGATTAGGTCTGTTACTAACACTATAACATTCTGAAGTGACTTGGTTTACCTGCGAGAGGTTTTCCCTGAATTCATATACTCACAATAATACACCAATTGTGATGTTTACCATGAGTTTTAAATTCACGGACTACTCCACTACTAGGTGAAGTCCGTACCGGGCGGGACCACACACCCGGTTCATGTTGATAGGCCATCCCACACTTGATGATGGGCAGTTAGGCTGACATGGGACCAGCATAGAGTTCTCATTCATTCCATTTCTGTGTAGAACATACAGTGGTGAATCATTCATTTGGTTTCATCTGAAGATTCTGCTGCAGGCATGTAACTGAAGAATATTACTCCACCACATATCCAGGTTTGCAAGCCATCAGGTGATTCCTTTAGTTGCAGGCGTAAAGGCATTTACTCATCTAGCTGCTTTCATATGGTTCTTTTGATGGTGTTCAGGTTTGGGACCTTGAGGTAATCTGGTGTAGTTATGGTTCAGATGTTCTGAAGTTGGTACATTTGTTTGTATTGGCTATAATGTTGTTTCAGTGTCTCTTCCCATTTGTTTGAGTTGGTGTTCATAGCTAGAACTTGGTGTTGCATGGCTGGAACCTTATGTTTGACTTTTGCAGCTGTGAGATGTTCTTTCGAAGACTTATCCATTGTGGATATTAACTTGGTAATCCAACCAACAGTTGAAGGTTACTCACTGTTGTTAGTTTTAGTAACTTGAAGAAGGATTGTCCCAGTTTCACTGACTTGGTTGAATGATGAGGCCATTGGTGATACTTCTCAGAAGTAACGCAAACGATACACTGTTGTCAGTACTCTGATGATCTTCATCTTTGTAGATTATTAGATCTTGAAGTCCATCCTGGATATTCCTACTAAAATAGGACTTAATCACTCACCCAGTCAGTTGTCTTCGAATTTATCTGTTGCTCGCTATGGAGCTATTGAGTGCCGCAGTAAACATTGAGGTATTGCTAGATCCAGACTATGGTTTGGACATTCACTTTATGGCTGTTTACCCAGGATCCAGTGTTAGTGATATAGTCCCACCAAATTCAACCACCACCTGCTTCTCTTCTATAGAAAAGGGATGACAAAGAATACAACACTAGCATTAACCTACTGTGTTATGATAAAAGGTTTACAACACAATTACAAACACAAATACAAAACAACAAGGGGAGAAGGGGAAAGGAGTGGGTGTCCATGTTCCACTGTCCCTCATTGCTGAGTTGAGCCATTCTGACTCTTCATAGTGAGTAAGATATTTTCTCACTTATATTTTGTTCTGTTGTTACTGGGACTATTAGATGGGTGAAGTCATTCTGTCCATCCAACATGTTGATATTGTCTCTCTCATTACTTGAAGAGAATAGCCTATACAGAATCCCTGTGGTTTCTAATGCCGCGTCTTCCTTTCGGCACTATAATCATCATTAGGTCAAGACTATTCAACCTTGGCTTCTTAAAGTACTGACAAACACATGGATTTTTACATCAACATCCTCTAATCCCAAGGTACAACATTAAAATGTATCTTCCCACAGTAAAAAGTAACAATCAGAACAGAGAAAATTCTCATACCAAAAAAAACATACATGTACATTTCTCTGATATTAAGTACATGATAATCATACATAATAATCATAATGATGATGCAGGGAGCCTAGGTTTTTGAATTATCTTCATGAACTAAAACATCCATTGTTTTCCCCCACTGCGTACAGCACATGAGGATAGTAATCGCTGTGGTATGTTTTGCCAATGACTGCTATTATTCGGAGGGTATTTATAAGAATAACTTATGCCGCATGGTCCAGTCTTCTGAATATTGCAAGCAATTTATTCACATCAATCTTCGCTTCTGTTTCTACTACGGTGAGGCGATGCGGAGTGAATCCTATCCGAACATACATTTACATCACGCGTTAAATTGTTCATGAATTTATATTCAAACATGGCCTGTCCCTAACACTATTTTATGAAATGATTATATGTTCAACCTCATATGGAGTGGTTACTAATCTGTTAACAAAAGAATGGTACTAAAATTTAGCACTATATTTCCAAGTTACAGATTATAATGTGGCAAAATATTTTATCCCCCTGACTAAGTACGAGTCAGGAATATGCGTAATCATTTGTATGTCCCCGCATGGATAAAACACCTTTCTATAGTACATAGATTATTTGCAGAATTCTAAGCATAAATAGTGAGATATTGTTCACAGTGCCTAGAAGTTTTACCATAAGAATATGAAATTGACAGACACTAGTTCTTTACTATGAAGCCTGAATCAGGGGTCTGCTCCTACATTGAGAAAATCTCTAGAATGTGTTTCAGACATGAGAGTTGATACTTTACAGTACACATAATATTCATAGATTATAGCACTACTAGTGAGATATAAGTTCATAATGCCTATACAAGATATTAACATATAGATTTGAAATTGTAAGACATAGGAAAAATTACAGCGTGGCGCCCACCTGTGTTTCCTTAGTAAACATCATCCAGCCTGGTTTAAGAGAATTGTAAGTAATTCTTAATTAAACATACTGGTCTAGGTAATACATAAATATATCTTAATATATGTAGATAACATACCAATAGCTTGAAGAGAATCATGGTTTTAAAACAAACTACCTTCTCCCCGAAGGGAAAGGTCGACTTTCTTGCGTGGTGTCTTGACTAGAAATGGCCGCTTCAGTCTTTGTTTTCCCCCTCGCCAGGATTGGCCAGATACGGGAGAGAAAACAAGCCAAACTAAATTTAGCTGTGCCACGGTCAGTCTATCGCTGTTTTATTTTCTCCTACATTAAGTAAGTTACTTAATCAGTAATTGTAAGGGTTTGTTTATTTTTAAGGGAGTCCATAAATAGGAAAGGGTAGAGACGTTTTTATTATATTACAAACACTAGAGACAAAACTCATGCCTTCTTCTGCAGCAGGTTCATGAGCAAATATAAGTACCTCATATATAGCTTCCAATATGGAAAGGCAAAGGCATTTGAGCTTGGCAAGGAAATTTATAAAGCAGACTTAAAATCTCTACCTATGGCATTATTGATCCTTTTGGGAATAACATAATCTGTTAGCGTAGTTCAGTTTGTGTCCATACAACAGTATCTCTAATCTCTTTTTTTTTTTTCAAATTAAATTTCTGTGGTGCTTAGCTGTTGATATGCTATCTTGTGAAATAGTAATACAAGATAAGTATTACCACATACACTAGCTGGCTGTTGATCAAACTTTTCACGTTTGTTACTTTCAGTTTTAACAACTTCCTTGATTCCTCTTTCTTTTCTGGTTAGAACTAGTCATCTTAAGTATATTCACTGAATTGTGAAAGTACAGCCAGGCAGTGAATCAATTAAAAAATTTGTCTTTAATATTTTGTAGAATCTAATGGAGAAGTCTGTTTGAGGTCAAAATTGTATTGTATGGGAGAAAGGTGAATAAATAGTGTATTGTTTAATGGAAACATGTTAATTTTTATTTAATTGTGTAAGGGAATATTTAAAGATTTTGTGTTGTATGAGGGGAAATGTACATGTATTATGTTTTATGAGTGGAAAATGTATGTATATTGTGTTGTATGAGAGGAAGATGTACATGTATTATACTGTGTGAGCGTAAAATAAACATTTATTGTATTGTATGAGTGAAGGTGTACAGATTTTGTGTTGTGTGGGAGGTAGATGTACAGATTTTGTACTATATAAGGGGAAGATGTACATATTTTGTAATGTATGTGGGAAGATGTAGATATATTATGTTGTAAGAGAGGAAGATATACCTATTTTGTAGTGTATGAGTGAAGGATATAAATATATATTATACTGCATGAGTGGAAGATGTAAATATATTGTACTGTATGAGTCGAAAGTGTGCATATATTCTACTGTATGAATGTAAAGTGTACTTATATTGTACTGTATGAGTGGAAAGTGTACACATATTATACTTTTTGAGTGGAAATTACACCTCCAGCAATGCAGAGACAATGAAGTTTCTGTCACAGCAAATCGACACCAAAGGAGCACAGTGGAGAAGTGTCGTAGCCAGAGGAATATATCCAGTGTTGCCATCTCCTTTTGATGAAAAAGCACCAAAATTGACCCAAAAAAGCACCAAAATTTTTTGGAAAGTGCAAACAAATAGTACCAACTGTTTTTATTACAAATGTAACAAGGTAGCACATTATAATTTATTATTACCACTTCATATTACAATGAAGTTTATTCCAGGTCCGCCAAATCCCAATCAGAACTACTCTCGAGCCAAAAAAGCACTCATCGCATCTCATTTCATCATGTTCCTCCTGTTACTTGCGGTGTTGAGGTGAAGTATAAACATCGTGAGAGTGCCCGATTATGGGCTTCATGTATCGATATTCCCATGGACTCTGCTATTCCCTCCGTCCAATGTTTACGTGGTCGGCAAAAAAGCACTAAATTGCAATAATATTTTTTGGGAAAGCACTAAAAAAGCACTGGCAGTATTCATTCAAAATGTTATAAAGTAGCACATTGTAATTTATTATTATCACTGAATATTAGAATGAAGTTTATTCCAGATCTGCCAAATCCCAGTCAGACAACTCCTCTTCAGTTTCTGTGGCTATTTCGTGCTGTGTTTGCTCCTGCGATGATGATGATGATGATTGAAGGAAACGTGTATATGCCTCTTGTGATCCAATTTTCGTAGAATATCGTTAGGTAGTTTATAATCATGACAGCATTTGCCATATCTTTTCATTCCATATCTAATAGTCAAAACAGCTGTCAAACTCTTGATGCTCAGTCTGTTCCACAATTTTGATTTTATAACTCCCATCTTACTGAAAATACGCTCCACGTCTACATTAGAATGAGATAAAATGAGCACAGTTAAAGCTAAATCTGTAAGATCTTGGAAAGGATTTTCACCTGTGGCATCCCTGTATGAGGCAACAGTATGTCAGAGGTCTGTGACCACTGCATATGATGAAGTTTTCTCCACTGGAAATCGAAGCGGGTGAGAGTAGCTGCATCTTCTACAAACATTTTAGCAAGATCCAATATACAGGGCATCATTGGCTGTAGACATTCACTTCCACTAAGACATGACATGGACTGCAACACTCGAACGTTATTGAGTGTACGTAAATGCAGCCGTGTCAATAGCTCTATTAAAAACTGGATGCACCTTTCACGAATTTCTTTCTCATCAGGAAACTTGTAGCCTGCTATTTCTTTCTCAAACTCATAACCTAGATTATGATTCAATCAATCAATCAATCATGTGCCATGCCAAAAGCGTGGGCTATCATGACTCATCATTTAACTCGGTCACCAGTGTCATGGATCAGCTCAGTGTTCCTGTCTCGTCCATGCCATGTGGCCAAGCCATCCAGGTATTTTCCTCTCGGTCTTCCTCTTGGTCTGTTCCCTTCGATCTTGCCAGTAGTCACTAAGTTCTCTAATCCATTTCTTCTCATAACATGTCCAAATTTTTTTTACTGTCTACGTCTAATTTCTCTAATCAATTTATGATTTTCATTTGTCTTCTGTAGTACTTGGTCATTGGTTTTTCTATCTGTCCATGGTATTCTTTGCATTTTCCTCAGAAACCACATTTCTGCAGCCATCAGATGTTTTCAGGCTTGACTGCCCATTGTCCAAGTTTCACATCCATAGAAAAGAACAGGCTCTATGTATCCCCTCAACACTCTTTTTCTTGTTTCAATTGACATCTTTTTATTGGTCAGAATGTTTTTCATCTTGCTAAAGGCTACTTTCGCCATGGCGATTCTTGTTCTAATCTCTTCAAGGCATCTCCCATCAGATGTTATGACTGTTCTGAGATAATTGTACCGATTCACTTGTTGAAGAATATTCCCATTTACTTGTATATTACATTGTGGTACTTCGTTCTTCCTACTGACGACCATAATCTGAGTCTTTTTACAATTTAATTCTAACCCCAGTTGCTCACTGTGTAAACAACTGCATCTACTAATTGTTGCAGGTCCTGCGCATTGTCTGCAATCAATACTGTATCATCTGCATATCTAATGTTATTGATGTTTCGTCCTCCAATGCTGACTCCATTTATATCTTCTACATTTCTGAAAATATTTTCACTGTATAGGGAAAACAGATCTGGAGACATTACACATCCCTGCCTAACACCTCTCTTAATAGGCTGATATTGTCCCACTTTATTATTAATCCTTATGGCAGCTTGTTGTTTCCAATATATGTTTTTTATAAGTCTAATGTCTTTCCCATCAATTTGTAGATCTGCAAGCATATCCACCATGCTGACATGTCTAACTCTATAAAAAGCCTTTGTATAGTCAATAAAGCAAAGATGTATATCCTTGTTTACTTCTATAGCACGTTCAATAACTGTTCGCAGCATATACACAGCATTTTCTGTACCCTTTCCTTCCACAGACCCACATTGTTCTTTCCCTATTTCAGGTTGTAATTTCTTCCTCACTCTTTGCATGATAATTTTTAGCAAAATCTTTGTGATGTGACTCATTATACTAATTGTTCTATTTTGATAACATTCCAAGGCTCCTGATTTCTTTGGGATTGCAATAAGTACAGAGTTACATAATTCAGAATGTATATCTCCAGTATCATATAATGTGTTCAGAAACAAAATGAAAAGCAAAGCCCATAACAGAAGAAATACCAGATTTGGATCGAATGCACCAGTTACTAAAAGACATTAATGAAATAAAATCAGAGACAAGGAATTTCAAGGTAATTGAAAAATCAGCTTGAAAAGTAAAAAAAAAAATTGTGTGTATTCTTCTCAGGACTAAATCTGTAAAGCAAAACAAGAATGTGAAACAGAAGTTGAAAACATGCTGCCATTAGAAGACATTGGCAAGTCTGCAGCAAGTCCTTCTAAGTATTAGTCCTTTTCAGGATAATCACCCCAAAGAGTTTACAAGAATACAATCAACCATCATGACTGAAAGGACTGTGTTTTTTTTTTGTGTGTGTGGAAAAAAGTATTTTTATATTATACTAGCTGACCCGGCCCGGCTTCGCCCAGCCCCTGGCGGGTATCCATCCATCTGTCTGTCTGTCTGTCTGTCTGTCTGTCTGTCTGTCTGTCTGTCTGTCTGTCTGTCTGTCTGTCTGTCTGTCTGTCTGTCTGTCTGTCTGTCTGTCTGTCTGACCCGGCCTGGCTTCACCCAGTCCCTGGTGGGGAGCATCTCATTTAATTCATATGAGTAGTCATATAAGCTCCCGTTCCCAACTGTCTGTCTGTCTGTCTGTCTGTCTGTCTGTCTGTCTGTCTGTCTGTCTGTCTGTCTGTCTGTCTGACCTGGCCCGGCTTCGCCCAGCCTCTGGTGGCGAGCATCCTTTATGTTGCATTCATTCATCCATCTCTTGACTTGTTGTTCATTTATAACAGTGTCTTCCTCTTGCATGCTTCCCCTCCAATTTTCAATCCAGCACGTTCACTAACAAAGAGCTGTGCCTCATTGTATGGCTGAATACTTTAATTGATACTGTAGCTATATATTCTTTTTTTCTCTTATCCTTCTCATCATCCTCATCCTTCTCTTCTACTTCTGTCCAATATTGTTTTGTACTGATATAAATCAAATCAAATCAAATCAAATCAACTCAATACTGAAGAGCAATTACAGCACAGAAATAGCTGACCTAAGAGCAGCACTCCATGGTCTATGCCAGAAATCCAAAAAAGTTGTAATACAGTGGATACCATCACATTGCAGTATACCTGGAAATGAAGAGGCTGACAGACTGGCAAAAGAGGGCGGACGACTACCACAGCCTGACATAGACATAACCTATAACGAGGCAAAGAGGTTGATAAAAAGCACTTATAGAACCAAATGGGAATCAGAGCATCCAGGTCACCAGAAGGATGATGCATATTACAAACTCGACCGAAGAGAACAAGTAGCAATCTTCAGACTCCGCACAGGACATAACAGGCTGAAATACCACTTGTTCAATAAACTAAAGATAGGAGATACCGATGAATGCAATTGTGGAACTGGTAAAATGACAGCTAAACATTTGCTGCAGGAGTGCCCAATATATGCAGAACAGAGAAAGATATTTTGGCCCACACCTGCTTCATTTGAGGACAAGCTCTATGGAGATATCAACAAGCTCAAGTTGACTGCAGCTTACTTTAACTACATTCAGGTTGACATTTAAAGGTGCATGAAGAAGTATTTAGACTGCCGCACTTCATACCACAGGTATGTCGGTTACAAAAGCGCCCCAGAGGCATGAAATGGAATATTGCTTGGATAGCAAATTCATTACGTGGAAAGTCCGAACCAAAAGCTCACTGTGTGGGCTTCATAAAAGGTGGAAAAAGTGTCCTAGTGGCACGAAATGGAATATTGCTTGGATAGCAAATCCATTATTTGGAAAGTCCGAATCGAAAGCTCACTGTGTGGATGTCATCTGCAGACTGCATACTTCTGGTTTCCGGAAGAACAGCCTATGGTGAATGGAAGGCCCAATATACGGAAGTGAGGCTAAGCAGCCATGTGCAGGACGTGACGATTCCTTGGGTGAGCCCAGTACCCGAGCGCTGTGCGTTGGCTCTGCAAGTATGGAAGCCTCCTTGGATGGCGGGGAATGCCCATGGTCTGCCCCTGCCTTCCCTTGAGGGCTGACCAGGATGTCTTTGGCTGTTCTATATGGGCCAGCTGGGATGGGGGATAACACCACAACAGTGAGAGCCAAACGTCCTAAGAAACCCCCGGGAAGGTTAACCCGGTCAACAAATGCCCGCAGAAGTAGGATGTGTCGGCCTAACGGCGCAAGAACGCAGCTCTGCTGTGGACAGGCACAACGCAATCACGTCCGAAAAAAAAACTCCGGATGAACGAAGAAGAAGAAGACTCCGCACAGGACATAACAGGCTGAAATACCACTTGTTCAATAAACTAAAGATAGGAGATACCGATGAATGTAATTGTAGAACTGGAAAAATGACAGCAAAACATTTGCTGCAGGATTGCCCAACGTATGCAGAACAGAGAAAGATATTTTGGCCCACACCTGCTTCATTTGAGGACAAGCTCTATGGAGATATCAACAAGCTCAAGTTGACCGCAGCTTACTTTAACTACATACAGGTTGACATTTAAAGGTGCATGAAGACCCAGAGGCATGAATTGGAATATTGCTTGGATAGCAAATCCATTATTTGTAAAGTCCAAATCGAAAGCTCGCTGTGTGGGCTTCATAAAAGGTGGAAAAGTGTCCTAGTGGCACGAAATGGAATATTGCTTGGATAGCAAATCCATTACGTGGAAAGTCCGAATCAAAAGCCCATTGTGTGGGCTTCATAAAAGGTGGAAAAGTGTCCTAGTGGCATGAAATGGAATATTGCTTGGATAGCAAATCCATTACGTGGAAAGTCTGAATCAAAAGCCCACTGTGTGGGCTTCATAAAAGGTGGAAAAGTGTCCTAGTGGCACGAAATGGAATATTGCTTGGATAGCAAATCCATTACATGGAAAGTCCGAATCGAAAGCTCACTGTGTGGATGTCATCTGCAGACTGCATACTTCTGGTTTCCGGAAGAACAGCCTATGGTGAATGGAAGGCCCAATATACGGAAGTGAGGCTAAGCAGCCATGTGCAGGACGTGACGATTCCTTGGGTGAGCCCAGTACCAGAGCGCTATGTATCGGCTCTGCAAGTATGGAAGCCTCCTTGGATGGCGGGGAATGCCCATGGTCTGCCCCTGCCTTCCCTTGAGGGCTGACCAGGATCTTTGGCTGTTCTATATGGGCCAGCTGGGATGGGGGATAACACCACAACAGCGAGAGTCAAACGTCCTAAGAAACCCCCGGGAAGGTTAACCCGGTCAACAAATGCCCGCAGAAGTCGGATGTGTCGGCCTAACGGCGCAAGAACGCAGCTCTGCTGTAAACAGGCACAACGCAATCACATCCGAAAAAAAACTCCGGATGATCGCAGAAGAAGAAGAAATCAAATCAACTTTATTTTAAAAGGGTCACAAATTGGGCACGCAGGCCCGTCTTACATTCGGCCCTTCCAATCACTCGTCTTTCGTTCATCAAGAGCATTATAAGTTTACATAGGAAGAAAGATAAACATTATGAAATGATTGCTGTAAATATAATCAAGACAAATTACCATGTTATGAGGCCCATCCCCCACCTACCCATACATCACCCCACCCACACACACAACCCCACCTACCCACACACACACACACCCAGGGACACATACATACCCCACCAGCCAACCCATTCCCCTCCCGCACATCCCCCACCCACACACACTGCCCTCACCTGTTTCCCCAACCAAAACACACTCGCTCCCCACAAACATCCCCCACCTACCCACACATCCCACACCCACCCACATACACATCCTAACCCACACATCCTCTCCCCACCCACACCTCCAAAGACCCATCCCACAGCCACATCTCCATCACACACACACACGCACGCACGCACGCACACACGCACGCACACACACACACACTGGACTATACAATTGCATTGTGCTTGTTTAAAGGAGAGTTGAAATATTTGTGCCTTTTTGGTGGATATATCTGACATCTTCCAGAACGTTGTTAACCAGGTTAGCCTTTCTGGGTACAATTAGCCATATAAAGAGACACAAATTTCTTGGAAAGTAGCAAATAGGGACAAAGTTCCCAGAAGGCTACATAAATTAAAATGTATAGTCATTAAAATGTATAGTCCAATGTTAAAAACACAATATGTCATTATTTAACAATGATGATCACAACACAACAGATTTATAGCATCAAAAAAATAAAAAAAAGTGCATATGCTTAGGAACAAAAGCGCATGCAATCCGACATATTTTAGCCATTTTTTAAAACATAAGACTAACCAAGAGGAAACAAGAAACAATGGTAAGAAAGAAAAATTAATATGGCTCCTGTGGATAGTTTTAAATATCTAGGGACATTTATAACATGAGATGGAAGATGTACAACAGAGATTTAGAGCAGAATAGGGCAAGCAAAGGCTGCATTTAAGAAAATGAAGAATATCTTATGCAATAAGTCACTATCATTGAATGTAAGAAAGAGAGTGCTGAAGTGCTTTATAGAACCTGTTTTTTTGTATGGCTGAGAATCTTGGAATGTAGATGAACAAATTAGGAAGAGATGGAAGCAACAGAAATGTGGTTGCGAATGTTGCGAATTCCTTGGACTGCCAAAGTAACTAACAATGAATGCCTGAAAGAGGCTAATGAAACTAGAATATTATATACAACAATAAGAAAGAGACAAACAGCTTTTTTGGTTATGTGATGAGAAGGGAGGCATTGGAGAACATCGTGACAACTGGAAAGATAGAGGGGAAGAGAGGAAGAGGGAGACCACGAGAAATGATGCTGGACGGATTGAGGCGGTGGCATGGAGGAATATCAAAGGCAGAGTTGATCCAGAAATCATAGACCGAGACTTGTGGAGAGTCACGAACGCCTATGCCACTCGGCATGGCACATTATGATGATGATCATTAATGAATAATGCACAAGTAATTCTAGTGGCAAGACATTAATTTCAGTTATAAGAAAGTTATAAGAAAAAAACATGAATCTATTGTATCAACTGGTTAGATTGATGTGCAGAGTTATGTTGAGTTGAGCTAAGAACTGATATCGCTGCACTCAGGACATTCCTATAAGTGCCCCATCCCCTCGTTCAACAGCCAGCAAAGAGTCACATGACTATCATTCCTACCACTATCTGATTGAAAGTTCTCCTGGTTTTCTCTGTCAGTTTTGAGATTATACCAGAACCCCTGCCAATCCCCCACAATCTCATCTTTTCCACATACGGGTTCTCAGTCTGTTCCCTCACCTTCTCCACCTGGTCCCACAAGAGCACGACCACCTCCCCCTTGTCCATAAGTAATCTACCACCAAGAGGTGAATTCCCTGCCAGCCTATCATCGTGTTCATTCCTCCACACACCCCCATGGCCAGGGCAAAAAATCCATGTAATTCTCACAATCTGTGACCTCTGAAGCGAGGTGAGCCATTCCACATGAAACATTCCTTTATCCACCTTACTAAGCATACTCCTTGAGTCCGTGATGAATACAATGTGTGTTACAGTGGTCTCCTCTAACCAACGGAATGCCACTGTGACTGCTTCCACCTCCATTCTCATGCTGGAGGTTGTAGCCTCATATGCCATACTCTCCTAAGGATAGGAGAAACTGGTGAATGTTAGGGTGGAACTGGTAAAATGACAGACAAATATTTTATGCCAGACTCTCCTTTGTTAAGAATCATCCATTAGCCTTTGCAATGAAACCCCAATCACTCTGTCTGTTTCTCACCACTGACCCATCAGTATAGATCACTATGTCACCTTGATATGTGTTAATCTGGATCAGTTGTTGCACTTCAAACTCGGTGCGGCCTGCTTCCCATTCTCTGCACTCACGACCCATTGTCACTATTACATTGTGCCAGTCCATCATGTCTTCCGGTACTTCAACCCACTCTTTTTCACGATTGATGATCTCTAGGTCACACACCTGACATATATATATATTTCTGCCTGTGCCATCCAGGACCTGCCTTGTCTTAGTCTATGACCCTTGACCATATCCATGGCTTTATGCAGGGGGGTGATCCCTATCTGCAGCAACTCTCAGGTACCAGTTAGTTTGAAGGAGCATTTGTCTATCTGTCATTGTTGGTAGTGCCAGGATATGCCTCATGTACATAATTGGTGTTTCCTTTGTGCACCCCAGGATCAGCCACATGCCACATTCTGTATGTGTTCCAACCATTCAAGCTGGCTCTTCGATGCTGTCAGCAACCCCAAACCATACTCATTGGCAGATATTATTAACTGCTGAAAGAGCCTGTAAAGCATCCTCTGCTCTACCCCCGGTTGCTGCCATCGCCCTCAATGCATTTAGTCGCCTACCAGCCTTCACCACCAAAGCCTCCACATGATCCTTAAAAGACATACACCTGTCAAAGGTGATACCCAAGTACTTCAATTTACTCTCACTACTAAGAGGACATCCATTCAATATACTACATGGGATATCTGCCTCCACAATCCAGTTATCCAGAGAGTACCACACAACCAATGCCTTGTCTGGGTGTATAATGGCCCCTGTGTCCCTGCACCACTCCGCTATCCGGTTTACTGCCATCTGTAAGCCTTTAGCCAGACTTTCCCTGTCTCTGCCCTGTCTGTACACCAGCACATCATCTGCAAATATCCAGATTCTACCAACACCTGGTGACTCAATAGCTGCAACTTTGCTGGTGTAGACATTAAAGAGCACTGGGGACAAGGCAGATCCCTGTGGCAACCCAGGTGTGATCGTACAGGGATCAGAAGTCCAGGAACCCATGCGCAGTGCAACCTTACGCTCATAAAGGACTGCCCCAACCCATCTGACAAGACAAGGGCATACCTCCATGTCCAACTGTGTGTATATCAACCGATCATACCTAACCCTTTTGTACACATCTTCCAGGTCAAGAGCTACCGCCATTGTCTCTTGTTTATCCTGGAAGCCCCCATAAACATCAAATGCAAAAGTTGCCGCATTGGTCCAAGCTGTTTTATTCAAATTTGATTTTCTTAGCTTTTGGCTGCTCTCACGCTACCTATAATATGACAAGTAGTTGGAAATAAGTTTTCCTTCTAATGTCCCATGGCTTAAGAGCTTCTCTCACCTAGAGCATTCTGATTTTGGAACACCAGAGACAAAACAAATGCCTTCTTCTGTTAAAACAAATAGTCTCACCACAATAGACTAGGAGCTGAACTGTTTCTGTCAGAGGTTGTGTATTGTGCATGGCTTCAATCAGTAAATCAAGTGCCATCTGCACAATAAAGATTGGCTTCAGTGGATCACCTTTTACTGTTGCTCTTGTCCCAAATGTTTGGCAACTGCTGTCCATTTCTTGATGTTATCTTCCCACTTGTATTGTTGCTTACATTTTGTTGCCAACCTTTTGTTCTGTAGTTACCTACCTTTTGTTCACGTTTAAAAATTTTTTTTGGCTTTGTTACTTAAAAAAAAAGATTGTCGTGCCTATTAATATGACCAAAATATTTTCCATAATGTTCATTACCAACTTCTCTGTGACATCTATATTTGTTTTTGTTTTCATGAAATACAACATATTTTTCTATAACACTTTCCTAGATTCTCGGTTCAATGTGATCATTGTCTCTTCATTGTCCACACATCTGCACCATACAATTGCATTGAGTAGATGCTCTTCAATTGAAACTTTGAGCTTGTCCCCATCTCTACACCCAGATATGACAGTATTTAGCATTGTTTGTCTCCCATCTTTACTCACAGATATGACAATATTTAGAACAGTTTGCTCCCATCTTTACTCACAGATATGACAACATTTAGGACAGTTTGCTCCCATCTTTACTCACAGATATGACAACATTTAGGACAGTTTGCTCCCATCTTTACTCACAGATATGACAACATTTAGGATAACTTGTCCTCATCTCTACTCCCAGAAATGACAACATTTAGGATAACTTGTCCCCATCTCTACTCCCAGAAATGACAACATTTAGGATAACTTGTCCCTATCTCTACTCCCAGAAATGACAACATTTAGTATAACTTGTCCCCATCTCTACTCCCAGATATGACAACATTTAGTATAACTTGTCCCCATCTCTACTCCCAGATATGACAACATTTAGTATAACTTGTCCCCATCTCTACTCGCAGATATGACAACATTTAGTATAACTTGTCCCCATCTCTACTCCCAGATATGACAACATTTAGGATAGTTATCCCCATCTCTACTCCCAGATATGTTAACATGTGGGATAACTTGTCCCCATCTCTACTCCCAGTATGACAATATTTGGAATAGTTATTCCCATCTTTACTCCCAGAGATGACATCATGTGGGATAGCTTGTCCCCATCTCTACTCCCAGAAATGACAACATTTAGGATAACTTGTCCCCATCTCTACTCCTAGATATGACAACATTTGGGATAGGTATCCCCTTCTTTACTCCCAGATATGACAACATTTAGGATAACTTGTCCCCATCTCTACTCCCAGATACGACATTATTTAGGATAACTTGTCCCCATCTCTACTCCCTGATATGACAATATTCAGGATTGATTACTCTCACTATAGACCAAGATTTGTGGGGCGACATGATCTCCTACACTTTCCCCAAAACACTTGACGCAAGCACTGAATCATTTTGTTTTGCTTCCTGTTATGAGCTAGAGAATATCTATCCAGCCTTCTTAAGCATGCTGTTTTAAACAGTAATGTAGGCCTGTGAAGAAGAAAGAAATCTCAAGTTACATGGATTAAAACTTACCTTGGTATTTCTTTCGCCTAAGTCTTACTAATCCTGTTTGACGTAAAATTGTGACCTATTTCTACGCAGTGGTTTGACGAGGATTGCAATATCTATTCTATTGATTTTCTTGAAGTTGATTATAACTGGATTCATACAAAATATGTAAACATCTGTTTTGATTGTATGCTCATTTGTAATGTTTATAATATTGCAATGTTGTATTTTATATTTTCATGACTGAAGTATGAGCATGTTGTGTTGTTTTCCTATTTACAGTATGTGTACTCAGTGCCTAGAATTGGTTGTCTTTTTGTTAGTGTTGTGTTCAGTGCTGATGAAGTTAGATATACGAGAGGAAGTCAATAAGTAAGTCACAAATGGCTGTAGAAAAACAAATAAATATGATAACAACTTGAAACCGGTTTATCTGTATACATACATTGTTCCTTTATTTCTCAACATAATTTCCACCAACATTGATGCACTTATCCCATTGTTTTATCAGTCCTCCCAAACCGGCTGCATAGAACTGCATGCTCTGTTTTCTAAACCACATTTTCACGTCACAGTCTACTTCGGCATCATTCGCGTCCTTGAGAAAAATTTTCTATCCAGCTATGCACTGCTTTACGGGACAAACATTTGCCAGCATAAACAAGAAGCATTTCCTTATGAATGTCCTTTGCAGGCAGTCCTTTTGCCCACAAAAAACGCACAACAGCAAGTTGCTCTTTGGTTGTACACTCTGTAAGTACAGTCACCATTTTGTTTATGCGCTGCACATGCGCATGAGACACCTAGCGCCACTTGACAAACGGGAATATAAAGTTTGATGTTGCTGTCACCTAATGACACCTGTAGAAAACACCAATTACATTTATCTGCCATCCCACTTACTTATTGACTCGCCCTTGTATTTCAGTAAATTAGATATATTTGGGTTCAGTAAATTAGTTATATTTGGGTTAGTGAAGTAAGATGGGTTTTCGGATTCAACATCTATGCAGAAAATGTAATGACAAATATAAAGTATATTTTGAATATTGTGAAAATTTGGATCCGTTCATAATTGGTAGAAATTTAGTTTCAGTGCTCAGATATGTATATGGCGTGGTCCTCCTCTCAAATAGTCCTAAGGGGTTACAAGTGTTAATCCTGTTTGTCAACAGACACAGTGAATTTCAAAATCTTTTTGTAGACTTAAAAAAAAAAAAAGGCAACAAAAATGATGTTCACAGATAAAACTTCTGCGTTCATCCGGAGTGATGTTTTTTTCAGATGTGATTGCGGTGTGTCTGGTTAGACACACTTGGGCTGAAACCCTTAGGCCAACACATCCAACTTTAGCGTGCATTTTTGACAAATTAGCATTCCTGGGGGGGGGGGGGACTCACTATTTTGGTGCCATCAACATCCCAGCTGGTCAAGTTAGAACTGTCAAATTTTTTGACGTAATTACGACGAACGTAATTGCTTAGTGCCAGTTTTTATTTGCCATCCTTAGGCCAGCAAATCCAACTTCGGCAGGCATTTTTTTTTTTACTGAGGTTAGCCTTCCTCGG
Organism: Cepaea hortensis; assembly: GCA_963921405.1. Taxonomy (NCBI): domain Eukaryota; kingdom Metazoa; phylum Mollusca; class Gastropoda; order Stylommatophora; family Helicidae; genus Cepaea; species Cepaea hortensis. The sequence goes on from OY992893.1 coordinate 49,631,677, forward strand.
GACAGATAAAACTACATGTCAATAAAAAAAAATCACGATCAATAATGAGGAAATTTAAAAATGTCACAAACTTTGAATATCATGGTACCATAATCAACAATAATGGGAAATGGGAAAGATCTTGACTGCAGCAGGATATGACCATATATAATGAAACACCAAAGTATGTGTAGACAGGAGAAATAAATACAAACATGTGTACATACCTAACAAGGACTTCAAGCTATCGGAGCAGAATTCACAGGAGAATATGAATGAAAATAAAAGTAGTATAAGTAACATAATACTGACTAAAATCAGTAATAACAGTTAAGTTATAACATGTCACGTCTGCCTGATGTTTCATTTATTGAAAACTTTGTCAATAACACCACAGCATAACAAAAAATACGATTATTATAAGGAATTTAAAAAAAAAAGTGTATGAACAAAATTAATGAGAATAAATAAGCAAATGATTATGTGACCTCCCTTCCTGGAATCATACACCTATTTAGGTAGCAACGTAGACAAAGATGGGGGAAAGATAAAGACATTATAATAATAATACACAAGTCCAGAGGAGCTTTTATAGCGCTAAGTAATTTGTGTTAAGTCATCAGAAATTAAACATAGGACCTATCTTAGAATATTTAACAGTAACGTTATTCAGTACTACTGTATGGATCAGAAACACAGAGAATGAAAAAAACAAAACAATTACCAATAAACTACAAGCAAAATTGCATAGAGGTTAAGTTATTTGGATATCCTTTACAGGACGTTGCAGGCAACCCCATAAATTTTTGGCTGTTTTTGATTTCTTGACAAGTTTATGTTCAGTGGTTTGCCATTGCTTTTTGAATGACTAGCACTCATACCATTGTATAAAAATACAACGCAAGGTAGTCTGCTGCAAAATTGGCCATGGCTGTGTTTGGAGCGCAGTATGCAGAATTATGAATTGTGTCCGTAACCCCTTCGCCACAGAGCTGGTTCGCCAGAGTTGAGTCAAGAACTGACATCACAGCACTTGGGTCAGTCCCATACGTGCTCTGTCCTCATCTGCAACAGCCAGCGAAGAGTCCCAATACTACTAGTACCAGTAACAGACTGATTATTTTTCGTCTGCCTTTCATTGGAGTTTTGAGTGTTGGCCAGATCCTCTGGTCACTCCCTGCAGCACAATTCTTTCCAAGCAGTGGTGATCTACCCAATCTTCTGCACTATACGCATGATTCCAAAGACAACACCTCATCTCAAAACCTTCTAAGATCTTTTCACTCATTATGGTCTAAGTCCATGTTTCTGAGTCGCATCTGCTATGACCCAGGCAGACTTAGTGGTTATTTTTTTTTCACAATGCAATATTTATGTTCCTTGATGTCAGGAATGTTTGTTTTTCTGTGAAGTCTTTGTATCACATTTCAGCTTTACAACCAGCACCCTCTGCAGTGATTTGCCCCAAGTAGAGATTGCACTTGTTCAGTAGTCTTTTCCTTACAGAGAATATCACATCTAAGGGTTGTTACTCGGATACTAATAAAGTGTTAAAAGTCGAGAGGATCAACTTCATTGCACCGTGTTTTATCCCATATGACTCGGTCTATTTCCGCAGGGCGGCCTGCCGAAAGCGTCGCACAAAGCACGAACACCGGAGTTCCAGTGATGATCCCCGGGAGTCTCCAGGGAAAATGCACTCGTAAACTGAAAGACGTAGCCAGAAATTGAACCCACAACCTTCGGAGCACAATGCAGACGACTTGACCACTTCGCCACAGAGACTCCCTGCTCTGACACTAAATGGTGGATGTAATTATTTTTGGCTGCAACATGATGCTTGAAACTCAGTAGAAGTCAGATTAAAATATTGACTTACCTGTTTGATTTAAATATTTGGTCTGCTGCACAACTGGATTATAATTTCTTTTTAATTAGTTCGGCTTTGAATTTGGCATGCCCTGCTTAAAAAAAACAATCATGCTATTGCCACAAGGCAATGATGATGAAGGTGAAATGTGTTTTATTGGTCCTGATGGCAATGATTATGGCTGGCGATGAAAGCCAAACAAATGACATTATTGATTATAAAGGTGAAGTCACACCCTAAAACTTGAGAAAGCACCAGAGAACTAGAGGACAAAATACTCTTGAACAGGGGAAGCAATAGACTAAGGGCAATATTGATAAAACAGGCATGCACACATTTATCAATGCAGACATATATGGAATTTGAGAGAATAGCTAAGGACAGACTGTTGTGGAATGGAATGTTCAAGAAACAGCCATGGGCTGAAATACTTGATGGTGATTAATGACAACAGTGGAAAAGAAGATGATGGTGATAATGGTGAGGAAAAAGATGGAAAACAATATGATGATAATGTTGAAGAAAACGTGTCACCGATGAAGACGATTTTGATAGTGAAATAAGCTTGATATCTGTGAAATTGATATTGGAGAAAAGATGATTATGATGATGAAAAAGATGTCATGAAAGTTAAATGATGCTGATGAAAACGAGTAAAAAATGGCAGTAAACCTAATAATAGTAGAAAATAAAACAGGTACGTATGTGTAGCTGCTGCGAAAAGATGAAACATACTAAACATGGAGACAGTGTACATACCTTACAATGGACTTCATAAAGGTGAACATAAATCACAGAGTGAAAATCCCCCCGAAAAAATAGATAATCCAAACAAAATATGTAATTAAAAAAAAAAAGTATTCTAGTAGTGTTGATTTTGCCCTAGTATAACCGGGGCCCTTAGAGGAAGCAAAGAATAGTAATTGCAATCTGCCATGAATGTTGTAAGAGTTGAATGTGGGTTTAGGGCTGGCTACCCCTTCCCATAGACAACTTTAGCTGCAAAATCCAGCCAGCCTTGAACAAGTCTAAAGAGGATGGCTTGGATGAGTTGGTTGTGGGCTTATGCTGCAACAGGGCAGCAGAAAACTAAGAAATATGAAGCTAGAAAGGAAACTGGTCACCATAACATATTATGTTATGACATAATATGTATGATGATATTGTGATTGATGCCGAACTCAGTCGTCTTAACATTGATATTGCTGGCCTGCAGGAGACTCGCTTCGCTGAGGAAGGGTCACTCACGGAAAACAGTTACACCTTTTTTTTGGAAGGGTAGAGAGCAGGCAAAAAAAAGGCAACATGGTGTGGGCTTTGCAGTGAAGAATTCTCTACTGGGAATGATTGAAATTCCAGCTGGAGGTAATGAAAGACTATTATCCCTGTGTTTGGTAACCTCTTGTTTTTTTGCCACCATTATCACTGCATATGCACCGACTCTCACTTCCACTGATGATATGAAGGATTCGTTCTATGAGGAGTTAGACTCTATGATCCAAAATCTGACTGCAATTATATGTTCAGTGATTTCAATGCTCTTGTGGGCAAGGACTCGAGTTCATGGCCAGGGTGCCTTGGTAAGTAGAACACTGGTCGCATGAATGAAAATGGGCAACGGCTACTGAAGCATTGCACCAGAAACAACCTGTGTATTACAAACTCCATTTTTAAAACAAAACAACTGCATAAGGTCACATGGAAACATCCAAGATCCGGCCATTGGCATCAGCTGGACTTCATCATCACACGGAGACAACATCTGAACCAAACATCATTAATTCGAAGTTATCACAGTGCTGACTGTGATACAGATCATTCATTGGTTGTTGCAAGGGTTAGACTGAGACCAAAGAGAATCTACACAGCTAAACACAAATCTAGCCCCAGGATTAATATTATTAACACCCACGATCCTGATAAGTGCTTTGAGTTCCAACAGCAACTTGAAGACGCTTTCACTGATACATCAGAAAATTGTACAGCAAGTGAAAAGTAGGGTAAACTTAAGGAAACTCTTTATAAAACAGCGGTGGGGGTTTATGGCACTGTGGATCATAAAAGGCAGGGCTGGTTTGCGGCAAACAGCCAGACATTGAGCCTTTGATTGATAAAAGAAGATAGTCTCTTAAGAAACAAGGAAAGAGCAACACGTAACACTGAGTGAGCTGAAGCAAGCTAGGAAGGATGTGCAAAAGAGGCTGCCAGGCAGTGTTCAAATGATTATTGGTTCAAGTTATATGAGTCCATTCAAAATGCAAGTGATAAGGGAAACATCAGAAGCATGTATGAAGGTATAAAGAAAGCCTGTGGTCCAATGATCAAAAGAAGTGCACCACTGAAAACCTTGACTGCAAAGATCATCACTGATAAGAAACAGCAGATGAATAGATAGGTAGAGCACTATTTGGAGCTTTCTTTTAAGTGAGACGAAACTAGCAGATGATGCCCTCAATGCCATAGAGGCCCAGCCAACTCTTGACCACCTTGACACACTTCCCACCATAACATACGTTAAGTGTGCTATAAATGAACTTGCATCTGGCAAGGCTCCAGGTAAGGATGGGATTACAACAGAGGTTATCAGGAGTGGGCAAGACACACTCACTCTACAGATCCACCAGCTAATAGAGCTATGCTGGCGAGAAGGACAAGTCCCACAGGATTTCAAAGATTCAAGCATCATAACACTGTACAAGAACAAGGGCGATCGGAGCGACTGTAACAACTATAGGAGTATCTCACTTCTGTGTATTGTTGGGAAAGTATTTGCCAGAATTGTTCTGCTCAGACTTCAAGTCCTAGAAGATCAAGTCTACCCCGAATCACAGTGTGGCTTTCGACAGAACTAGTATACCATTGATATGATATTCTCATTGCGACAAATGCAAGAAAAATGCCGTGAACAGAATCAGTCACTGTTTATTGCCTTCATCAACCTCACAAAGGCATTTGATTTGGTCAGTCGTGAGGGTCTGTTCAAGGCACTAAAGAAGATCGGCTGCCCACCAACTATTCTGTCCATTGTGGAATCGTTCCACACAGGCATGAAGGGTATAATTGAGTTTGATGGTGCAACTTGAGAAGAGTTTGAAATCTAGAGTGGAGTTAAGCAAGGTTGTGTACTAGCTCTCGCCCTCTTTGGAATATACTTTTCACTTCTACTTAAATATGCCTTTCATAATCCACCCATCCATCATGTGCCATGCCGGTAAGCGTGGGCGGTCATGTTCTGCCATCTTACTCGATCACCAGAATAGTGGATCAGCTCCGTGTTCCTGTCTCGACCATACCATATGGCCAATCCATCCAGATATTTACTTCTCGGCCTTCCTCTTGGTCTCTTCCCCTCAATCTTGCCAGTTGTCACCAAGTTCTCCAAGTCACTTCTCATAACATGCCCAAAAAACTTTGACTGTCTACGTCTAATGACTGTAATGAGTTTACGATCTTCATTTGTCTCTTGAAGGACTTGCTCATTGGTTTTTCTGTCCGTCCATGGTATTCTTTGCATTTTCCTCAGAAACCACATTTCCACAGCCATCAGCTGTTTTTCAGCTTGACTGCTTATTGTCCACGCTTCACATCCATACAAAAGCACAGGTTCTATGTAGCACCTCAACACTGTTTTTCTTATTTCAATTGATATCTTGTTATTGGTCAGTATGTTTTTCATCTTGCAAAAGGCTACCTTCGCAATGGCAATTCTTGTTCTAATCTCTTCAAGGCATCTCCCATCAGATGTGATGACTGTGCCGAGATAACAGTATCGATTCACTTGTTTAAGAATATGCCCATTTACTCGTATATCACATTGTGGTATTTCCTTCTTCCCAGTGACGACCATAATCTGTGCCTTCTTAATATATTCAGTTCTAACCCTAGTTGTTCACTGTGTGCAACAACCGCATCTACTAAACTTTGCAGGCCCTGTTCATTGTCTGCAATCAAGACTGTATCATCTGCATATCTAATGTTATTGATATATCTTCCCCCAATGTTGATTCCTTCCATATCTACTATATTTCTGAGGATGGTGGTATATACATTCACTCACGCTCAGATGGTGGCCTCTACAATGCTCAGAGATTGAAGGCCAAGACCAAAGTTAGGAGGGTACTGATAAAAGAGTTGCTTTTTGCAGATGATGTTGCTGTTACGACCCACGCTGAGGAAGAATTACAACATCTACTATCTGCATTCTCCAATGCTTGTTCTGAATTTGGTTTAACAATTAGCAAACAAAAGACACAGATTATGTCACAAGGTGGGTGCACATGGGGTACCATCAGTCTTTATTGACTATACGCCGAACTAGAGATAGTAAACCATTTTACATATCTAGGATCAGAGGTACATAGCAAATTATCCCCAGATCAGGAAATGAACATCAGGATTGGTAAGGCAGCAATAACAATGAACAGATTAAGAAAAAGAGTCTGGGAGAACAGGAAGCTTACTGACAAAATAAAAGTCCTTGTCTATCAAGACTGTGTCCTTAGTACTCTTCTTTATGGCAGTGAAACCTGGACAAGTTACTCACACCAAGAGAAATGTTTATAAACAGCTTTCATATGTGGTGTCTGCGAAGAATACTTGGTATTAAGTGGCAAGTCAAAATCACAAATACTGAAGTATTGGAAAGATCATTTTGTGTGACGGTTTATTCCATGCTCAGTCTTCGTAGACTTAGATGGATAGGACATGTTAGGAGTAGAATACCAAAGAACATCTTTTTTGGTTAATTACAGATGGGTAAGAGATCTCAGGGTCGGCCTCTACTACGATACAAAGATGTGTGTAAGCAGGGCATGATTGATACAGGCACTGATAATACATATTGGGAGCAAGTCGCAGCTGAACGTGTTGCATGGAGGGCAAATATCAGAAATGGAATAAAGACAAAGGAGAAAATTATTGCAGATAAGTCACACACCGAGTGTGTGAGACGTAAGATGGTGTATGATGGTGGAAATGACCATGTGTTCACATGCATCCACTGTGGATGAACATTTACAGCGCGAATTGGCCTTATCAGTCACATTCGCTTCCGCCATGGGTTGTAGTTATTAAGCCTTTTTGAAGCACAAACAATCATCTGTCAAGACGGCAAGGTGCCAATGAATATATATGAGGGTCTAACATTTCACATTGATACAGGAGTTGTAGAATTCAGTTTACATTTACTCATCTTTTGTAACCAACAAGCATCAATATTCTCTTTTATCTTTGTATGCATAACTTTGAATTGTTGTTTTTTTATCTTTTAATGCAGAATAGCCATCTGGGTTTTCCCATGATCTAATAATGGGAAATGAGATCAGCAAATGGCATGGCAATATAAAGGAAAGACGGAAAAAGAAAAGAGATGTACATATCAGTGGTGGTCCTGGAGAGAAACATGGCAACGGTACCACTAGAACAACTGACAATGAGATTAATTATGTAAGAAATATATCTCCACCATCAAAGATATTAAGACCACTTCCAACACTGCCAAATACTAAAGTGAAAGGTAAAGATGCTTTATTCATGATATATTTTCACATATAGAATGCTCCAACACTTCAGCAAAGTTAATTAATGTGGTATTGCATATCAGATATAATGGTAAGTGTATAAGTTAATAATAGTTACTTGCATATTCATTACAGGACATCGCAGTGACCCACAGCGGTTTTTGGCTGTTTGTGATTTCTTGGCAAGTTTACGTTCAGTAGTTTGTGGTTGCTTTCTGAACGACCGACACTCATACCCTTGTTTATAAAAACAAAGCAAGGCAGTTGCACTGTGTTTTAACATGTTGGTTAGGGAGCCGGTCGTTCAGAAAGCAATGGCAAACTACTGAACATAAACTTGCCAAAACATCAACACCAGCAGTAAAATGCTGGTGTTGACAGCAATGTCCTGTGTATAGGATATGCAACACACACACACACACAAAACAAACAACAAAAAACGCAAGGCGATCTGCTGCCAAATCACCCAAAGCTGTGTTTCGAACGTGGTATCATGCAGGGAGGTGTGGTCAATATCATGCTGGGTGTTGTGGTCAGTATCATGCTGGTCAGTATCATGCTGGGTGGTGTAGTCAGTATCATGCTGGGTGGTGTGGTCAGTATCATGCTGGGTGGTGTGGTCAGTATCATGCTGGGTGGTGTGGTCAGTATCATGCTGGGTGGTGTGGTCAGTATCATGCTGGGTGGTGTGGTCAGTATCATGCTGGTCAGTATCATGCTGGGTGGTTTGGTCAGTATCATGCTGGTCAGTGACATGCTGGTCAGTATCATGCTGGGTGGTGTGGTCAGTATTTTGCTGGGTGGTGTAGTCAGTATCATGCTGGGTGTTGTGGTCAGTATCATGCTGGGTGGTGTGGTCAGTACCATGCTGGTTGGTGTGGTCAGTATCATGCTGGTCAGTATCATGCTGGGTGGTTTGGTCAGTATCATGCTGGTCAGTATCATGCTGGGTGGTGTGGTCAGTATCATGCTGGGTGGTGTGGTCAGTATCATTCTGGGTGGTATGGTCAGTATCATGCTGGGTAGTGTGGTCAGTATCATGCTGGGTAGTGTGGTCAGTATCATGCTGGGGGATGTGGTCAGTATTGTGCTGGGTGGTTTGGTCAGTATCATGATGGTCAGTATCATGCTGGGTGGTGTGGTCAGTATCATGCTGGTCAGTATCATGCTGGGTGATGTGGTCAGTATCATGCTGGTCAGTATCATGCTGGGTGGTGTGTCAGTATCATGCTGGTCAGTATCATGCTGGGTGGTGTGGTCAGTATCATGCTGGTCAGTATCGTGCTGGGTGGTGTGGTCAGTACCGTGCTGGGTGGTGTGGTCAGTATCATGCTGAGTGGTGTGGTCAGTATCATGCTGGTCAGTATCATGCTGGGTGGTGTGGTCAGTATCATGCTGGTTGGTGTGGTCAGTATCATGCTGGGTGGTGTGGTCAGTATCATGCTGGGTGGTGTGGTCAGTATCATGTTGGGTCTTGTGGTCAGTATTGTGCTGGGTGATGTGGTCAGTATCATGCTGGTCAGTTTCATGCTGGGTGGTGTGGTCAGTGTCATGCTGGTCAGGATCATGCTGGGTGGTATGGTCAATATCATGGTGGTGTGGTCAGTATCACGCTGGCCATCTTGACTTCCCAGAACATTTCCTGGTACCCATTTTGCCTGGGTTGACCTGGGAACCAGGGTCAATGAAAAGAATACCTACCTCTCTGGGGATTCATCAATAACATTAGATATGTGGATGCTATAGTTTTGATTGCAAACAATGAACAGGGTCTGCGACACAGTGAACAACTAGGGTTGGCATTAAATTGTAAGAAGACAAATTATAGTCACCATTAAGAAGACACAAATGCCACATTGTAAATGGGAATATTTTTAAACAAGTGAATTGGTACAACTATCTCGGAATAATCAAATCATGTGATGGTAGGTACCTTGAAGAGAGTAGAACAAGAATCACTATGGCATTGGTAGCCTTTTGTAAGATGCAAAACATACTGACCAATAAACAGATGTCAATTGCAACGAGAAAAAGAATGTTAAAGTGCTAAATAGAACCTGTATTTTTATATGCATGTGAAATGTGGACAATGAGCAGAAAAGCTGAAAAATATCTAATGGCAGTGGAAATGTGGTTTCTGAGGAAACCGCAAAGAATACCATGGGCAGACAGGAAAGCCAAGAGCATGTCCTACAAGAAGCAAATGAAAACTGTAAACTAGTTAGAGAAATTAGACATAGACTGTCAACATATATTGGACACGTTTTAAGAAGAAGTAAACTAGAGAACTTGGTGACAACAGGGAAAATTGTGGGGTAAAGAACAAGGGGAAGGCAGAGAAGTAAATATCTGGATAGCTAGGCCACATAGCATGGTCTTGACAAGAAAACAGCTGATCCATGAGTCTAGTGATCATGTGAGATGGCGAAACATGACCACCCACTCTCATAGGGATGGCAAATGACGATGATGGGGATTTGGTCACATGACTACCAGGCTGTCAGGCAAACATCTGTATTTTTGTGTATCTAACATTCACATTGATACGTATCATCAAGAAGGCTAAGTATTACTGTTCTCAGTTTTATGTTAGTTTGCAATCTTTTACTGTTTACATCCTTTACTTCTTTTTTAATCATGGATTTTAGTTTTTTCTCTTCTTTCCAAGGTTTCCATTCTGGTGCTGATGTCAGAACAGCTTTATGTAGTTATTTTGGGATCTGTCTGTGTAGTTTTTTGGCCTGATGTGTAAAGAAATGATCTGTCTGTGTAGTTCTTTGGCCTGATGTATAAAGAAATGACCTATATATGTAGCTCTTTCACCTGGTGTAAATAGCTGCTTCTCAGCCGCTCCTCTGCCACATCCTTGAATTCTTTTTCCATTGGATAATGATTCATACAGAGATATTTTGTTTGCTTCAATTATAATTTTGGTAACTGTTTGGTAATTTAGTGTTTGCACGTTTGCCATTGTTTTTCAGTTCTTCACTTGGTGTGTAATTCATTGCTCCTGTGGTAATTCTAAGTGATAATGATTCATACAGAGATATTTTGTTTGCTTCAATTATAATTTTGGTAACTATTTGGTAATTTAGTGTTTGCACGTTTGCCATTTTTTTTTCAGTTCTTCACTTGGTGTGGAATTCATTGCTCCTGTGGTAATTCTAAGTGATAATGATTCATACAGAGATATTGTGTTTGCTTCAATTATAATTTTGGTAACTGTTTGGTAATTTCGTGTTTGCACGTTTGCCATTGTTTCTCAGTTCTTCACTTTGTGTGGAATTCATGACTCCTGTGGTAATTCTAAGTGATAATGATTCATACAGAGATATTTTGTTTGCTTCAATTATAATTTTGGTAACTGTTTGGTAATTTCGTGTTTGCACGTTTGCCATTGTTTTTCAGTTCTTCACTTGGTGTGAAATTCATTACTCCTGTGGTAAGTCTAAGTGACTGATTTTACACCTTGTCTCTAAGTTATGTAATGTAATGTGCTGGTAGCTGAACATCATGCTGTATGTCCATATACTTTTCTAAGTATTTTTTCATTTGCTGCCCAAATGGTGCCACTAAGTTTCCTTATTGTGACTAGTTTTCGTCAAGCTTTTGTTTCAGCTTTGTTAATTTGCTATTTCCAATTAATGTATTAAAAAACTGATAGCACATAATTTACTCTTTTGCAGTGAGAGCTCTCTACCCATTTCCTGGTGTAAGTGATGATGACTTGCCTTTCAACAAGGGTGATCTTCTTGAAGTTGATGAATCTGCGTATGTGTTTGCTTATTATTATCCATTATTTTATATATTAAACATGAGCACATAGGGAGTTTAAGAGCAAATGCTCTTATTCTTTTGGCCATGCTAACCTCTATAGAAAACATTAGCAGTCTTTTTGTCTACAAATGTTGGTCTCTCTCTTTCTTTCTGTCACACACACGCATGCATGCTGGCGTGTGCGTGAAAGTAATGAAGTAACATGAGTTTTACAAATAACTATTTTACAATAGTGTGAACCAGAAATGTTGTGCATGTTATTTATCAACATAGTCCCTCCTGTCTGGCAACACACTTGGTCCACCTGTCCACTAGCTTGTTGATGCCTTTTAGGAAAACGATTTTGGGGTGTGGTCTTAAACCAATTTTGTACCATCTCCATTACCTCGTCATCTGCAAACCTCTGACCCCCGTAAATGTTCTTTTAAGGATCCACATTAGTGAAAATCTAAGGCGCCAAGTCTGGACTATATAATGGATGTTTTAAGACCTCAAATTTCAGAGCACATAGTGTGTCCACTGTATGTGTAGCCGAATGAGGGCGGGAATGTTATGAAGCAATAAAACATCAAGCACTAGTCACAGTTTCACCCCTTTCCTGGAGACACATCAATGTAGGGTCTTTGACATTTTAAAAGATAATCATCATGACTTTCCCAGCGGGTTCCTGTTTCTTTAATTTTTTGACTTCTTTGTCTTCCATTTTGAAATCTTTCTAACCATTCATACACTCTTCCCTGACTCAAACAACTGTCTCCATACTGAACCATCATTCTTCTGTAGATGTCACAAGGTTTCACACCCTCTGACCACAAAAAACTAATAGCGCCTTGTTGTTTTTCCACAATGCAAGTCAATAGTGGGTCAGCCATTTTATTTAGGGTAAGTTTGTCCATATCATCTGAGTCTCCTTACGATGTATTTCTATTCTAAATTTACATCTAATTTTATTTTGTCCATGTAGATGTCATGTTGTAGTGGTGATAGTATATCAATCAATCATGTGCCATGCCGGAAAGCTTGGGCGGTCATGACTCGCCATTTCACTCGATCACCAGTGTCGTGGATCAGCTCAGTGTTCCTGTCTCGTCCATGCCATGTGGCCAAGCCATCCAGGTATTTTCCTCTCGGTCTTCCTCTTGGTCTGTTCCCCTCGATCTTGCCAGTTGTCACTAAGTTCTCCAATCCATTTCTTCTCATAACATGTCCAAAAAATTTTGACTGTCTACGTCTAATTTCTCTAATCAGTTTACGATGTTCATTTGTCTCATGTAGTACTTGGTCATTGATTTTTCTGTCTGTCCATGGTATTCTTTGCATTTTCCTCAGAAACCACATTTCTGCAGCCATCAGATGCTTTTCAGCTTGACTGCTCATTGTCCAAGTTTCACATCCATACAAAAGAACAGGCTCTATGTATCCCCTCAACACTCTTTTTCTCGTTTCAATTGACATCTTTTTATTGGTCAGAATGTTTTTCATCTTGCTAAAGGCTACTTTCGCCATGGCGATTCTTGTTCTAATCTCTTCAAGGCATCTCCCATCAGATGTTATAACTGTTCCAAGATAATTGTACCGATTCACTTGTTGAAGAATATTTCCATTTACTTGTATATAACATTGTGGCACTTCTTCCTTCCTACTGACGACCATAACCTGAGTCTTTTTACAATTTAATTCTAACCCCAGTTGCTCACTGTGTACAACAACCGCATCTACTAATTGTTGCAGGTCCTGCGCATTGTCTGCAATTAATACTGTATCATCTGCATATCTAATGTTATTGATGTTTCGTCCTCCAATGCTGATTCCATTTATATCCTCTACATTTCTGAAAATATTTTCACTGTACAGGGAAAAAAGATCTGGAGACATCACACATCCCTGCCTAACACCTCTCTTAATTGGCTGATACTGTCCCACTTCATTATCAATCCTTACTGCAGCTTGTTGTTTCCAATATATGTTTTTTATAAGTCTAATGTCTTTCCCATCAATTTGTAGATCTGCAAGCATATCCACCATGCTGACATGTCTAATGCTATCAAAAGCCTTTGTATAGTCAATAAAGCAAAGATGTATATCCTTGTTTACTTCTATAGCACGTTCAATAACTGTTCACAGCATATACACAGCATTTACTGTACCCTTTCCTTCTACAAACCCGCATTGTTATTCCCCTATTTCAGGTTGTATCTTCTTCCTCATTCTTTGCATGATAATTCTTAGCAAAATCTTTGTGATGTGACTCATTATACTAATTGTTCTATGTTGATCACATTCCAAGGTTCCTGATTTCTTTGGGATTGCAATAAATATAGAGTTACATAATTCAGGAGGTATATCTCCAGTATCATATAATGTGTTCAGCAGTCTGGTGACTTGATCTAGTCCAAATTCTTCTAAAGCTTTAATCATTTCTGTTGCGATGTTATCTGCACCAGGGGCCTTGCCAGCTTTCATATGCTTAAGAACATTTCGAACCTCCATCTCCAAAATTGGCGGTCCTTCATTATTAAATCTAATATCATACTGTTCGTCTCTGTTATCATCATAAAGGTGTTTCACATAATCTGTCCATACCTGTAGAATCTGGTCTTTTTCTATTATGATTTTGCCATCTTCAGTTTTTAGACACCCGGTTGATGTACTTGTTCTTTTATTAGTAAGTTCCTGAATTCTTTTGTGCACTAATTTGGTATTTTGACTGTTGTGTTGGCTTTTAATTTCTAAGCACTTTTCCTCAAGCCATACTTCTTTTGCCTCCTTACATAATGTTCTGACTTGTCTGTGAATTTCTTCATATTTGACAGAATTATTTTTGCTGAGTCTTCTTGTTTCCATGAGGTGTAAAATTTCTTCAGTCATCCATTTCTTACGACCCACTTTCTTTAATTTTGGAATAGTTGTTTCTGCAGCCACATTGATTGAATTCTTCAACGTTTCCCATTGATCATCCACATCCTGGAATAGAATCTCTAGATCAGACAAAATTTCAAATCTGTTCTGTACTTCTATGTTGAATTTGTTTTGTATTTCCTTGTCATTACTCAATGTACACAAATCATATTTAGTGTTTCCTGTTATATACTTGACTTTCTTCAACTTTATTCTCAATGTTCCTGTGAGTAATCTGTGGTCACTATAACAATCAGCACTGGGAACTGTTTTTGCTATTGTTAATGCGTTTTTAAATCTTCTGCTAATCAGAATGTAGTCAATATGGTTTCTAATCCTGGTATCAGGACTCCTCCATGTCCATAATCTTCTAGGGTGTTGTTTGAACCAGGTGTTTCCTACAATCATTTCCTGTTCTTTTGCCCACTCTACGAGTCTGTATCCTCTTTCATTTCTCTCTCCTAAACCATAGTTTCCTACTGTGTATCTATCTCCTTGATTTCCTACTTTTGCATTGAAGTCCCCTATTATGATGTTTATTTCTGAATTTTTACATTTCTTTAAGGCAGACTCTATGTCATTATAAAATTCTTCTACACTATCTTCACTGGATTCTCCTGTTGGGGCATATACTTGAATAATATTTATGCTAAAAGGTCTGCCACTTAATTTAACTAGTAGAACTCTGTCCGACACGGCCCAATATCCTTGAATAGATTTTGATGTTTTCCGGTCCAGAATAATTGCCACTCCCCTATGACGATCTTCACCTCCAGAATAAATAATCTTGAAATCTTCTTCTATCTTGATGCCTGCTCCTGTCCATCTCGTTTCGCACATACCTAAAATATTAATTTTTTCCCTTTCAATTTCTTGTTTTATGTTTTCTAATTTTCCGTCGTTGTTTAACGTCCTAACGTTCCAAGTTGCTAATTTTAACGTCTCTGTCCTTGTCTTGCGATGATCGGTCTTTAAGCGAATCATGATATACTAGGCACTTTTAAAGAGGTAGTTTGCCGTTGCTTTCCTCTATGGCAGTGACCTTACTGGTCGGAGACCGCAGCCATTGACTCAAGACGAGTTCCTTTGCCTGCCGTCGTGTAAATCGAGGCCATGACCCACAAATATCTGTCGGCTGCCCTCAAAATTACATCCACCACCTGCCTTCCGTGGCTTCTTTTGAAAACTTCCAATAAAAGGAACACAATATAAAATCACATAATCCACAGGGAAACACTATTCACAGGGAATCCAAAGGAAATCACACGAAATCCAATGAAAAACACTAAATAGCGTCCCTCTGAAAAGTAACGCTTCATCTTGTCGCCATTTTACCGGAAATTAATAGTATATACCCCTGCAATACTTCTGTTATTACAAAGCATGGATTAGAGTGACCCTCATTAGTTCTTAATATGCTTTGACATGTTCTGTACACAGCTTTAATGTTGTCTATCAGATACCTTCTTATCCCATTTTCTTCTAAAATCCTCTGTCTCTATGTAATCAATGCATGGTGTTGCACCTACTGTTTCTCTGTGATCATTAAATAGTTTGTTTTTTATGATAGATATTCTCAGGCATTTCATCTCAGCTGAAGGACTGTCAAATCTGTTTTTTCTGTCTATCTATGGTATTCTTTGTATTTTCAGCAAGATTGTCTTTATTACTTTTATGTTTCCTCAGAAGCAAATAGCTGTCATTCCAGTTAATTCCTATTTATAAAGTTGTTTGGTTGCAACAGTAAAAAAAAATGGATTATATGGAAAGAAAGACTTCTGCATGGTTTGATGAATTATGTGAATGTCATGTAAGATGAACATGAATGAACTGTATGATGTGCTTTAAAAAATGTTAAAAGTAACTATCAGAATAACACATGCTTTTGTCATTCTGAGAACTTATTTGTTAACTATATTCATCTGTTTCTTTGTATTATATGTGATCTTTCAGAATAAATGAAGACAATGGATGGTGGCCCGCGACCCATCTTAAAAGTGGCAAAACTGGATATATTCCATATAATTATGTCGTAAAGGCAGATACTACTCCACAGACACAAGAGTGAGTGCTCTTCTTTTTCACCAACAGTTATTATTTACTACAGCATTTGCTTAATTATCTTTTCATTTTTATTTTTATCTTACAAAGCCATTTAGTTGCTAAATTATTATTTTTTCAGATGTTGTATGTTAATATTTACCAACAGAGTCATTTATTTACTATAACTTTATCATTATTTTTTTCATATGTTATATGTTGATATTCTTATTCATAGTTTATGCATTTTGTTCAGATGTTACATATTCTTATCTTACATATGTATTTAAAAACAATATTGCTCCATAAAGCATCATCACCACCATCATCATGTGCTTGGCAAATAGCTTAGGCGTCCCTTATCTCCACAGATTTTGATGCTTGGGAGTCTGGATCAATTCTGTTGATTTTTTGTTTGTTTTTGCACTCACTCGCTTTTAACTCAAGCATAATCCATACACACTACTTCTAGTAGTGCTGGACTGACTTTTGCGTGTGGATTAGCTTTCCATATTAACAGTGTCCTTCGCCATCAGGCGAGGCCACTTCGACTTCAGAGGTACTTGTAATTTACGTCCCTAAGTCAAGGACGAGAGGTCAACATTTTAGTCTAGCTGTCCGGTGTAGGGGCTGTACCCCTTACCTCGGCTTCAGCACACTTGATGTTTATGAACATGCATTCTTATCCATTTGGCCATGCTGACCGACAATTCTGTGGATGCTATTCCTCCAAGCTTCTGAGACCATCCAGCATCAAATAACTAGGTCTGCTTCTACCTGTTCTGCCATTGATCTTTCCTGTTGTCATGAATGTTTCAATGCCTCTCTTCTGTGTTTCCACTGCCTCTAAGTTCTTCCTAATTTGTTCTTTCACTCTCCAAAATTCTTTGCCACACAGCATTTACATTTTGATATATTCGTAACATTTCAATTCTCTATTTCTAACTTTCAGTGAAAGTGAGTACGTTCGTAAGATATTCTTCACCTTCTGAAATCAGCATTTTGCTTGGCCTGTTCTGCTCTTGATCTCGGTCACATATTTTCGAATGGGGAATGAACAGGCAGATAGATTGGCTGGCTCTGCAAAACTTGGTGGAGTATTGATGCATGATAAGGCAGATGTGGTTGCGGCCTTGTGGGAGCATGTCTACACCTCGGAGGAGAAAATCGATCACCATAGTCTGGCAAGAATGCGACAGCGTTGAGTGACGAGGGGATCTGGCCGATGCTCGATGCTTAGAGGAAAGGCGAGATGCACAAATAATCAGATTGCTACTGGTACTATTGGGGTTGGAACTCTTCGCTGGCTTCTGAGGACGGGGACGGAGCGCTTATGGGAATGCCCCGAATGCTGTGATGTCGGTTCCTAAATCAATCAATCAATCAATCAGTCAATCAAATATTTGAATGTATTCACTTGTTTAAGCACTTTTCCTTTTATTTTAATGTCACATTTTAGTGTTATCTTTTCCTTTGATGTGAGCATTGTTTGTTTTCTTGATGTTCATGGAAATTCCTTTCTCACACTGTCTATTACTACAGGGTGTAATTTTAATGACTGTGGGGATTTTGAAAATATTGCCGTTCCAAGTTTTGTATTTACCTTTTATGTTGCATGAACTCCACAGAGGGTGAATATAAAACTTGGAATGACAATATTTTCAAAAACCCCACAGTCATTAAAAATACACCCTGTACAATCTAGCCTAAAAATGGGTACCAGAAAATGTTCTGGTACAAAAATGATGACTGACATGATGTGTACCACATCATTGATCAAGTGATGATTGGTCTGTGAAACCATGAGGCAAGAACCTTGTACCCTGTACACATCAAGGCATTGTAAAAAAGTAATACACTTGCTGTTATTGTACACAGTGAAAAACTAGGTTTAGAATTTAATTGTAAGAACACATAAATTAGGGTCATCTCCAAGAAGAAAGACTTACCACAACAAAACACCTAATTAAATCAGTACAACTATCTTGGAACAGTCACAAATTTGAGGAAGGGTGCCTTATAGAGATTAGAACAAGAATCACTATGACAAAGGTAGCCTTTTGCAAGATTGAAAACATACTGATCAATAATAAAACTGTCAATTGCAATTAGAAAAAGAGTGTTAAAGTGCTATATAGAAAACATACTGTTATAAGGATGTGACACATGGGCAATTAGCAAGCAAGCTAAGAAACATCTATTGGCAGTAGAAGTAGGACTGTGGTTTCTGAGGAAAATGCAACGAATACCATGAACAGACAGATAAAACCAATGAGCAAGTCCTTCAGGAAAAACATGAAAACCATAAATTTATTGAAAAATTAACTTAGACAGTCAAGATTTTTTGGACACATTATGAGGTGAAATAAATTGGACTAATTAGTGACAGCTAGAATGATTGATTGCCGGTCTCCCTGGTCTAGGGGTTACACGACTTTCTCTGTAATCCCATATACTCTCGTGAGTAATGTGACATGTGCAAGAATTGGTAGCGGTTCTCTCCGGTCAGTAACTTATGGGGTATGTGAGCCGGTCGCTCAGAAAGCAATGGCAAACTACTGAGCCTAATCTTGCCAAGAAATCAACAATCAACTGAAAGATGCTGATGTTGAAAGCGATGTCCTGTAAAGGATATGCGGAAAAAACAACAACAGAAAGATTGATGGAAAAAGACTAAGGGAAGGCAGAAACACACATGTCTGGACAGTTTGGCCGCATGGCATAGTTGAGACAAGAACACACAGCTGATCCAAGATTCTGGTGTTCATTTGGGATGGTGAACCATGACCGCCCACACTAGTCGGTATATCACATGATGATGATAACTCTAAAGAAAAGAGACATCGGGATAATCATGTGGGATGTCAATCCGACATTTGGAGTTCAAAATACGGAAGCCAAAATGGTATGAGTCTCCTTCAGTGTAGTAAAAAAAACAAAAAGGATACCATTACACTTCTAAAGGTGGACTTGGCATTTTTTTGTTTTTGTTTGTTTTTATATCCTTTACAGGACATCACTTTCAACATCAGCATCTTTCAGCTGATTGTTGATTTCTTGGCAAGATTACGCTCAGTAGTTTGCCATTGCTTTCTGAGCGACCAGCTCACATACCCCGAAAGTTACAGACGCGGAGAGAACAGCTACCGATTCTTGCACACGTCACGTTACTTACGAGAGTATACGGGATTACAGAGAATGTCGTGTAACCCCTAGACCAGGGAGACCGGCACTTGGCATATGAGGCTAGATATATTTGTATAGACCAATCAGCACTTTATTTTCTAATTAAGAAGAAATTAGAAACAACAGAGATGTGGTTCCTGAGACGATTGTTGCAAATTCCTTGGACTGCCAGATTAACTAACAATTATTGCCTGAAACAGGCTAATGAAACTAGAACATTATATACAATAATAAGAAAGAGACAAACAGCTTTCTTTGGTCATGTGATGAGAAGAGAGGCATTGGAGCATATCATGACAACTGGACAGATCGAGGGGAAGAGAGGCAGAGGCAGAACAAGAGAAGAAATTATGCTGGATGGATTGAGATGGTGGCACGGAGAAATATCATCAGCAGAGTTGATCCAGAAAACCAAAGACCGAGATATGTGGAGAGCCATGAACGCCTATGCCAGCTAACATGGCAATAGATGATGATGAATCGGCACTTGGTGGGTCAGGTGATCAGTAGCACACTAGCCATCCCAAGATATTTAAGGCTGGGTTGATTTGGGAGCCAGGTCAATTTTTAAAATTAGAATTCCCCCCCAATGCTGATTGAATCCATGACTACTAGGCGAGCATCTAGCCATTATAATACCATGGCTCCCTCTTTCAGTACAGGACATAGAAATATGAGAGGAGTGAAACTAATAAAACTGCCTAGAAAACAATCTTTCAGTCAAAGAAGCCCCATATAGACAACATCCAAGGAGGCTCTACATGTTGACCTCACTCAATGGGAACTGCAGGATTGATAACATTTTACCATAGACAGAAATGGAGAATATTATAACATCCAGAAAGTCACTATTTTAAGAAGACTGAGACACAGATCATGATCTGTTAATGGAAGATTACTATTTGCAGATTTAAAAAAAAAAAAAATACAAAGATTGTAATAAAAACTTTTTTTTTGCAAATAATTGTTACTTTAGTTAGAGTGAATTACAAGCACATTTAGTTAGCATTGTAGACAAAGATTGGGGACCAGATAGAGATATTAAAATAATACAAAAGGCAAGAAGAGCTTCTATAGCACCAGAAAATTTATTGAAGTCAAAAGAATGTGGTATGACTATGTGGATCAGAAACATGGAGAACAACTAAATTAATTACTGATAAACAAACATTCATTAAATGGCGCCTGTACAGAATAGAGGGGTTGAAAAGATTTGGCAAAATGTCTTATGCAGAGCTTATGGAGAGAGCTAATCAAACAGAAAGGTGAGCAAGAGGTGCAATTGCTGGTTAGGACATATATTGAGAAAACATGTTGTTGGTGTAACTAGATAGTGCTTTCTCTAGATCTCACAGGGCTAAATAAATAGAGAGAGATCTATGAACACACAGAGAAGAGAATTACATTCAAAGATAGACAATATGTGGAGAAAGCTGCAGAAGCTGGCAAAAGATCGGGGAGCTTGATGTGAGTTGGTTGAGGGCTTATGCTTCATGATGGAATGAAAGTTACCCACAGAAGAAGAAGAGGTAAGCAGATATTATAGAATATTTTTGATAATTTTACCTATTTCTGGTATTTGTCTTCCCACCAGTTGGTTCTTTGAATTTGATCGACATGATGCAGATAAGATTTTGCTTTTGCCTGGCAATAAGAAAGGAACTTTCTTAATAAGAAAAGCAACAGGTTGGTGTACGTTTTGGTTAGAGGTGTCCATGTATATTATTGTTTTGCTTACTTGGAAGGATGAAGATATGTTTTATTGACAGCACAACTATCATGACTTCAGCAGTCTCTGAGCCTGGCTTTGACACCTAAGATTTACAGGTTGTGATCTGTTTACTCAGCTTCCTCTTGAAGAATTAAAGGGAGGCTATTTGTTGTGATCTGTTTACTCAGCTTCCTCTTGAAGAATTAATGGGAGACAGTCAGGGTGGCATAGTGGTTAGTGCACTTGCCTGCTAAGATAGAGTCTGGGCTCAATCCTCTGCAATGGCAGACTATTTGTTTCTATCAGTACAGCTCTGGGGCCCACTCAGCTTCATTTACATTGATACTAGACAATTATCGGAAGTGTCTGGGAAAGAAAACTGATAAGGAAGCTAACTAGCCACCCCACCTCATATGGTGTGACCTAGAATATGTGACAGCCTAACATATTACACCAGAAGACAATATCTATTAAGATATGTTTTTACTTAGTCAAGACGCAGACAAAAGATATTCTGCACTGATAGCATTCAAGAATAAACAGGCTGTATATCATTGCCACACATGTAAGGGTTGCTGAAAATGTTTTTGTTGTTTTAAACATTGAGCACAACCCACAACTGGCAATGCTGATCGAATTCCTGTACAAACCTAAACCTTGTCCACGTCAATTTGGAAGCACTAGACTCGAGTTTCGCTCTCGTTTGAGCTCATCAGTAGTGCACATTCTTGACCGAACCCGGAAACAAACCCCGGATCACTGGCGTGTGACACGGGTGTGTAACCACTGTACTACGCGGCACATGTTAGACGCAACCAAATTATCACACTAGAATATCACAACGTCACTCATCGTAGGCTACAGCTCAAAATTTGCCCGATCACCGCGACTGACATCCGTCAATCGATGTGGCCCCGATTGATCAGGTCTTCTTACTGGCAAGGCACACCAGCCACCTAAAGTCCAGCGAGCAATAATCAAATTGATTTATTTGTTTGTTTCGGGATGTGAGATTTAAGGATTGAGCATGTCAGAACGTCCGGAGGCCAGGAATATTGTTCCCTGAGATAACGAGGCAATACGAACTCAAGTGCGAGGAATACAGAAAGCTCATGGAAGAAAAAGAAAATAAGTACAAGAAACTAAACTGGAAACCAAAGCCCTGCGGTACCGCCACAATGCCAGATATAAAACTCGCAGATAAATACACATGGCAATACTACTTTGAAGACGGAAAAATCATCCCATGGCTGAGCTCGGGGGAAGCAAGCAAAAGACAGCAAGAACTCAAACGTGGGAAGCGGACTGAAAGAAAGTGCAAGGAGGCATATCACATCGTAAAGCTTCTACAGCTACTTCACAATTGAGAAGACAAAAATACCAAATAAAAAGTCCTTTTAAGGACTGCAACCAGTCAAGCCAGGAGCCTGCGCCAACAAAGAAAACCACAAGAGGAAACATGCACAAAGGACAGCCGCTGACCGATCCCCCAGCTTACGATGCATGGAGTGGGATAACGAAAAGCCTTATAAGGACTGCAGCCAGTCAAGCCAGACGAGCCAGAAGCCTACACAAACAAAGAAAACCACAAGAACAGACGAGCACAAAGGATAGCCGCCGACCGATCCCCCAGCTGACGTCACAGACACAACAAACGCTACATAACCAGTCCGAGATAGGACTCACAAGACAAGAATTAGGGTGAATAAACCCACAAAAACCACAGCTCTCAACAATAACTGACGCTGATGAAGCACGTTAGACGAGACCGAATTTGGAATTTTTGTTTTTGGAATTTGGAATTGGAATTGAAAGCAGTGTTCTCCCAACTTTCAAAGCCAATATCGCAATTCTTCATTGAAGCTTTTATGGTTTATATTTATCTCAATTCGCACAAATCAAGTTCATCATAGAAACGGTGCAATGAAGACTTCTGACTTTGGTTGTTGCTGTTTTTCTACTGAAAAATGTCAAGGAAATTAAGGCTTACAGTATTGTCCTTAAAGAGTGTTTAAAGTTATCATGCTTCTGATTGATATAACTACTTTCTGTCTGCATTTTCAGTATTATTTCTTACCAAATCTTCTGGCTTTCCAGCATTCCCTATTCATTTTCTTTCATTCAAAATATTTCTGGTCACGTGGGAGAATATTGCTTCCCGAGATCATTTTCTGCCACTCCATTACATGACCATCTCATATCACACCAATATCATCATTTGGTGTCACAACATTACATGACTATTTACTGCCGCTCCATATGATATTTCCTGTCACTCCATTAAGTGATATTTCCTGTCACTCCATATGATATTTCCCGTCACTCCATTATATGATATTTCCTGTCACTCCATTATATGATATTTCCTGTCACTCCATTAAGTGACATTTCCTGTCACTACATTAAGTGATATTTCCTGTTGCTTCATTAAGTGATATTTCCTGTCACTCCATTATATGATATTTCCCATCACTCCATATGATATTTCCCATCACTCCATTATATGATATTTCCTGTCACTCCATTATATGATATTTCCTGTCACTCCATTATATATTTCCTGTCACTCCATTATATATTTCCTGTCACTCCATTATATGATATTTCCTATTACTACATTACATATTCATATCCCGTCACTCCATTATATGATATTTCCTGTCACTCCATTACATGATCATTACTCATCTCTCCTATATACAATACATTTTTGACATTCAATGCCAAAATAATTGTTTGGTCACTTCAGCACACAATAATATCCTTTTACACTGATACATAATTATTTTCTGTCTTATCAGTACGTGATTGTTTCCTTTCACACCAGTATGTGATTAATTCTTGTCGGACCAGAACATGATCATGTCCTGTCACAGTAATACATGCGTCTCCACAATACACAATAATTTCATGCCATTCCATAACATGATCAGTTTTTGTCACTTCACCATGAAATATCCTTTCACATCAATACATAAATATTTCCTGTCTTATCAGTATATGATCGTTTCCTTCCACACCAGTATGTGATAGCTTCCTTTCACACCAGTATGTGATCGTTTCCTTTCACACCAGTATGTGATTGTTTCCTATTCACCAGTATGTGATTATTTCCTTTTGCACCAGTATGTGATCATTTCCTTTCACACCAGTATGTGATTATTTCCTTTTCACTAGTATGTGATTGTTTCCTTTCACACCAGTATGTGATCATTTCCTTTCACACCAGTATGTGATAATTTCCTTTCACACCATTATATGATTGTTTCCTTTTACATCAGCATGTGATTGTTTCCTGTCTCACCAGTATGTGATCATTTCCTTTTGAACCCATATGTGATTGTTTCCTTTCACACCAGTATGTGATTGTTTCCTTTCACACCAGTATGTGATTGTTTCCTGTTGCACACTCTCAGTGGCCACCTATTCTGTTTCCCTGAGCATTCGTGCCTACTCAAATGTGAAGGTTCTGACACTTCACTTACCCACATCAAGTTCCTCCTACAGGACTTGTCTTTTAGTTTCATAGCATCAAAGTTAATTTCCACCATGCATTCACAAAATTCGTAATACTTAATCGTTTCACAGATGGAGAAACATATGTTTTGTCAGTTCTGGACATTGATAGAACTGGTGACTTGTCAGTGAAACACTATCGCATCAGGCGTCTAGATAATGATAATGGGTTCTACATCAGTCCAACGAAGGTTTTCAAAGATATGTTTGAGCTGATTGACTACTACAGAGAAAGTAAGTCTGACCAAGTCTGCATGCTGTTTTACATATGTTTTCATATTGTTCTACATATAACTATGTCTTCATGTTGTTCTACATATAACCATGTTTTCATATTGTTCTACACATAACCATGTTTCCATATTGTTCTACATATAACCATGTTTCCATATTGTTCTACATATAATCTCCATACTGTTCTACATATAACCAGGGGGCTGAGTGGTCTCGAGGTATGGTGTCCGCCTCAAGTGCTAGAGGTCCCGGGTTCAGGCCTTGATGAGGACCGGGATTTATTTAAAAAATCCACCTGGACTTCCAGTAATAAAATTTCCCCTGGTCTCTGGGTAGTGAGATCGGACGCCCGTGTGTATTGTTGTGCACGAAAAAAATCCCTTGGCAGTTGGAAATCGAAAAAGAGTAGCCTAACGGCGCTGCCCAGGCAAAATTTCGAGTTAAAAATCTACCCAAAGTATTTCAGAATCCTCGCCGATGCAATGGAGTTCGTGCATTGAGCTGAGTTTCTCCAGACTCAGGTTTGAGTTAGGAGGAAAACAGAGCACTTATGGGTTAAACCGTGTGCCGTGATGTTGATCCAACGACTAAACGACTCTACATATAACCATATTTCCATATTGTTTTATACATAACCATGTTTCCATATTGTTCTACATATAACCATGTTTCCATATAATGTTTTGTTCTTTTGTTAATAATGTATCACGATCATCATTTGCCCTGCTAGGAGGTGTAGATGTTCATGTCTCACCACAAATCTTGGTCCATGGTGTTCTGGATCATTCTATGATGATATAACTCCATGTCATCTTTAACCATCAAGCTTCATATCTCTCTGTCAGCCTCTGCCTCATCTACCGCTGATCTGTATAATTTATATAAGAGACTAGCTGACCCGGCCCGGCTTCGCCCAGGCCCTGGAGGGGATCTATCTATCTATCAGTCTGTCTGTCTGCTTGTTTGTCTGTCTGTCTGTCTGTCTGGCTGACCCGGCCCGGCTTACCCAGTCCTTGGTGGGGAGCATCTCATTTAATTCATATAAGTAGTCATATAAGCTCTCCCGTTCCCGACTATCTGTTTGTCTGTCTGTCTGTCTGTCTGTCCCGGCCCAGCTTCACCCAGTCCTTGGTGGGGAGCATCTCATTTAATTCATATACGTAGTCATATAAGCTCTCCCGTTCCCGACTGTCTGTCTGTCTATCTGTCTCACCTGGCCCGGCTTCACCCAGTCCCTGGTGGGGAACATGTAATTTAATTCATATAAGTAGTCAAATAAGCTTCCGTTCCCGACTATCTGTCTGTCTGTCTATCTATCTGACCCGGCGTGGTTTCGCCCAGCTCCTGGCGCACAGTAACTTAAAAGAATGTCCTTCCACACACCATTCATTATTTTTAATGAAAACTGTTTTTAATCACCGACATGACAGTTGATAAGTTCTTTAAGCAGAAAAAGATGGGTTACAATGTTATGCATTATGCATTATTTTTATGAAAACTGAAAATGCCTTAAAGATTATATCATTATTTATTATAACTTATATGCCTGAAAATAACTATAGACAAAGAGTTTAACAATAGTGCAAGTAAGTCCAACAATATGACTATAAAGTATATAGAAATGTTATTAAAAGTTATGCCCCTTGAAATAACTTTTCTAGAGTGAAGTCCCCCTGCTATATAGAAATTATATTATGAAAAATGAAAAAGTAAATGTTATTAAATAAGTAGAAGATTTTACACTAAGAAACTATTACAGTCGGTTGCACAGGAATGAAAGGAAGACGTGTAGAAAATTTCATCTCAATCTGATGTACCGTTATCGAACGCATCCAATACAAACAAACAAACAAAGTCACATACACTCTGTTGTATAGATATAGATAAAGACCCTTGTCCATATCATTGTGGTAAGCTGGGGATACATTAGACACATTTTTGTAACCAGACTGTACTCAAGGGTGGGTGTGGTCAGTGTTATACTGACTGATCTATCTTGCAGGAAATGTTCTGGCAGCCATTTTAAGAGGATAGGCATTATATGATGTTTCCTATCACTCCATTATGGGATATTTCCTATAATTCAATTATATGATATTTCCTGTCACAACATTATGTGAGCCGGCTCAGCGGCGAAGGGGTTACAGACGGAGTTCGTAATCCCGCATACCCGCGTTCGAAATGTAACTGCAGGCGATTTGGCAGCAGATAACCTTGCATTGGTTTTTTACGAAATATTACAATTATTTTTGATAAAAATATTTGTTTTGCAAGGTCTAGTTCTGAAAGGCTGGATTAGAAAAAAACATTGTTTGAATCTGGCTGCTGTAAGTTTTCTAATTGCCTCTTATCCAGGAAAAAACAGAAATAACAATAAGAAAAACAAGAAATTTGGCCAAATCAAAATACATAATAATCTACTGAAAATTAAAGTAGAGAGCTTAAGGACAACAGTACTTGAGGATGTCAAATATGTAAATGGGAAGATAAAATCAAAACATGGCCATCATACACCCTGGCAGAATGTTCAATGGAGACACATCTAGAGCTCCATTGTACATCTAGAGTCACATCTAGAGCTCCATTGTACATCTAGAGACACATCTAGAGCTCCATTGTACATCTAGAGTCACATCTAGAGCTCCATTGTACATCTAGAGTCACATCTAGAACTCCATTGTACATCTAGAGTCACATCTAGAGCTCCATTGTACATCTAGAGTCACATCTAGAGCTCCATTGTACATCTAGAGTCACATCTAGAGCTCCATTGTACATCTAGAGTCACATCTAGAGCTCCATTGTACATCTAGAGACACATCTAGAGCTCCATTGCAGCTTACCCCAACTGTGGAACCGGCATCAGATGTTGATCCAGTTGAATATCTTGCAGTTATTGCCAGATATTTTGAAACATTACAGTAGACCAGCTATTGCAGTAGTGAAGGGGTTACAAATGCAATTTGCAGTCCTACATACTGCATTCAAAACACAGCTGCAGGCTGGTTTTCATACAATGGCATGAGTGCCAGTCATTTAGAAAGCAATGGCAAACTACTGAACGTAAACTTGTCTAGAAATCACAAACAGCCAAACAAATAAATGCTGGGGTTGACTGTGACGTTTTGTAAAGGAAAAGCAGCTAACTTTTAACTTTTTTTCTTACTTGATCATTGTACGTATGTTCAAAGAAATGTGGCTGATATTGCTTACATTTGCAGAAAACTCCAGTGGGCTTTGCTGTCCTCTGACTGTCTCATGTCCTCGCATGCGACCCACTCTGCAGTTCAGAGAGCTGGAAGTCAATAGAGATGCTGTGAAACTGAGTGTCAAGTTAGGAGCAGGCTGTTTTGGTGACGTGTGGAAAGGTGAATACATTCATTGTACAAGTTAGTTAGTTGTCAGATTATGCTAACTGCATATCGAACCATTCTGTCTAAAAAGTGCTCAGATCCCCTCCTGAATATCTACCTCAGTGTGTAGCAGGTGATGTGTAACCAGTACTCGGTGTGATTTGATGTTTGGGGGGGCAGTGAAAACCAACAAAAATGCCCAATGAGCTGTAAACAACACTGACAGAAGAGCTCATGGTGATGGCTGTTTGGTTGAGAATCCGCTGGAAGACTGAGTTGTAACTCTTCAGTGTGTGGATTTCAGCATGGTCAACTGGATAAGAGTGCTTGTTCTTAAACATCTGGTGTGCTGATGTCTAGGTAGCGAGTTCAACCCCTACACTGGTCAGTTGGACTAAATTATTGACTTCTCATTTATTTTAATCATTCTCCATATTTCTGATCTATACACTAGTATATTACATTAGGATATACACTAGAAGTTTATAGTTTGCTACATTAAGATATAAACTAGATGGTTATACTTTGTTACATTAATATATAATCTAAATGGTTATTCTTTATTTCATTAACCTAGAAATCAGTTGTTTGTACACTGCTAATTTTACATTTCTTCTTCTTCTTCTTCTTCTTCTTCTTCTTCTTCTTCTTCTTCTTCTTCTTCTTCTTCTTCTTCTTCTTCTTCTTCTTCTTCTTCTTCTTCTTCTTCTTCTTCTTCTTCTTCTTATTTTTATTCTTCAATGGTTCTATTTTTTTTTGGGGGGGGGGGGGGGGGGGGGGTTGTTGTTTTTGCTTTGTGCCTGATTACAGCAGAGTTATGATATTTGTGCCTTTTGGCTGACACATTCAGCTTCTTCTAGCATTTGTTGACCAAGTTAGCCTTCCTTAGTGTTTCGTAGGACATTCCATAGCCTCAAATTTGTGGCATGATCATCTTCCCTCCATCTATGTGTGATACCACCAACAGGCCCATCTAGAATATCTGAATAAATGCTGATTGGCCCTCAAGGGAAGGCAGGGGTAGACCATGGGCATTCCCTGGGCATTCCCTGCTATCTGAAGAAGTTTCCATATGTGCAGAACTGACACCTGATGCCGTGGTGCTGGGCTCACCAAGGGAATCATCATGTCCTATTCGTGGTTGCTTAGCCTCACTTCCATATAATTTGCCTCCCGTTCACAATATGCTGCGTCTTTGGAGACTGGAACGGTGCAGTCCATAGATTTGGTACTTCAGTGATGCCCTCAAAATAAGTTTTTGTTTCAGACTTTCCACTTAATAAATTTGCTAGTCAAGCATTTTCCTTTTGTTAGCCACCGAGATGCTTTTGCTATCAACATGCCTGGAACATAGTTTTGCAGACCAGGGACATTTAGGATGTTTCCATTATTTGTCAGAACCATGCGCGTGAAGCTTATTTTTTCTCTAATAGCACCAATATTTAATTTGGTAGACAGCGCATGGTGGATGGTTGAACAGCAGGGTCATTTAGTAGAAGTTTTGTTCAGTGAACACTAAAACCTTGACAGGCTTTAGACATAACCCTGCTTTATTGCTTTCAGCGAAGTTCCGCAAAGTTGTTGATGTTGCTGTGAAAACACTGAAGCCTGGCACGATGACATCAGAAGCTTTCTTAGAGGAGGCCAGAATCATGCATAAATTAACTCATCATAGACTTGTACAGGTAAACATATTATTTAAGGGTTTTGGCAGGTTGTCTATGGACAAAAGAAAAAAAGTACACACTGGGATTTTGGGAGCTGTAGTAATACACTGGCTAGCATGATTGCTGTCTGATCCAGTGGTTATGCATTAAAATCCCTACTAATCCCCATGGGGGAATACTTATCTACCACAGTTGTTGCATTATTTATCCACCATACATTGAGCATTCCTACAAAGTAAAGAACAGAGATTGATCAGTAGATTCATCATCATCATCAAGTGCATTGTCAGCTAAGGTGGGTGATAATGCTTCTCCACAAATTACAATCTCTGACGACATCGATCAGTTCATATGTAGACTCCCTTCAATACACAAAACTCAAGAATTTTCTCATGCTGTCGTCCTCTGTCGCTCTTTCCATAAATCTTAGTCGATTAATATTTCTCCCCAAAAAATACTATAGTTATTTCCTGTGGTATTATTTGCATTCTGTGATTCATTCCATGGGAAATTGCGCACAAGCAATTATGGAGATACAATCATAATTAATGATAGTAGCAGATAGATTCACTGACTGAGTGCATTCTGTAACTACCTCAATGCAATGTCAGGCCTGAAACTAGCAATGGGATTACCAAGAAAATAGTGTATTAATGGAACAATTAGTACTCTCATACACTGACATTTGTTGAAGGAGGTTGAACATTTACAGCTTTGTCCTGAGTGCAACAATGTTGTTTTTGCCAAACAACCACAGTAACAAGTTAGTATATTTTTCTTATAGAAATAAAATTACAATAACAGGTTTGTGTTTTACCGTCTTATCTTAAACCAAACATCATTTTTTACTTTCTTCGTCTCTTAAGATCTTTGCTTCTGCAGGTGAGGTTATAAAGAGAGTTTGGAACAAGTTCTGGTTTGTGCCTTGTACACAGCTTTGATTAATGTCTCAGCTTATCTGTCTGCTGGGCTGCTTTTACTTTTCTTCTTTTGAAAGTGAGTAATGGTACTTTCAGAGGTCTACATGTGTGCAGGGCTTGATGCACTTCCACTTTAACTTCTAGTTCACTGACGGTGTGGTTGGGGGTTCAACCTCTATGCTGGCGGTGTTGTTGGGGGTTCAACCTCTATGCTGACGGTGTGGTTGGGGGTTCAACCTCTACGCTGACCATTTGGGCTTCAACTTCAATGTTGATTTCTCGTTCATATCTCTCTGTCAGCCTTTGCCTTTTATCTGTTGCTGTTTAGTGGTCAAATGTTTATATTGTGCTGATCTGCTTTCTGTGGAGCAACTATCTGATGGTATTAGTGATACATAAACAGACCATTTTATCTGCTGCTTTTTAGTGGCCTAATGTTTGTATTGTGTTGATCTGGTTTCTGTGGAGCAACTGTCTGATGGTATTAGTGATACACAGCCAGATCATTTTATCTGCTGCTTTTTAGTGGTCTAATGTTTGTATTGTGTTGATCTGCTTTCTGTGGAGCAACTATCTGATGGTATTAGTGATACATAAACAGACCATTTTATCTGCTGCTTTTTAGTGGTCTAATGTTTGTATTGTGTTGATCTGCTTTCTGTGGAGCAACTATCTGATGGTATTAGTGATACACAGCCAGATCATTTTATCTGCTGCTTTTTAGTGGTCTAATGTTTGTATTGTGTTGATCTGCTTTCTGTGGAGCAACTGTCTGATGGTATTAGTGATACATAAACAGACCATTTTATCTGCTGCTTTTTAGTGGCCTAATGTTTGTATTGTGCTGATCTGCTTTCTGTTGAGCAACTGTCTGATGGTATTAGTGATACATAAACAGACCATTTTATCTGCTGCTTTCTAATGGTCTAATGTTTGTATTGTGTCAATATTCTTTCTGTGGAACAACTGTTGATGGTATTAGTGATACACAACCAAATGATTTTCTAAGTTCTAAGTTAGTTGCATATCCTTATGGACGTAGCAGTCAACCCTAGCATATTTTGTCTGTGATTCCTGGGCAAGTTTACATTCAGTAGTTTGCCATTGCTTTCTGAACGACCGACACCCATACCATTTCATCAAAAACCAACACAGCTGTTTCGAAAGTGGTGTGTGGGATTATGAACTGTTACCGTAACCTCTTCGCCACGGAGCAGATTTTATCTGCTGCTTTTTAATGGCCTAATGTTTATATTGTGTTGATCTGCTTTCTGATATCGTTTGATAACATCTAAAGATCCAGACAAGCTTGCTTCAGGCAGAGTTGCAGGTTTCCATTCAACAATCAAAAATAGAGAGCATCTGTTGGATGTTTTCCCCAGGATATGCTGGTGTGGTTGGAAACGAGCAGGCGGGCAGATTGGCTGAGTCTGCTTCCCTTGATGGGGTAATGGTGCATGATAAGGCAGGTGTGGTTGGAAACGAGCAGGCGGGCAGATTGGCTGAGTCTGCATCCCTTGATGGGGTAATGGTACATGATAAGGCAGGTGTGGTTGGAACCCTTTGGGAATGTGTGTATAGTGCAGAAGAACGGGTAGATCATCACGGCTTAGAGAGATTAGTGCTGCAGGCAGTGACCCGAGGATCTGGCCGACACTCAAAACTCTGAGGACAGGCCAGATTGACACATAATCAGACTGCTACTGGAACCATTAGTACTGGGACTCTTTGCTGGCTGTTGCAGTGATGTCAGTTCTTGAGTCAACACAACTCAACAACTTGATATCATCATATCAGTCTTGTATTTCTTGTCATTGCTATGTTTATCATCCCATGCAGGCATTTTATCACTGTTGGTTCAGACTTTCTGGTTTCTCTGTTGTCAATGCCTAACTTTGGCATTGCAGGATAGGAATTGCAGAAGGCTGGGACGGCAAAGTGTATTAAACAATGCTATTTTAATTGTTAGTATCAGATGCTTATTTTTAGATATTGCTGACATTTGTAAAATATCTTAATAAAGTATAATGCCAATGTTCCAATATGACTTCTCTCTATTTCACAGTTAATGGCTGTCGTGTCATCTTCAGAGCCTTTTTACATTATCACAGAACTGATGCCAAAGGGGGCACTTCTTGAATTTTTGCGCTCAGATCAAGGAAAGAAACTGAGATTTGGTCAACTGATCGATATGAATGCACAGGTAAGTGCTGCAGTCTGTTTCCTACAGTTTGGTTTTACACAAGTGATATGTCTTTGAATGTGATTAAAATATTTAATACGTTTCTTTTAATTTTTTTTTTCATGAAGTCTCTTTTCAGTCGCAGACTCTGTCTTTGATTGCTTTTGTTTCCTTGAAATATGACCTATTATTCTTCTGTATATCCACATCTCCAAGACCTCAGTTAGACTTTCCAAATGCATGTTCATTGTCCTCATTATTACACCATTTAGTAGCATTGAATATATATATATATTTAACCCTTTACAGGGCAGAGCGGCCATTAACGGCCGATCGCTTAAACGAGCGGATCGGCCGATTACGTCGGATACTATTATGCACTGTAAAAACGTGAGCTCTCGGCGTTCCGACACTTCCGACGGCTACTTTCGCTTTCGCCGCTAGCTTGACAATGTGGCCGCCATTTGTAAACGCACTACTATGAATTTGAACAGACTTTTACTGACTTTTTTTGATAGTTTTCAGGATTTTTACGCTGTTTTTCAAAATGGATTTCGGCGATTCTTCAAGTGATAGCCGAGATTTCGCTAGGTTCAATTTAAATGACAGTTAAAGGGCACAAAGTTGACTATTAATCGGAGCTAGATATCAGTGCAAAGCGTTACTTTGCATTAGCCATTAGCAGTCTGAGTCGGACTTTAAAGAAAGTGATTATGATTCTGAAAATGTGTTTGTAAATTGCCGTATAGATGACGGAAAATCACAAACAACATGCTGTATTTCATAAATATTTGTGTTCATATATGGATTACCAACAACAATCACGTGAGTAACATATTCTGCATACTTTTCCCTTCATTGTGTTGTTCATTTAACTAAAATCGGTTGACTAACACCTTATTTGTGATGTTTTTACTAACGCGACCCAAAATTTTACCAAACCTGAAAGAATCTTGCCCGTTCAGGGCTAAAAAACGGACAAGCATCTGCCCTGTAAAGGGTTAACATTTTACAATTCTAATTTTTACTGCGTTATTTATCTCTATAGTTATTAATATTGTTTCATGTTATTGAAAGTATTTTTGTCCTTTCCTAATGTCTTTTTGATTTCTATTTCATTTCTGCCATCATCTGTCATTACATGTCAGAGATAGGGGAAACAATTGAAAATATGTTACCTGTTTTGTTGTTGTTGACATTTTACTGTTCATTTTAAGCCCATACATTAATATATTTCAGATTGCTGAAGGCATGGCATACTTGGAGTCTAAAAACTATATTCATCGAGATCTGAGGGCAGCAAACATTCTTGTAGGAGAACGCTATGATGTCAAGGTTGCAGATTTTGGTTTGGCCAGAATTCTAGAGGCAGAGATTTATAAAGCTGAACTCAGTAAGTTGTGGTTATGCAGTAGTACATTTAATTAGTTTATGCAGTATTTAAATCTTTTATATATAAACAAAATGGGTTTAACTGTAGTAAAACTGTTGAAATATAGTTAGTTGCATTTCCTCTACAAGACGTCACAGTCAACCCCAGCATTTTTTGGCTGCTTGTGATTTCTGGGCAAGTTTACTTTCAGTAGTTTACCATTGTTTTCTAAACAACAGGCACTCATACCTTTGTATGAAAATCAGCGCAAGGCGGCCTTTAAAAAATCCTTTAGCTGTGTTTCGAATGCAGTATGCGGGATCGCGAATCATATTCGTAACCACGTCGCCACAGAGGGAATAAAAACAATTGAAAAGCACAAAGCATAGAGTAGTTTTACAAAATTATGAAAAACATAGAGGATTTTGTGGTGACCAGCCTTCATCAGCAAAACAACAAGAGGAAACAAACCACAACAACACATTAAAAAATGACACCAGTTTGACACCAATGGAAATGACACCATAGTAACTACATTAAGGAATACTAGGATGGAACCAAGTGAAATATAAATAATCAAGCAGAATGAAATAACTTAGTCAACTCAGAGACTCCACATGTTGAGTTGAGTTGAGTTAAGAACTGACATCACAGCACACAGGACATTCCCATACTTGCTCCGTCCTCATATTCAACAGCCATATGAATTGGAAACAAATAGGTATATTTAGCTCCTGCGAGAAGAAACGTACTAAACACAAACACGTTGCACATACCTTACAAGGGGATCCATCGTATACCGGAATACGGGTGAGAATCCAGAATCAGAAACAATCAATAATAATATGAAATGAAATAATAAATTAAAAAAGACAACAAATGCGTACAATACGACACACAGGACGGCCAACGTTTTGATTCTCAGAATCTTTGTTAAGGACAGGACAACACAGATAGATAAAACAACGAAATACAAAAACTTAAAGCACAACTACTCGCTTCCCATATGAGAGCAGAAATGACAGCTTTGCCAGTTTGCAAAGGCACTCTTAGGCTGCAGAGTTTAAGAATAGTAGGTTGCCAGATAGGATTATGGTCGCCAAAAATATGCTAACAGTCTGATATGAAAATATTTTGGTGTGGAGACAGTTAGGTATGAAAATAGGGGGGTGGGGAGGGGGGAAGGACATCATAGTAATAGACAGTGTAAACAGTTAGAGAAGATGGCACAGTTATACAGTGGCGTCCACAACAGTATTGATACCTGCTGGATGGACACATCCCAGAGAGTTGATTAATTGGCATTCAATTTTGAGCCTAATGGAGCTGTTGGAGAAGCAAGGTTTCAATGCAGTGACACATACATCGTCGGCTCCATTATGGTTGGAAGAATTAAAATGGTTGTGGACAGGTCTGTCAGCACCCTGATTAATGTCTCTGAGGTGTTCTCTAAAACAGTCAGCAAGGCGTCTGCCAGTTTGACCAATGTATTTCATGTCACATCGTTTGCAGATGGTAACATATATCAGATTGCGGGATGTGCAAGTACAACAGCCCGTAAAGAGTCCCAATACTAGAATACCAAATGTAAAAAGCGCGAGTCCAGAAGAAGCGGCAATTTTTAAAATAACAGTGTGTGGATGTATGGTAGTATGGGGATGTGGCGCATATTTGCACATCTGAGAAGGAGTGATGCATTTTTTTCCCCGCGTTTCCATCCTGTTTCAGGATATTGCGGTCAACACCAGCATCTTTCAGCTGTATGTTGATTCCTAGGCTAGATTACGCTCATCAGCACGCCATGACTTTCTGAGCGACCGGCTCCATACTCTCATAGGTCACAGGCGTGACTCGAACCACTTCTAATTCTCGTGCGCTCACGTCAACCTCGAGAGTATTCGCGGTTAACAGAGAAAGCTGCTGACACCTCGGCCAGGGAGCCGGCATGGAGTGATGCATGAATTTAAAAACTGAAAAAGGAAGGAAATTTGAGGGGAGGGAAGAAGAGTTGCTTAGTTGACACTGTTTCTATCATCTTTTTTTCTTCCTCCCATTCCAAATATATATGTCCACCTTTACTGCCTCTCCTGCTTTGTCTTGCCTCC
Organism: Cepaea hortensis; assembly: GCA_963921405.1. NCBI lineage: Eukaryota > Metazoa > Mollusca > Gastropoda > Stylommatophora > Helicidae > Cepaea > Cepaea hortensis. Next base: position 49,668,006 of record OY992893.1, read on the forward strand.
TCATTGACGACTCCTTTCTCCTGATTAAGAATGTGCAAATATGAACAGTTAAAACAATGAAATATGAATGGAATGAATTAAAATGTAAAAAATGTGAGTTATGGGCAATAATAATGAGAAATCTCAGTCATTATCTGTAATTTGTAAATGATGACCTCTGAAAATTGACACATAAGTAATTTCAGTTTTGACCTACTTGGTAGTTTGTCTACAAAAATCTGTCCAATCTTCTTTTGCCCCATTGCTAATTTCCGTTGATTGAGAAACTTAACATTTCAGATGTTCGATTCCCTGTGAAATGGACCGCCCCTGAGGCAGCTCACTTCAGAAAATTCAGCATTAAATCAGACGTGTGGTCATTTGGTGTTCTAATGTATGAGATTATTACGTTTGGAAAAGTCCCGTACCCTGGTAAGTTTAATCATCATCATTATGTGTGTGACAACACTGGCCCGGATTCTCAGTTGATGTCGCTACTTGTTGTTTAGGGTTACAGATTAACTTCTGTCTCCCTTTAAATTGTTGCCACCGGGATGGTGCCTGGACACTAACTTTCTGTCTGACTACTTATGACACACACCGACACCTACCTATCTATAAGATAACGATCTTAAGACAGGTTAATCAAGAATCTTTATTGTAGATTCAGATTCTAGACAATAGACATTCAGATACTAGACAAACAGACAATATTTTTATGAGAGTAATCTTGAGGACAGTCTCATCCTTCCACCAGAGTCTCTTCTTCTTCTTTGCGTTCATCCGGAGTGATTTTTTCAGATGTGATTGCGGTGTGTCTTATTAGGCACCCTCGGGTCGAAACCCTCAGGCCAACACATCCGACTTTTAGCGTGCATTTTTGACCAGGTTAGCAATCCTGGGAGACTCTCACTTTTGTGGTACCGTCCACATCTCAGCTGGTCTAGTTGGAACAGTCGAAGACTACACGGTCATCCCTCAAGTGAAGGCAGGGACAGTCCATAGCATTTTCCGCCATCCTGGGTGGCTTCCATAATTGCAGAGCCGGCACATAACGCTCTGGTGCTGGGTTTACCGAGGGAATCGTCACTCCTGCTCATGGCTGTTTTAATTCCTCACTTCAATATATTGGGCATTTCGCTCGCCCTGGGCCGTTCCTGCACAAACCAGTCAGCTCTGCGGTTGGTTTCCACTAAGCGAGTTTTCGGACATGTGCTTGTCCCTGTACCCATCAGAGCTGTTCCAGGCACGGCGGACATTCGGAAAACCACCTAGTCAGAGCTGTTCCGAACAAGAGCGGCATTCGGAAACTAGGTAGTCAGAGCTGTTCCTAGCACGAGAGACTATCGGGCGAGACATTTCACTCGGACGTAATTGCGTAGTGTCAATTTTTAGTTTGCCACCCGTAGGCCGACACTTCCGACTTCCGGCGGGCATTTTTTAGTGAGGTTAGCCTTCCTCTGGTTTCGAGACACGTTAGACTGTTGTAATGTCACCCACATCTCAGCTGGTCAAGATAGAACGATCAACGATATCGTGGTCTGCCCTCAAGGGAAGGCAGGGGCAGACCATGGGCATTATCTCGCTATCCAAGGAGGCTTCCATAATTGCAGAGCCGGCACATATTGCTCTGAGACTGGGCTCACCCAAGGAGTTTCCACGTCCTGCTCATGGCTGCTTTAGTTCCTCACTTCCATGTGTTGGGCATCCCACTTGCCACTGATCGCTCAATCACACACCAGGAGCGGTCAGACTGCGAGTGACATCCACTCGGTAAGCTTTTGCTTGTGACTTCAGACCACGCAATAGGTTCGCTCGCCGTGCGTTCCATCTTGCGTTGATGAGACATTATTCCACTTTTGTCTACACTCTCTATGAGTTAGATACAGATAGTTTCCGTAACCCTTCGACTGGGGCACTTTTCTGACTTTTTTGTACTCGCTCACGAGGTAGGCTACATGTGCTGCCGGCTCAGCACCTTACCTTCGTGCAGCAGTGAACGGGAAACGGCCAGGCCCCTTCATCCGGGAAACTCTCATATCCCCCAGCTGGGAGCCTTCGTACATGTATCAGACCTGAGCATGTAGCTTGCTCAGTATCATGTTTCTATTTTCCGGTAGACGGGTATCAGCCTGGCTCTAAGATCCGAGGGTTTGTGGCTTAGAGGCGTTCAGCCACAGCCCTCGACAGGGAGCCTTAAGAGTTTTGTCCGGACCAAGAAATTCTGCCTTTGTGCACCTCATTTAAATTTTGACTGCTATCCTCAGTCTATGCCTGCAGAGCAGCAGGTTGTGTCTCTCTTAGTCTGGTCCCTATCCCATAAGCTGTCCGATATGTAATTTTTCACCCATCGGCAAGCAAATGGGGTCGATGGGACACGCAAGCTCCCCCACCACGTCAAGGTGGAGACACATCGGGGGAGCACCAGAGTCTTGTCAGTACTATTGCGTGTAGGTGATGTAGGCACAGGTGGTAGGATAACATTCACCTGATCCTCCCTGAACTCTCTGAACTTCTCAGATAAATATCAACATTCATTAGGCCACCAGTCACTTTTCACTGACCAGACTGCAATCTTCAACTTCAGATAGCTTGGTCATCTAGGCTTCTTCAGAGTACATCATGTTGATGGCCCAGTCTTCTCTGAGTTGACTGGAGGTGACACTTATCCTCTTTGGCACATCAATCATCAAAAAAGGGAAAACGGAAGTGGTTCCTTTAATTTAGGAACTACTTTGCCGCAGACTTTGATACGATAGCTTCAAGAGGACCACAATTGTAGATCATTGTCTGGATCCCCAGAATTACTTTTGATACAACTTGAAGTAGACGTGGCCTCTCTGTCTCAAGGGTAGACTATCGCCTGATTCAACAGGATCTTAGTTCTAGGTCATTGTCTAAATCATCAGAGAATGCTTTGGCTACCACTAGAATTAGAGATGACCTCACCATCTTGAAGATCTGCTGTGAATGTCATTTCTAGTCCCCTCCGGAAGTATGGTTAATTGACTCACGTGACTTCCTGAAAGTATCCGACATTCTCCAACGCAGTGATGACCACTCACTAACCCCCGAGATTTTCAGAAAGTACGATTTTCTCATTATAGAAAGTTCTATACACATTCTGCAGTTACGTGATATTTCTCGAGACAGTGAAGATCACTAAACCTCGCTACAGAACTTCTCGAGAACCACGGGACAGTCATAAAGTGTCTTGGACGTGGAGAAATCCACACACACTTTAAATTATGCTTCACCCACCCAGTTGAGATTATATCATAGTGGGGAATAAGTTGACCCATCTGATGTCCAGTTCCATTTTGTCATAATGTGTCATGATAATATGTGTGGGTGGTTAGGATTCACCATCTCATGCAATCACGAGATTCCCTAATCAGGCCTGTGTTCTTGTTCTGGTTATGCCATGTGGCCAAGCTCATCTGTGTCTTCTCCCGGCTCTTTTCCCATCAAGTTTGTCAGTTGTCACTAAGTTTTCAAGTTTATTTCTCCTCATAATGTGCCCATGTGTCTTATTTCTCTGATCAAGTAAGTGTAATGTGAGTGTTCTATTTATATAGATCTTCTTGCATTAAATTTGGATAACAAATGACTGACTGGCACCTTGCCGTCTTGACTAACAAATGACTGACTGGCACCTGGCCGTCTTGACAGACGATAGTTTGTAAAATGGAGTTATACCTCTTCAAAGCACAAAGCCTGGGCTGAGTTTAGAGGCTGTGTGTTGCCCATGCAGCATGATCCCTCTCTCAGCCTGTCTAGTTTACTCCAGAGAAAAGGTAACACCGATACGCCTGGAACAAGACAAGCTGCAGAAGCTGCTGGATCAGCAAAGCAATGCTAGAACTTTCCGCCTGTCTGAGCTTTAATCCCACATCAGTTGCCAACCAGCTTCCCAAATCAAAGTCTACATGGAAGGGGCTGAGTATCAGACACTTAAACTTAAGACAGGTAATACAGATCTACATCTGATCAATTACTACTGTCCAAGTGACCGCCCACAGGCACTGGACACTCTACCACTAAAAGAAAAAATGATTGTGTGTGGCGATTTCAACAGCCACTCGCAGAGCTGGGGCTATGATCACATGGACCAGAGAGGAGAGAGACTGGAAGACTGGCAGGATGAGAATAGATTCATGTTGATTAACAAGCCGTCCGACCCACATACTTTCTACTCGAGATCATGGCACTCTACAACTACACCTGACCTGGCTTTTCATTCACCAGACCTGGAGTGGAACATTACACGAACTGTTGGGAAACAACTTGGTGGCAGTGACCATCGGCCAGTCTTTCTAACCGTAGAAAATGAGCTTGTAAGTGAAAGCAGCACCCTCTCGAGGTGGAACTACAAGAAAGCAGACTGGGCAATGTACAAGCATCGCACCAGCATACTGGTTAGAAACCTGAACACTGAGAAAGACATAAATAAAGTAGTTGAAGAGTTTGGGAAATGCATACTACAGGCAGCGCGAGAAACAGTACCAAGAGGAGCCCGTAAACAATATAAACCCTACTGGAGTAGTGAACTGGAACAGTTGCATAATGATGTTGAAGTGTGTAGAAAGCAAGCAGAGGCCACACCCAGCCAAGAGCACCACAATAAATTCCAACATGCAAAAGCCAAATTTCAAAGGGCCAAGCTGCAGGCTAGACGGAAAAGCTGGCAGGAGAAAACGGAGTCTCTGAACTTTGAAAGAGACACAAGGAAATTGTGGAAGCTAATAAAACAGCTTAATGACGAGGGCACAGGGAGAAACTCAAAAATTGCACTACATAAAGATGGAAAAATCTTAACAAGAAAGCAAGCAGCTGACCATTTTGCGGACTCGTTCGCACAAGATAGCAATATCAAAATTAGTCCAGAGAAACAACAAGAGATTCGAGAGAAACGACAACATACAGGACAGAAGGAAATAGTACATGAGGTTCTGGAGGCACCCATCACAATCAGCGAACTGGAGCTAGCCATATCAAAACTGAAAATGAGAAAGTCACCAGGAGCTGATGGTATCTCCAATGAAATGATCAGGAACCTAGGAACAGAGGCAAAAACAAAGCTGTTGCAGATCTTCAATAACAGCTGGACCTTAGGCAGTGTTCCACAAGCCTGGAGAGAAGCAATCATGATACCCCTCCTAAAATCAGGGAAAGATGGTTCCATTGCCTCTAGCTACAGACCAATTAGCCTCACCAGCTGTCTCTGTAAAACACTGGAGCGCATCATCAATCACAGACTGCAGTGGTACATTGAAAGTAAAAACATCCTTGTGCCACAGCAGGCTGGCTTTAGGCAGTGCTACTCTACGGAAGATCAGACAACCTACCTCTCTCAAGAAATTGAGGATGCATTCCAAGAGAAGAAGCTGGTGCTTGCGGCATGGATAGATCTGAAGAAAGCCTTTGACAAAGTCTGGAAAGAAGGTCTGATGAAGAAACTGAGAAACTGCAAAGTCAATGGAAGAATGTACAAATGGGTGAAAGCATACTTGCACAACAGAAGAGCCCGAGTACAGATAGACGGACTCAAGAGCAAGAAAGTACTACAGCGTCACGGTGTCCCCCAGGGCGGAGTCTTGTCCCCCACACTTTTCCTAATCTTCATCAATGATCTTGTTGCTCACCTACCGCATGGAATTAAAGCGGCAATGTACGCCGATGACCTGGTTCTATGGAGCACAAATGAATATGCATCAGTGGCCACCAGATTGCTACAAAGAGCTGTAGATACATTTGCTGCATGGGCAAATAGATGGTGTGTCAGCATAAACACTGACAAGTGCAGCACCACCCTATTTACCCTCTCTCCAAAACAAAAGGCAGGGATCATCCAGATAAATGGAACACCCCTAAGAGAAGATAAAGAACCAACATACCTTGGAGTAACATTTGATGGCAAGCTGACATGGAGAAAGCACATCAACAAAGCAGTAGCAAAAGCCAGAAGGAAAATAGCCATCCTGAGAAAGCTAAGTGGAACCACATGGGGAGCCAGTACGAAAATACTTAGCAAAGTTTACCAACAGAGCATACGACCACACCTGGAATATGGGTCAACTGCGTGGTGTTCAGCATCAAATACCACACTACAAGAGCTGGACAAGGTGCAAAATCAAGCACTTAGAGTCACCACAGGAGGGATGAGATCAACCCCTATAGTGGAAATTGAGAAGATGGGGAGGACACAGGCACTGAGTGAGCGCAGAGAGACGAAAACGCTAATACAAGCAGAAAAGTTCCTCAGCTTGCCAGGCCACCCTATGAAGAACAGATTTGAAAACCTAGCTATGGGGCGGTTGAAAAGAAGTAGTTTTATCCACCAGGCCAAACGACTCTGCAGAGAAACCACTGATCTGCCCACAGTTGGTATCCCCCTAACAACTATTCCAGAGCGAACTCCATGGAAAGATGAGCATAGACTATCGTTACAAATCCAGACAAAAGTGAGAGGAATATTTGACAAGGAAGAACAGAACAGTGTGCAGCGCAGAACAGCCACTCTCAGCTTCCTTGATGAAGAATACCCACAGGACCTCTGGATCCGAGTCTACACAGATGGGTCAGCACAAAATGCTGTTCGAAATGGAGGAGCGGGAGTGTACATAGAATACCCAAATAATACTAGGGACACAGCCAGAGTACCGACAGGAAAGTACTGCCATAACTATGATGCCGAAATTGAGGCAATCAAGATAGCAACAGAGAAATTACTAAATAACAGCAATGGTACACAACCTGTGGTGCTACTAACAGATGCAAAATCAGTACTCGAGGCGCTCCTCTCTGGGAAATTGCCAGTACTAAGGACACTACTTTCTGAGCTTAGCAGTCAGCATAAAGTCACCATACAGTGGATACCATCCCACTGTGGAGTACCCGGAAACGACAGAGCTGATCAATTGGCTAAGGAAGGAGCCAAAGAGGAACAGCCTGATGTGCCCGTTACATACCACCAAAAGAAAAGAATGATCAAATCAGTCAGAAAGCCACCAAAACCTGCTCAAGATGACTACCACATTATGGACAGACCAGAACAAGTCATTATTCTGCGCCTCAGAACAGGACACAATAGATTACGCAACCACATGTATACAAAATTCAAGATTGGTGAAACAGCCATGTGCACATGTGGATTGGCGTCGCAGACAGCAGAGCACATACTCCAAGACTGCCCAAAATATAACATATCTAGGCAAACCTTCTGGCCTAGAGAGACGACAGTGGAAGATAAACTCTATGGACCACTGTGTGAACTGAAAAAAACAGTTCAATTCATGCAAGAGACGACATTGCAGATATAGACATATTTCAAGCGAACGAAAGAAGAAGAAGAAGAAGTTGCCAACCAAAGCTTAGGGCCTGGTCTGCCCCGCCATGATTTTTAGTCTTTAGGTTGCATTTTCTCGCACAAGAAGGATAATGCTTGTACCCTTCCAGTTGTGCTCTTCCACCCGAAGCCGTTGGCACAATGTAGGGTGCCAGATTTGGTGAGCACTGCCCGACATTCTTCTTCTTCTTCTTCTACTTCTTCTTCTGCGTTCATCCAGAGTTTTTTTTCGGACGTGATTGCCTTGTGCCTGTTTACAGCAGAGCTGCGTTCTTGCGCCGTTAGGCCGACACATCCGACTTCTGCGGACATTTGTTGACCGGGTTAACCTTCCTGGGGCCCAACATTCAGTGCTAACAGAAAATAGGTAGTGTCGTATGGTAGCTCAGTCATATCTGACTAAAACCTGACTATAGGATAACAAACAGTGGTTATTAAATCACATATTACGAGCTGCAGTAGCATGGTGGCTAGCCTGCGGATCCTGTGGTCATGGCATTGAATTCACATCAAGATAGATTTGTACAATTGAACTTGGCTTTCAGGTCAGCCCAGATTAAAATGGGTACCAGGAAATGCCATGGGAAGTAAAGATTGTCAGCATGTTATTGACCCCATCATCCCCAAGTTCTGATTGGTTTATAAAAAGATGGAGCTAGCACCATATGCCTGATAACTTCAAGGTGTGTAAAAAGTGTCCTAAATTTGTTTACTTTTGAATTACATATTATCAAGCAAATTTCATTCATTCATTCATTGGCACATTGCCATCTTGACAGGCAATAGTTTGTTACATTGTGCTTCAAAAAGGCATAAGAACTACGACCCATGGTGGTGGCGAATGTGACTGAATAAGGCCAATTTGCGCTGTAAATGTTCCTCTACAGTGGATGCATATGAACATATGGTCATTTTCACCGTCATGCACCATCTTATGTCTCACACACTCGGTGTGGGACTTATCTGCAATCATTTTCTCCTTTGTCTTTATTCCATTTCTGATATATGCCCTCCATGCAACACGTTCAGCGGCGACTTGCTCCCAGTGTGCATTATCAGTGCCTGTATCAATTATCAATTATCTATTAAGTGCCATAAGAAAATATTTTGCTTGTATTCATCTTCTTAAGCTTTGTGTGTTAGCCATGATGAGCTATTATGTCTCAGTGGTTTGTGTGCTTGCTTATCAATACAGTGGTCCTGGATTTAATCCTCAGGTTTAAACATCAGGTTGCATGGATACACTATTACAACACTATTTATTATTTTTTTTGTTCAGTTCAGGAACACATCTAGTTTTGTCTTATGCTTCGGTTGGTTAATTTATCCTCATTATTTACAGCCCAATCTGGACAGGAAGTCCTGAAAATGGTGGAGAGAGGTGCAAGAATGGATAAACCTATAGGAGGACTTATAGAGGTGTCAGATTCATACTACAATATGATGCTAAAATGTTGGAACCAGAAACCAGAAGATAGGCCAACTTTTGAAACCATTTTTGACTTTTTTGACAATTATTTCATAAACGTAGAGCCAAACTATAGAGAAATGGGTGAATGACATATACTCCAATGCAGGAAAATAGTGATTTTAATGTGACTTAATGAAGACATTACTGTTTTTGGCAGTTTTACATGACGTAAAGTTAGTGTTGTTAACTGGCCTGATTAAGAATTGTATTATTTCATATTTTTCTACTCGTTTTCTAACATGGATATATTCAGTACAGCAGCTGAATTCTTGATCCACGTAGAAAGTTTTTAATTATACATCATTTCTAATTTATTTGTTTTGATGCTATTGGTTGATCATATGTAGTTGTTTTTGTGCGTGTCCTGGATAGTTTTCTAAGATCTTTCTAGGGTGAACAATAATTTAACTTGACAACCCTGGTATTTCTTAAATATTCATTGCTTTTTGAATACAATTTCTGTTGAGTGTGTATGTATTGCTATGCCTTTCCTGTATTTTTTAATAATCAGTCATTGTCATGCATCTGAAATTAATTTAAACAATACGTCTATTTGATATTTGTATATACAAAAATTTGATAACTATATTTTGTTTATTGTTTCAATTTATACTTTGTGAAATCCTATCACTCCATGCCCTATTGCTATGGTATTAGCTATTTTTCTTGCAACAGTAAAAAGCCCCAAGTCCCATCTCTTACAGACCCAAGTGAAACAATCCCAGTTGAGGTGGTCTGTTTCTGTATGCAGAAAGGGAGACATTTAGCATTCATAAAAAGCAAGAAAGGTAAAAAGCCAGGTGTTTACACAATATTTAACATTCTCTGAGTCACACAGGTAAGTTATAAATAAAATTAGTTAAACTGCCTTACAGGTGTGGAATGTAAACATAGTAAAAACCGTATAGGACAGCTTTGCAAAACACAATTATGGAAGACAAAGGATGTCATAGCAACAAGCCTTCATCGGCAAACAAACACAAGAAAAACAACACATAAATCACGGAGAGGACTCTACAGACATAATAATAGAATGGGAAGAATGTGTGCTACATATCTCAGAATGAGAAACACATGGATAATAATGGTGGTAGTTTATATAGCCCATAGTGAGATTTGTGGTCGCATAGGGGAAGGGGATGGGAATCGTCCACAAACCAATTTAAAAGAGATCACAAAGCAAGCTTCTAATAGAGCTGTCTAAGATCTCTTTATATTATCTCAACATTCCACACTAGAAAGTGATGACATAAATAAAGTCTTTGGTAATAATGTGTCTATTTTTGCACTGTGTACGAGGGGGCTTCAAATGAAAACCTTAAAAGTGTGATAGAAATTACATTGTCTTGTAACCTGTTAATATTGTTGTTAAGGATGTCAAGAGTGTTCAGCACATGACATCATGATGCAGACGAACAAGGTGATGTCATAAGGACAGCTTAAAGATGGCCACCCCACTTTTGACATGCACCAAAGAGGAACAGCATTCTGTTATCCGTTTTTTGATCAGTGAAGGGGTGAAACCTATAGAAATTCATCAGCGAATGAAGGTCCAGTATGGTGATGCATTCCTGTCAATGCAGAAAGTGTATGAGTAGAGTAGGAAGTTTCAAAACTTTTCAGTCCTATGAAGAGATACATCAGGTTGTGCATGACACGTACAACCAAGAGAATTTTTTTCTGCAGGAATCCAAGCACTTTATTGACGCTGGAGGACTTGCATTGAAAGCAGAGGTGATCACATTGAAAAACGATACATTTGTTCTTAACTTTTTCAGAATATATTCACCCCCCAAAAAAACGCACACATTAAAAGTTTTCACTTGAAGCCCTCTCGTACAAGAGAACACTATTTGATTGTGCTTATTCCTGGCAAAAATGACAAATGTATATCGTTTACAGGAGCTGTGGTGACATGGTTAGTGTGCTTGTCTGCCTGGACAGCAGTCTGGGTTCAATCCCCAACAGCAGCAGCATTGTTCTTACATCCAGTACTGCTCTGGGGTCGACCAAGCCTCATAAAATGGGTAGTGATAATTTTCTGGGAAGAAACTATGGCAATAAAGGCAAATGGCCAACCTCTGTCTTTATGTTGTGGCCTAGAACATGTGACATCTAACCCTTCATACTCCTGGGACAGTATCTGTCATGAGACTTGCTTGACCTTTGTATCTTTTACTGTTTGCTATTTACCTACGTTTGTTTTTTCTCACGTGACACTGAGTGTATAGGAGAATTCTGACCTGCAATAAAGTAGGCTAAAATTTAGTATATTTTGTAGAAACTAAAATTTAGTTTATTTCATTGTTACTGAATAAGCCATAGTTTGCCTGAATAGGGAACAGTCACTGGACTTTCATAATTACATGCTACCCTGCACTCTTGTAGGGTTGCTCTTCACCTAGGTTCATAGAAGTGTGCATTATTACCCTGGGATTACCACAAAGCTCTGCAATCTCACCTGTGCTATTCAGTATCTACTCCTGCAAGATTGCAAACATTCGCTGCTTGTTGAAGGTGAGGACGAAGTGCCGTGATGTCGGTTCTTGACTCAACTCAGTTCAGCTGTTTTCAAGACAGTGTATGTGTTTAGGAGAATTCTGACTTTTTCAGCTGTACTGAGATAAACTAGACTAAAATTTAGTTTATTTCATTGTGACTGAATAAACCATAGTTTTCCTAGACATGAACAGTCACTAAACTTGTGCAATGACATGACACTGTCAACTAAGCTTCTGTAATCACATGACGCTGTAGCAAATAGCTATTTTTGGATACGTGTACAAAATCATTTTATCTATAATAACTTGTATTCACATGAACACAGTGAAGTATCTCAGGTTAGTGTATTGATATGTCAGCATTCTATGTATTTCACATTTTGTCATAAATTTGTCATTATTTTGGTAACTTTTTTGATGTTTTATTTAATCCAACCAAATTGCCTGTTAATATGTTATAACACAGTTGGCTTAACCAGTATGTTACCAGTGCATTATTATAATAGCATTATTTTACACATTTTGTGTTGATAATGTTTATGGTTTGTTTTACATGAGTGATTTTGTATGCTGTATTGAATCTGTGGTTATGGTAAGCTAGTGGTTAGTACCTTGGCAAACTGGCACAGTATACTAGTGTTAAGGCTCCAGCAGTGGCAGTTTTTTTATTTTCTCAGCTGGTGGGGCTCAAGGGTTCCCTCAGCCTCACAAAATTGGTACCAAAGATTTTTCTGGAAAAGAAAGGAAGACTTAAGTTGTCCTGCATCCACTGGTAGCTCACGAGACCAGTCCCTGCATCTGGGACAGTCTGACCAGGTGGGTTCCATTCTTGTGGGCGACCTCTTTTGTCCTTTATTTCTCATTGGAGCACTTTGTGAACTAGAGTACCCTTAATCTGAGATTTTACTGTCTCAGTCTTGCTGCGTGTCATCATTTTAAGACTGGGTTGCCTCGAACTGGCGTGGTTCATTGGCAGGTTACTCATTTCAATTTTCTGAAGAAGAGCTAGTCAGCCCTGACACCCTTGGCTTGTAGTGTCGGAACGTGGACAGAAATCTGTTCATAACCTAATGCTGCGGGGCATAACATGGAAAGCAAAAAGACAGACAAAGAAAGAGGAAATGAACAACATCGAAGAAAGCATAACACTTGATGGTGCCTGTGATTTCCTTTCTTCTTCTTCTACTGTTCACATTTAATGTATGAAAAATGGTATGTAAATTGTTTTCTATGATCTAATATTACCTGTACTAACTGCAAGAAAGTGAGAACATACTATGTGCATTGTTATTAACATTCATGTGAATTCCTACAGTATGTGAAGTTTCCACTATGTGAAAACTACTGTTTAGTTTCTACCTACCTGTAGCAAAATTACTACAAATTTAGGAGAAGTATCATTATAGTTTTGAGCATATTTGTGTTCAGAATAAGAAACCAAATAAAGAGAACACATTAGTAATGATGAATTAGGCTTTAAAAAAATGTTGTATATTATGAGTCATTTACTGAAACAAATTCCGTTAAGTAACTGCAAAGCTTTGTTGATGTAGATGCAGTTGTTGATTTGATAATTTCTGAATGTAAACATAATAAAAAATATTGGAAATGTTCTTTGAAACATATATTTTTTATAGACATTTACTAAAATATATCTTTAAGCTCATATATTATTCTCTGTGTCAAATTATATCATTTTAAATGTATTAACAGTGATTATTGCTGTCATTATATATATATATATATATATATATATATATATATATATATATATATATATATATATATATATATATATATATATATATATATATAATAGGGTTGAAACCAGGATATATCTAGCGTAATGCTTCTTATTCTATGCATTGTATATGTATGTACTTTATATATGTTGCATTTCTTCCTTTTTCTGTCTTAGAAATAATAGTTTTTTATGATGGCAGTAACCTTGATAAACAGTATCGCAGAATAACTTCAGTAACTCTCAGACCATAGTGAGAGAAGTTTTTGACATTGACCTTGGCTCCCACATTGACCCAGCCCAAAATGGGTACCAGGAAATGTCTTGGGAAGTGAAAGTGGCCAGTGAGTTACTGAACACATCACCCGCTGAGATCCGATTGGTCTGTACAAATATTGGTCTAGCACCATATACCCAATATATCTTAAGGCGTGCAGAAGTGTCTTTGACTGTTTTATTTTATGGCAGTCTTTGCTTGTGTATTGCATTCAGCAGTTGTTTGTTTATCTCTTCCAGAATATTTTCATTTGTGCCTTATTTTCTGGCTAGCTTATGTTCATATTACTATAGCTGCACATCTCAAGTGGTTTTATACACATCTCATCAATTATAAAAAATAATGGTGGCTCAGCAATGGTAGATTGTTGATGGATTAATGTTTAAACTGTAAACTTTTGATGACTCAGCTATGATTGATGATTAATGGACAAATGTCTTAACCGTAACTTAATGATGGCTCAGCTAGTATAGATTATCCATGGATTAAGATCTGAACTATAAGTTATTGATAGCTCAGTAATGTTAAATTATTGATGGACTAATGTTTAAAATGAGCTATTTATGGCTCAGATATTGATGTACTAATGTCGTAACTGTAACTTAATGATGGCACAGCTAGGATAGATTATTGATGGACAAATGGCTGAATTTTTTGAGGCTATGGCATGGTTAACTTACATTATTATCTGCTGTGAAATACACTGCCTCTTTAAAATCAGGTGGACATTGTTATGTCATATCTTGTGTGAGAAATAACTATTAAATTTAAAAATATTGATTTCATTACTCCAGGTTTACCCCATTGGGCTCAGTTTCTCTCCATAGAATGACAAGCTGCCATTCGAGAGCATCGCACAAACTCCTTAGCTGCAACGATAACCCTAGGGCCTATGAAAAACAATTGAACTCATGAATGATGAAGTCTGAACATGAACCCATGACTTTCAGAATGTGAAACAGATAGCTTGACTACTTAGCCATAGATTGCTCGTGTTAAGATTCTTGTTTTCTTTTATTTTTTATAATACTCTTCGCTGATACCTTTTTGTGCCTTATGAATTTATGCATTGTAAGCCATGGCCAGCACAGTGGACTTAGCCCAGTCCGCAAAAGAGAATGGATCCAATAGTAGCCACATTTATTGTCTCAATAGCATTGCTTGTGTACACTGCTGACACCTTGCTATCTTGATAGATGATAGTTTGTTACATTGTACTTAAAAAAATACATCATAACTACCATCTATGGTGATAGCGATTGTGACTGATCAGACGTGGTAAATGTGCGTCCACAAAAAATGCATGCGAATACATGGTCATTACAACCATCACACACCACTTGACGTCTCACACGCTGTGTGTGACTTATCTGCAATCATTTTCTCATTTGTCTTTATCCCATTCCTGATCTTTTCCCTTTATGCAATGCGATCAGCGGCAGCTTGCTCCCAAGGTGCAATATCAATGCCTGTATCAATCATTTCCCACTTGACGCATATTTTTACTATAGTACAGGCTGGCTCCTAGATCTTTTACTTATCTGTAATTCACCAATAAAAATGTCCCTTGGTATTCTACTGTTATCCATCCTCCTAATGTGATTAGAGAAATTAGACGTAGACAGTCAAAATTTTTTGGACATGTTATGAGAAGAAATGGATTGGAGAATTTGGTGACAACTGGTAAGATCGAGGGGAACAGACCAAGGGGAAGACCTAGAAGCAAGTACCTGGATGGCTTGGCCTTGTGGCATAGTCGAGACAGAAACACGGAGCTGATCCACGACTCTGGTGATCGGGTGAGATGGCAGAACATGACCGCCCACGCTTACCGGCATGGCACATGATGGATGAAATGTGTCTTATCCATCTAAGTCTACGAAGACTGAGCATGGAGCAAACCATGACTTTACCCTATCTTTCAAATACTTTGGTATTGGTGATCTTATCTTGCCACTTAATACCAAGTATTCTTTGCAGACGCCACATATGAAAGCTGTTTAAACGTTTCTCTTGGTGTGAGTAAGTTGACCAGGCTTCACTGCCATAAAGAAGAGTACAAAGGATGCAGGTTTGATAGACAAGGACTTTTGTTTTGGCAGTAAGCTTCTTGTTCTCCCTGACTCTTTTTCTTAACCTGTTCATTGTTGTTACCACCTTACCAATCCTTATGTTGATTTCCTGATCAAGGGATAAATTATTGTTTACCTCTGATCCTAGATATGTGAAATGGTCAACCATCTCCATCTCTGCATTGTCAATCACGATTGATGGTGCCTAGTTTGCTCCTTGCGTCATTTATCTGTGTCTTCTTTTTGCTAATTTTTAAACTAAATTAGTAACAGGCATTGGAGAATGCAGATAGGCGCTGTAATTCTTCCTCATATTGAGTCGTAATTGCAACATCATCTGCAAAAAAGCAACTCTCTAAGTATCCTCCTAATTTTAGTCTTGCCCTTCAATCTCTGAGCGCAGGTCAACATGGCCAAATGGATGAGAACGCATGTTCTTAAACATCCGGTGTGCTGATGCCGAGATTCTTGGTTCAACCCCTACACCGGACAGTTTGACTAAAATGTTGACCTGTCATCCTTGACTTGGGGATGTAAATTACAAGTACCTCTGAAGTCGTAGTGGGTTTGACTGATGGCGGGGGACATTGTTAATAGGGAAAGCTAATCCACACACAAAATTCAGTCCAGCAGTACTGAAAGTAGTGTGTATGGACTACGTTTGAGTTCAAAGCAAGCTAGGCCCCCCCCCCCCCCCAAAAAAAATAATCTCTGAGCATTGTAACTTTGAGTTAATGATATTTGAGTTCTTATGTTCCAGGTTGGAAGCAGTAGCTTGAGATTTCAATTTTTATTTTTAGTGGGGTTTTTCCAGCCTATGATTTTGGTTTTATCCTAGCTTCAAGCACCCACTGAAGCAGGCAGGCTGAGGTGGATGAACGCCCTATTGGCCGGGGGCTGCCAGCTTGAGGCGGGCGGTAGCTGATCAGTGACACCTGTAGGTGTCTCCCACCATTAGAGACAGTCTGTGACGCTCCTGTCTACCCCGTCTATTATTATGCGGTAGCTCAGTCATATCTGACTAAGACCAGACAGGTGTACACATATGTACACATGCTTGCTATTTGCTATTTTCCGTCCACTTAACCACATTTTGTTTCTGTTCCAGCAGCTTGAGGTTTTGTTTTTATTTCAATAACCATATTTTCTTACATTCCATAATACTGTCTTGAGAGGGAGAGGGGAGAGAACTTTGCATATATGAGGGGACTTCAAATTAAAATCTTAAAAGTGTGATAGAAATTACAATAACCCTGCCATTGTCTTGTAACATGTTTAACACTCTTGACATTGTTAACAACATTATTGACAGGTTACAAGACAAAGGCAGGTTTATTGTAATTTCTATCACACTTTTAAGGTTTTCATTTGAAGCTGCCTCGTATATACCAATGATATCAACAGCCATGTTTTCTTACATTCCATGATACTTTCTTGAGAGGGAGAGTGAGAGAACCAATCCAATCTTTGTTACGAATACCCCCTTTCAGCCTTCAAGTTTTCGACTTGGCTATAATTGGGGTATTTATGGTGTAGCTTGTAGTTTGTCTTTCATACTTTGGGGTGCTTGTTGTCAGCTTCCCGGCTTCTGATGGGTTGATTGTGTTCATTCCTTTCTTGTTAGGTTTTTCATGTCTGGCCAGAGTTGCACACTAGTTAGGAGTAATTGTGGCCCGATCCCGTCCTATGGTGCTGTTTCCTTCAGGGAGCTTTACCAGTTGTCGTCTCTCCTGGTGTTCCTCCTATTTCCCTGTCTTGGGTTGCTTCAAATCTTCTCGGTGCTCTCCAGTTCGATCTTGGTGGTGAGCGATATCGTTCTTCATCTGCTGCATCTTCTTCTGTCTGTGTTCTTGCATCTTCTAGTTCGGTCTCGGCCTTGAGCAGGTCTACTATCCGTTCTAGAGTTACTTCTGTCTTGTCTCTCGCTTGATGTATTTTGATAGCTTTTCTTCAGTCTCAGCCTTTATTTATAGAATCCATCCGAGCGACATTCTGCTGAATCTTCTGCTGGACTTGCTTCAGTTCATCCAGTGATTCTGTTTGTGCTCTTTCTTCTTGTATCTGTTTGAGAGTTTCTTCTGTCTTTTCTCTTTCATCTTGGATTTTTGATAGAGTTTCTTCTGTCTCCGTCTTGATTGCAGCCACCGAGGTGACATGCTGAACTTGCTTCAGTTTGTCCAGGATGCGCTGCACGGCTGTTATCTGAGTCTCTTGTGTCTTATCTTTTTCTTCGTCCATGCTGTTGAACTTTGATCGCAGGTCCTTCAGTTGGCCTTCACGTTGCGCTTTGTCGCTTTTTGTGAGTCGATTGGTGGCCTCATAAAGAGCCTCCTAGCCTCTTTATAGGGCAGGTTAGTTTTGATGGCGATCTTCATAGCTTCCTTGCTGTCTTGGTGGCAGGGGCAGCCGAGGTACCTGGGGAAGAGATCTTTGGGAGAGACACACACACACGCACATATATATATATATATATATATATATATATATATATATATATATATATATATATATATATATATATATATATATATATATATATCCAAATGGAAACTTCCAGCCAAATTATATTGTATATTTATACAACAAACTATATTTACATATGCTTAATACTGTTGTATATGTTCTGTTATTTATGTAAAGTTGTCTAATACATTTTTTGTAAAAAGATGTGTTGCTCATTAGTGGTTAGCACACATGCCTGCCAACCTGATGGTCATGTGTTCAATTCCACATCGAGACTGATTTGTACAAAAACTGACCTGGCCTCCCTGGTCAACTCAGACTAAACTGGGTACCAGGAAATACCCTGGGCAGCAACGCATCCGGTGGGATACTGACCACATCACATGTGGAGTTTGTACTAGTCTGGTGGGATACTGACCACATCACACATGAAGTTTGTACTGGTCTGGTGGAATACTGACCACATCACATGTGGAGTTTGTACTAGTCTGGTGGGGTACTGACCACATCACACGTAGAGTTTGTACTGGTCTGGTGGGATACTGACCACATCACATTTGGAGTTTGTACTGGTCTGTACAAGTATGGAGCTAGCACCAGGAACACACTACTCCTCAAGGTGTGTGAAAGGGACCTTTTCCTGGACTTGTACTGTAACTTCTGCTGGGAACACGTGCCTGTCAGAACATCATCATCATGGCCCTATTAGCATTGGCTCATTTGTCATTTGGCCGGCTCCGTGGTGGAGGAATTACGGATGCGGTTCATAATCCTGCATATCCCGTTCAAAACACAGCTGCGGGCGATTTGGCAGCAGACCGCCTCACGCTGGTTTTTTTATGAAATTGTACGGGTGCTGATTGTTCAGAAAGCAATGGCAAACTACTGAATGTAAAATTGCCCAGGAATCACGAGCAGCCAAAAAAATGCTGGGGTTGACTGCTAAGTCGTGTAAAGGATATGCAACTAGTTTAGTTTGTTTAGTTGACGGATGAACATCACAGCACACAGGTGTAACCCATAAGTGCTCCTTTCTACTGCTTACTCAAGTCTGAGTCCGGAGAATCTCAGCTCAGTGCACGAACTCCATTGCACCGGCGAGAATCCTGAAATATTTTGGGTAGATTTTAACTCAAAATTTTGCAAAACTCAAAAATATGCAACTAACTAACATTTGTCATTGAGCATATCTTTTTTCCCTGTACAGTGCAAATTTTTTCAGAAATGTAGAAGATATAAATGGAATCAGCATTTGAGGACTAAACATCAATAACATTAGATATGCAGATGATACAGTATTGATTGCAGACAATGCGCAGGATCTGCAACAATTAGTAGATGCGGTTGTTGTACACAGTGAGCAGCTGGGGGTTAGAATTAAATTGTAAAAAGACACAGGTTATGGTCGTTACTAGGAAGAACGAAGTACCACAATGTAATATACAAGTAAATGGGAATATTCTTCAACAAGTGAATCGATACAATTATCTCAGAACAGTCATAACATCTGATGGGAGATACCTTGAAGAGATTAGAACAAGATTGCCATGGCAAAAGTAGCCTTTAGCAAGATGAAAAACATTCTGACCAATATTGATTGATTGATCTAGGAACCGACATCTGACCAATAAAAAGATGTCAATTGAAACGAGAAAAAGAGTATTGAGGGGATACATAGAGCCTGTTCTTTTATATGGATGTGAACTTGGACAATGTGCAGTCAAGCTGAAAAACATCTGATGGCTGCAGAAATGTGGTTTCTGAGGAAAATGCAAAGAATACCATGGACAGATAGAAAAACCAATTACCAAGTACTACAGGAGACAAATGAAACTCGTAAATTGATTAGAGAAATTAGACGTAGACAGTCAAAATTTGTTGGACATGTTAAGAGAAGAAATGGATTGGAGAACTTGGTGACAACTGGCAAGATCGAAGGGAACAGACCAAGAGGAAGACCGAGAGGAAATACTTGGATGGCTTGGCCACATGGCATGAACGAGACAGGAACACTGAGCTGATCCATGACTCAGGTGATCGAGTGAAATGGTGAGTCTTGACCGCCCACGCTTTCCAGCATGGCACATGAATGGCACGTTGATTGAGATTTTGTGTGTATATTTTTGTTACAAGTTTTTACAACTGGTCTGAATAATACAAATTTTTATATGAGTAATTAGTGTTTGTTGATTTGTGTGTATATTTTTCTTACAAGGTATTTCAACAATCAGTGTGTGTTGGTTATGTTTACTATCTTTGCTGTGTTACTATATAGTACATGTGATCTGCTGTGCTGGCGTATTCGTTAGACACTGGTCTGCTGGTCCAGTGGTCATGGGATCTGCTGTGCTGGCGTTGTGGTTAGACACTGACCTGCTGGTCCAGTGGTCATGGGATCTGCTGTGCTGGCGTAGTGGTTAGACAGTGGTCTGCTGGTCCGGAGGTCATGGGATCTGTTGTGCTGGCGTAGTGGTTAGACACTGGTCTGCTGATCTAGTGGTCATGGGATCTGTTGTGCTGGCGTAGTGGTTAGACACTGGTCTGCTGATCTAGTGGTCATGAGATCTGCTGTGCTGGCGTAGTGGTTAGACACTGGTCTGCTGGTCTGGTGGTCATGGGATCTGCTGTGCTGGCGTAGTGGTTAGACACTGACCTGCTGGTCCAGTGGTCATGAGATCTGCTGTGCTGGCGTAGTGGTTAGACACTGACCTGCTGGTCCGGAGGTCATGAGATCTGCTGTGCTGGCGTAGTGGTTAGACACTGGTCTGCTGATCTAGTGGTCATGGGATCTGTTGTGCTGGCGTAGTGGTTAGACACTGACCTGCTGGTCCAGTGGTCATGGGATCTGCTGTGCTGGCGTAGTGGTTAGACACTGACCTGCTGGTCTGGTGGTCATGGGATCTGCTGTGCTGGCGTAGTGGTTAGACACTGACCTGCTGGTCTGGTGGTCATGGGATCTGCTGTGCTGGCGTAGTGGTTAGACACTGACCTGCTGGTCTGGTGGTCATGGGATCTGCTGTGCTGGCGTAGTGGTTAGACACTGACCTGCTGGTCTGGTGGTCATGGGATCTGCTGTGCTGGCGTAGTGGTTAGACACTGACCTGCTGGTCTGGTGGTCATGGGATCTGCTGTGCTGGCGTAGTGGTTAGACACTGACCTGCTGGTCCGGAGGTCATGGGATCTGCTGTGCTGGCGTAGTGGTTAGACACTGACCTGCTGGTCCGGAGGTCATGAGATCTGCTGTGCTGGCGTAGTGGTTAGACACTGACCTGCTGGTCTGGTGGTCATGGATTAGATTTTCATCGGGATAGATTAAGATTTAAAATATGGACCTGGACTCCCAGGTTGATCCAGCCTAAAATGGGTAGGGAGAAATGTCTGGGGAAGTCAAGGCCATTGGTTAAGTTAATACTGACCACATGACCCTCCGAGTGCCGATTGGTGAAATACTGGACTAACAATATATGTAATCTGACTTTACTTACCATATGGGATGAGGGTTTCACAAGTGAAGGTAGACAAAGTCTCACGACAGATACTGTCATTAGTCTGTGTTTCATCATCATCATCATTATCAAGTGCCATGCCAGCTGGCATAGGCGTTCATGTCTCTCCACATATCTCGGTCATTGGTGTTCTGGGTCAACTCTGCTGCTGATATTTCTCCTTGCCACCATCTCAATCCTTTCAGCATCATTTCTCTTGGTCGGCTTTTGCCTCTCCTGCCCTCGATCTTTCCAGTCGTTGGGATGTTCTCCAATGCCTCTCTTCTCATCACATGACCTAAGAAAGCTGTTTGTGTCTTTCTTATTGTTGTATATAAGTTTTAGTTTCATTAGCCTCTTTCAGACAATCGTCATAAGTTACTCTGGCAGTTCAAGGAATTTGCAACATTCGTCTTAGGAACCACATCTCTGTTGCTTCCAAGGTCTTCCTAATTTGTTCATTTACATTTCATGCTTCACTGCCATATAGAAAAACAGATTCTTTATAGAACTTCAGCATTCTCTTTCTTACCTTCAATGATAGTGACTTATTGTATAAGATACTTTTCATTTTCTGAAATTCAGCTTTTGCTTGCCCTATTCTGCTCTTACTCTCTGTTGTGCACCTTCTGTCTGATGTTATAAATGCTCCTAGGTATTTAAAATTATCCACTTGGTTAAGAATTTTCCTTTATATTTCCATTTCACATTTTGGTGACACATTTTTCTTTGATATCACCATTGTTACTACTTTCTTGATATTTAAGGAGAGTCCATTCTTTGCGCCCTCCATTACTACAATAACCCTGATTGGCAGCCATATATTTTATGCTAAGACATAGTGAACTCCATTCCCTTCCTTATCGCCATGTCATAAGTAAACAATAGGTAAAGAGTTTGTTTTATATGCTTTAAGCCAGTGGTTTCCAAGCTTTTTAAGCCGAGGGCCATATTTACTATTTTCGTTAGTTAAGCGGACCACAACGTTATAAAATTATAAAAGTTGTGCAATATCATTCTTACCTTTCTTAACTTTCGTCACCAAAATTCTAAAACAGTAAAGGTAGTCAGTGTCAGTACTACACTGCGGTCATTTTTTGGTTTAAAATCAAAAGTTCATTTAACAATAAATCTTAAATCAATTTCGAAAATCGCTATTAATGTAATTAATTTACAATTGTAACTGTTCTTCATACAAGGCGATCGGAGCGACTGCAATAACTATAGGGGTATCTCACTTCTGTGTTTTGTTGGAAAAGTATTTGCCAGAATTGTTCTGCGCAGACTTCAAGTCCTAGGAGATCAAGTCTACCACGAATCACTGTGTGGCTTTTGACAGAACCGGTCTATCATTGATATGATATTCTCATTGTGACAAATGCAAGAAAAATGCCGTGAACAGAATCAACCACTGTTTATTGCCTTCATCGACCTCACAAAGGCATTTGATTTGGTCAGTTGTGAAGGTCTATTCAAGGCACTAAAGAAGATTGGCTGCCCACCAACTCTTCTGTCCATTGTGGAATCGATCCAGCACAGGCATGAAGGGTATAATCAAGTTTGATGGTGCAACTACTGAAGAGTTTGAAATCAAGAGTGGAGTTAAGCAAGGTTGTGTACTAGCTCCCCACCTCTTTGGAATATACTTTTCACTTCTACTGAAATATGCCTTTCGTGATCAGGATGGTGGTATATACATCCACTCACGCTGAGATGGCGGCCTCTACAATGCTCAGAGATTGAAGGCCAAGACCAAAATTAGGAGGGTACTGATCAGAGAGTTGTTTATTGCAGATGATACTGCAGTTACGACCCACTCTGAGGAAGAATTGCAATGTCTACTATCTGCATTATCCAATGCTTGTTCTGAATTTGGTTTAACAATTAGCAAAAAGAAGACACAGATTATGTCACAAGGTACACATGGGGTACCATCAACGATTATTGACGCCAAACTAGAGATGGTAGACCATTTTACATATCTAGGATCAGTGGTAAATAGTAAATTATCCCTAGATCCGGATTGGTAAGGCAGCAACAACAATGAACGGTTAAGAAAAAGAGTGGGAGAAAAGGAAGCTTACTGCCAAAACAAAAGTCCTTGTCTATCAAGCCTGTGTCCTTAGTACTCTTCTTTATGGCAGTGAAACCTGGACTACTTACTCACACCAAGAGAAACGTTTAAACAGCTTTCATATGCGGTGTCTGTGAAGAATTCTTGGTATTAAGTGGCAAGACAAAATCACAAATACTGAAGTATTGGAAAGATCAGGTTGTGTGACGGTTTATTCCATGCTCAGTCTTCGTAGACTTAGATGGATATGACATCTTAGGAGGACGGATGATGGTAGAATACCAAAGGACATCTTTTTTGGTGAATTACAGAAAGAGATCTCAGGGTCGGCCTCTACTACGATACAAAGATGTGTGTAAGCGGGACATGATTGATACAGGCATTGATAATGCACAGTGGGAGCAAGTCGCCGCTGAACGTGTTGCATGGAGGGCAAAGATCAGAAATGGAATAAAAACAAAGGAGAAAATCATTGCAGATAAGTCACACACCGAGTGTGTGAGGCGTAAGATGGTGCATGATGGTGGAAATGACCACGTGTTCACATGCACCCACTGTGAACGAACATTTACAGCGCGAATTGGCCTTATCAGTCACATTCGCTACCGCCATAGGTAAAAGTTATTATGCCTTTTTAAAGCACAAACTATCGTCTGTCAAGACGGCAAGGTGCCAATGAATGTTCTTCATAACCAGTTACTTAAGTTCAGTTGCCAGTTTATCAATCTCTGGGCACAGATCTGCAGTGTCCAAAGTCATAAGCGCAGCTAGGTTAGTGTTGGTGAGTCTGGAACGTTGCTTGTTTTTTTTTTTTTTTTTACGATCATTGCGGAAAATGACTGCTCGCATCTGTAAGTCGATCCAAAACTACAAATGTATCTCTTGGCGAATGAACGCAAGTGTTCAAATTGTTTGCCAGGCAATAGTCGCCAGAATGAAATCATATGATCAGCTGAAGGTGAAGCAGGCAGCTCCAGAAATTTACATCTCAGTGCAGAACTGCATTGCAAGTCAATTATATCGTGCTGAAGGTTTTGCTGTAATTAACAGAACTTGGCATCAGGAACTAGGAACGGATTTATGAAGAGGGCAACATTATCCTCCTCTATTGTAAACTCTTGAAATCTCGACTGAAACGAGGCCTCGCGTGCCACTTTCTGACAGCTGGCGGGCCACAAGTGGCCCACGGGCCATGGTTTGGGAACCTCTGCTTTAAGCGAACTAGGGCGTAGGCTATGACATAATGAGCCATGGTTCTTCATTCCCTTCCTCATCACCATTTTCCCCTAAAACTTACCAGAAAATACTGAAAATTATTATGTACCTGTTTTATAAAGCAAGGGTCGACTTCATAGACGTGCTGGTCAAAAAAAAGAATTGTGACATTGCTGAGGGTTGAACTCAGACCACTATCCTGGTAAGCAAGCAAACATGAGTGTTGCAGTATTGTTAAATTTCCCACCAGGGATGTATTTGTTTAAAGACCACATTGCTCTGTGATCAACTCAGCCTCATACTTCTTGGTTCACCTTCAGACTTCAATATGAATAAATCCAAAGAAAATCGCAGCTACTCTGAGCATTTTGACATCCCCGTAGAGATTCGTCTCAAATGAAACGCGTGTAGGCCAAAATACTTTCCTCTGTTTCGCATATGTTGAACACTCCTGCAATAAATATTTGGCTGTCATTTTACCAGTTCCACCCCTACATTCATCAGTTTCTCCTATCCTTAGGAGAGTATGGCATATGAGGCTACAACCTCCAGCATGAGAATGGAGGTGGAAGCAGTCACTGCAGTATTCCATTGGTTAGAGGAGACCATGGCAACATACAATGTCTTCACACGGACTCGAGAATTATGCTTAGTGAACTGGAGAAAGAAAAGATAGGCTGGCAGGGAATGCACCTCTTGGCGGTGGATTACATATGGACAAAATAGAAGTGGCCGTGCGCCTGTGGGTCCAAGTGGGGAAGGTGGAGGAACAGATTGAGAAACTGCATATGGAAAGGATGAGATTGTGGGAGATTGGCAGGGGTTCTGGTAGAATCTCGAAACAGAGGGAAGATCAGGAGAACTGTCAACAGATAGCGGTGGGAACGATTAGTAGTGTGACTCTTTGCTGGCTGTTGAATGAAGGGACGGAGCGCATATGGGAATATCCTGAGTTCAGTCATGCTGGTTCTTAGCTCAACTCAACTCAACAACAACTCCTATTCTTAGTTTATTAAATAACTGGTATTTCAGCCTGTTATAGCCTATGTGGAGTCTGAAGATTAGAACCTCGTACAATCATCAATGGATACAGGGACATTTTCTGGGTGGAAAGGCAACTGACGTATTACTGACTACATGACCCACAGAGTGCTGCTGGGTCCAACAACTACATGACCCACAGAGTGCTGCTGGGTCCACCCATAGAGTGCTGGTGAGTCCAACAACTACATGACCCACCGAGTGCTGTTGGGTCCAACAACTACATGGCCCACAGAGTGCTGCTGGGTCCAACAACTACATGACCTACAGAGTGCTGCTGGGTCCACCCATAGAGTGCTGCTGGGTCCAACAACTACATGACCCACAGAGTGCTGCTGGGTCCACCCACAGAGTGCTGCTGGGTCCAACAACTACATGACCCACAGAGTGCTGCTGGGTCCACCCATAGAGTGCTGCTGGGTCCAACAACTAAATGACCCACAGAGTGCTGCTGGGTCCAACAACTACATGACCCACAGAGTGCTGCTGGGTCCAACAACTACATGACCCACAGAGTGCTACTGGGTCCAACAACTACATGACCCACAGAGTGCTGCTGGGTCCAACAACTACATGACCCACAGAGTGCTGCTGGGTCCACCCACAGAGTGCTGGTGAGTCCAACAACTACATGACCCACAGAGTGCTGCTGGGTCCAACAACTACATGACCCACAGAGTTCTGCTGGGTCCACCCACAGAGTGCTGCTGGGTCCAACAACTACATGACCCACAGAGTGCTGCTGGGTCCAACAACTACATGACCCACAGAGTGCTGCTGGGTCCACCCATAGAGAGCTGTTGGGTCCAACAACTACATGACCCACCGAGTGCTGTTGGGTCCAACAACTACATGGCCCACAGAGTGCTGTTGGGCCCACCCATAGAGTGCTGGTGAGTCCAACAACTACATGACCCACAGAGTGCTGATTGGTCCAACAACAATATGGGCCTAACACCATATACCAAATGTACCACTGCAGCATAAGAATAATGGAGCCCTTTGCTTTTTGTTTACCATGGAATATTGAAATATAAGGAGAAAATAGTATCTGCCTGCACGGCGAGGAACCACCAGTCTGCACACCAATAAGCCAGACATGGGACAACAGATACTCACGTAAACCTCAGTCCGGTATGACATCACACTGATGTTGGACAACAGGATGTCTCTATCCGACATACATGACTTAACGCTGGGGTTCACAGCCAGCGAACGAAAGCAAGCATACGGAGAAAATCACAAGTCTGTGCCCTGACTATGAAGGAAATGTCACCAGTAAAAATTAGGTCAAGGGCCGTGTTACATGATTCGGGCGTACTAGGCATCTGGTGGTTGACCTATATTTGTATATTCCAAGCGGCACTGGGTCAGTGATATGGCCGTTATCACGTCAGACCATCAGTCTGCACAGGGCCGCATTTAGACTTAATAAGGCCCTAAGCTATTTGAAATATGGGGCCCTTTATAAGTCCAGATATTCTATGTCAGTGACAAATATGATTTTCTGATACCTAGAGGGTTAAACTGAAATACAATTAAGAAGTATATTGACAGTGAAATCATAAATCTTTAACTTAAAATCATTTTTATTCATAACAAACTATGAAAAAATAGTCAGAAAATTAAAGGGAGAGAATCTAATGCATATAGCATTGCATTCTGTTATATTTACCCAAGAGCAATAACTCGCAATAGAGCATCAGAAAAGTTTCTTTTTTCTACTGACAAAGAAAATTTAATATATATATATAGACCGATCATACGTTTTGATTAGCCTATAGAATAGCATGCAAGGGCATCTGAGGTTTGCGACAAATGTAATTTGTTGAGTAATAAACTATATGCAGTCATTTCATAAACACTCAGCGAATCTTACTGCATCTAAAGTTAAAGTAAGATTTTCACATTTAGGAAGCATACTTACCTGGCACGGGAGCTACCATGATCAATAAGGTGGTGCTCCCAGGTTGAGGCCCTTCCATTGCACTTCGGTTGGGTTGACGCCTGCGATCACCCCAAATGTGGGTGACTCGAGTGCGTAATTTTTTCGTAAGGGGGACTGCGTTCGCGCTATCCCCTCAACATGAAAGGAAAGTGCAATAGATTTCGGGTGCCGAATATTTATGTCATACTCGCACATTTTATTTGACACGTGTCCAGTCCGCAAGGAAACTTGAAGTCAAGGTCTATGGTTCCACTTCATCATGTAACGGGCTTGAATACACGTAACATTCAACATGCCTCAATTTCTGTTTTAGTGATATTTATTTAAACATAAGTTGATTATGTGGTTTCGGGATTTGAAATTTAAATATTGAGCACAACCCACTACTGGCAACGCTGATCGCATTCCGGTATGAACCTAAGGCCTATCCACGTCAATATGGAAGCACTATACTCGAGTTTCGCCCTTGTTTGAGCTCGTCAGTAGTGCATATCCCTGACCGGATCCGGAAACAGTCCCGGATCATGCGTGTGAAGCGGATGTGTAACCACGCGGCACACACTGGACACACCAAATTATCACAACAGAACACCACAACGCTACCCATCGTAGGCTATGCTCAAGATTGCCCAATCGCCGCGACCGACGTCCGTCAATCGATGGGACCCGAACGATCAGGACTTCTCACTGGCAAGGAACACCAGGCCTCCTAAATCCAGTGAGCAATAATAAATTGATTATGTGGTTGTTTCGGGATTTGAAATTTAAATATTGAGCACAACCCACTACTGGCAACGCTGATCGCATTCCGGTATGAACCTAAGGCCTATCCACGTCAATATGGAAGCACTATACTCGAGTTTCGCTATGCTCAAGCCTACGATGGGTAGCGTTGTGGTGTTCTGTTGTGATAATTTGGTGTGTCCAGTGTGTGCCGCGTGGTTACACATCCGCTTCACACGCGTGATCCGGGACTGTTTCCGGATCCGGTCAGGGATATGCACTACTGACGAGCTCAAACAAGGGCGAAACTCGAGTATAGTGCTTCCATATTGACGTGGTTAAACATAAGTATTAATTACTTGCTATCTGATGTACACTTTCAGCAGTTCAATTCGTTTGTGTGATTTTCGTGCCACATGTGCCCTTTTCTGTCATTATTTTGACAAGGTGGGAGCAATCTGGTACATGTTCCAAATTTACATACATTTCAATCGTTGAGCTTTTTTACCTATCAGAGGAAATAGATTCATTTACGTGTTGATTTATACACCTTATCGTTCGTTTTATTATTTACCGAATTCGCAAACTGTCTGTCAAACGAAGATAACTTGTACAGCCAAGCTCTCGCATAAACTATTTAAAGGCCATTACATTCATTGGCACCTTCCCGTCTTGACAGACGATAGTTTGGTACATTGTGCTTCAAAAAGGCTTAATAACTACGACCCATGGCGGTGGCGAGTGTGGCTGGTAAGGCCAATTCTTGCTGCAAATGTTTGCCCACAGTAGATGCATGTGAAAACATGGTCATTTCCAACATTGTGCACCATCTTACGTCTCTCACGCTCTGTGTGTGCTTTATCTGCAATCATTTTCTCCTTTGTCTTTATTCCATTTCTGATAGTTGCCCTCCATGCAACACGTTCAGCGGCGACTTGCTCCCAATGTGCATTATCAATGCCTGTATCAATTATGTCCCGCTTACACACATCTTTGTATCGTAGTAGAGGCCGACCCTAAGATCTCTTACCCATCTGTAATTCACCAAAAAAGATGTCCTTTGGTATTCTACCATCATCCCTCCTCCTAAGATGTCATATCCATCTAAGTCTACGAAGACTGAGCATAGAATACACCGTCACACAACCTGATCTTTCCAATACTTCAGTATTTATGATTTTGTCTTGCCACTTAATACCAAGTATTCTTCGCAGACACCGCATATGAAAGTTGTTTAAACGTTTCTCTTGGCGTGAGTAAGTTGTCCAGGTTTGACAGCCATAAAGAAGAGTACTAAGGACACAGGCTTGGTAGACGAGGACTTTTGTTTTGGCAGTAAGCTTCCTGTTCTCCCAGACTCTTTTTGCTAACATTTTCATTGTTGTTGCTGCCTTACCAATCCGGGTGTTGATTTCCTGATCGAGGGATAATTTGCTATTTACCTCTGATCCTAGATATGTAAAATGGTCTACCATCTCTAGTTCAGCGTCGTCAATAAACATTGATGGTACCCCATGTGTACCCTGTGACATAATCTGTGTCTTCTTTTTGTTAATTGTTAAACCAAATTCAGAACAAGCATTGGAGAATGCAGATAGTAGATGTTGTAATTCTTCCTCAGAGTGGGTCGTAATCGCAGCATCATCCGCAAAAAGCAGATCTCTGATTAGTACCCTCCTAATTTTGGCCTTGGCCTTCAATCTCTGAGCATTGTAGAGCCCGCAATCTGAGAGTGAGTGAATGTATATACCGTCATCCTGATCACGAAAGACATATTTCAGTAGAAGTGAAAAGTATATCCCAAAGAGGGTGGGGGATAGTACACAACCTTGCTTAACTCCACTCTATATTTCAAACTCTTTTGAAGTTGCACCATCAAACTTGATTATACCCTTCATGCCTGTGTGGAACGATTCCACAATGAACAGAAGAGTTGGTGGGCAGCCAATCTTCTTTAGTGCTTTGAACAGACCCTCACGACTGACCAAATCGAATGCCTTTGTGAGGTCGATGAAGGCAATAAACAGTGGCTGATTTTGTTCCCGGCATTTTTCTTGCATCTGTCGCAATGAGAATATCATATCTGCACACCAATAAGCCAGACATGGGACAACGGATACTCACGTAAACCTCAGTCCGGTATGACATCACACTGATGTTGGACAACAGGATGTCTCTATCCGAAATATATGACTTAACGCTGGGGTTCACAGCCAGCGAACGAAAGCAAGCATACGGAGAAAATCACAAGTCTGTGCCCTGACTATGAAGGAAATGTCACCAGTAAAAATTAGGTCAAGGGCCGTGTTACATGATTCGGGCGTACTAGGCATCTGGTGCTTGACCTATATTTGTATATACCAAGCGGCACTGGGTCAGTGATATGGCCATTATCACGTCAGCTGCCTTTACCCCCCCCCCCCTCCCCTCCCCCAAGACATTTCCTGATACCCATTTTAAGCTGGGTCAACCTGGCAGCTCAGATCAACTTACAAAATCTGCCCGATGAAGATTGAATCCATGACTACTGGGCCGGCAGGCGAGCGCCTAACTACTGTATTTTATTACTATTTACCGCAGATGCCAAACGTTATAGGGAACTGAAACAACTTCATATATCCACTGCTTTATCCAATTAAGTCGTGGATGTATAGTTATTCCTGTTCAATATATCCACTCTGGAATTGATACACTTGTGTCATCTCTGCTTGACTTTGAAAAGATCTTGAAACATAACACTCTATTGTTTTTGCTTCTGGCTACGGTTTACTTACACATTTTATTCACTATAGATTTGTAGTGCTCTGCATGGTTTCGTCGCCCAGCTACTGAACTTAGTTTTCAAACATAGATTGACATTAATTAAAATCTATAAAAGACATCATCATCATCTCATCAGGTTCCTCTTGTACCTTGCGGTGTCGAGGTAAAGCATAAACAGCCCGTGTATGGGCTTTATATATATATAATTCCCTCTATACATCGTTTACGTGGTCGGCCTCTTCCTCTGCTTCCGTCTGGTCTGTACATCATTGATTGTTGGGATATACTGTTAGTTGGTAGCCTAGTTATATGGCCAAACCATTTAACCTGCTGTTTTCTGATAAAATCTAGCGCTGGTATAACCCTAACTTTAGTCCTGATTTAATTTCTGATTTCCTCTTTTCTTGGTACATTGAGTATTCTTCTCAGAAATCTCATTTCTGTTGTTTTGATTTTTCTTTTCTCTTTTTCTGTCATTGTCCAGGTTTTGGCATAGAGTTTTGTAGGAAGTGTTTTCTATAACAGTGGTTAAACGAAACAGAAAGCTAATTGGAAGTTACTCCTCCATGAACGCTTGAAATTACGCGCCCCAAACTATGTCCTCCCGGCCTGTAGGTGTTAATTTTACGATCTTTCTTCTTCTGCTGCTGCCTATCATCACCCAGTGAAGCATTGACACTAACCAACACACGCCAGACCCTTTGAAAACTTCTTCATGATTGGTTGGACTCTGCGACTAACGTTTACTGCAGGATGAGGTAGCCATTTTCATGCCAACCTTCCTTAACCGTCTCTTGCGGCATGTATGTTAGGCTACTTTGGCCCAAGTAACACACAGGGGAGATAACCTATTTTTGTGTGTGTTCGCATACCCTTTACAGGACATCGCTGTCAACACCAGCATCTTTCAGCTGTATGTTGATTTCTTGGCAAGATTACGCTCAGTAGTTTGCCATTGCTTTTTGAGAGGCCGGCTCACATACCCCGTAAGTTACCGATGCGATTCGAACCACTGCTGATTCTCACCGTCATCACGTTACCGACGAGAGTATACGAGATTACGGAGAAAAGTCATAACCTCTAAGCCACGAAGCTGGCAAGAATATTTATAGCATGTGTGAATCCGGTATGGACAGGTTCATCTTCGTCTAAGACAGGGAATTTGTGCAATGTGCTGAGGCCAACCGTATGTTAACTGTGCGACGACACGGAACAATTATGGATGTATCCGAGTACAGAGAAATAAAATTGATCCTGTTAAAAAAAAAAAGCCCAAATTACCATGTCCCGCTGACGACACACACACACACACACTCACACACACACATATATATATATATATATATATATAAATATATATATATAAATATATATATATATATATATATATATATATATATATATATATATATATATATATATATATATATATATATATATATATATATATATATATATATATATATATATATATGACTTTTAATGGAAGATGATGGTGACATTAAAGCCCTAATGGCATACTTGTTCGTGCGCGCGTTCAACCACGCTATTGTCCGAATGCTTCTTCAGACGTCCACGCCCATGATTCCAATGAAAGCAGTAGTTACTGTTAGGTTCATATAATTCCCGTACACATTTTAGTGAAAGCCAACGTCTCATACCATGGGAATAAACGCAAAGCAACCGATACGCCGGCAGCTGATCTTAAAAGCCTCAACTTCGTACGTCGGCGTATTATGACACTGCATGTCTCACTATCGCCTAAGCCACAGTCGCTGACATCACTAGCTGTGTAACGGATAATTGTCAACAGTGCCCGGAGACTGTCCAGGAAGGAAAGGCGACAAGTAAGCAGCTATATGGTATATTTAAAGGGCTTATACACTTAACGCCCCTATGGTATTATTTGCCATGGGGTTTCCTTTATATTTTATAGAAACAGCTAAAGCTGAATATGTCTAGACTTCTAGACTGACAGGTATCTTGCAGCCGGAATAATGGATGTGTTCTTGGGCTGACCTTTTCCCCGCTTGCCGCAGATTTAGTGAAGGACGTTTTTTGAGGTAAATTATGATGAAGCCACGACAGCCTTCTCTTCTAAGGGGATGCAAGCACTTATCCGTGTGCTCCTGTGTTTAGTAATGTAATTGCAAGATGTGAAGAATGATGGCGGAAATCCATCCGCGTCCTTCCTTGGCTTTTCCTTCCCATAATGTTTAATTAACCCATTCTACCCCAGACAGGATGGCTGGAGCAAGTATATTCAAAGGCGGTTATTTGCTTTTTAGGGGATTTGTCAAATGTCCTTGTTTCACACTGGTATGTTGCCACAGGAAACATTTACTTCTTAAAATCTTACTCCTCTATGATGTTTTAAATCAGTGGTTCTCAACCTGTTTTGACCCATGCACCCCTTCACCATATGTTCAGAATTTCACCCCCTCCCTTTTGTATTTCTTCCCTATTAATCCCCCGCCCCTACACAGTAAACATAAAAATGGAAGCTAAATTTAATAACACATACTAGAACAAGTGTAGACGTCTACATAAAACGAGATTTGCAGGCCTACGTGTGTCATAAAACGAATTTAAGAAGAGCGAGAAATACAGAACCGTAAAGTATGGAGGGAAAAGCAACATCAAGTAATCGGTTCTTGTATTAACGCGATCTTGAAATAATCTTAATTCCCCCCTGGAAACCCTAAAATTCCACCCTGGGGAAGGTGGGGGGGGGGGGGGTAAGAAATTTCCCACCGGTTGAGAGCCACTGTTTTACATTTTTCATTCCACAAAGGGGTTTAATTAGCAGGGGCGCGTTAGCGTAGTTCATAGGAAGCTACGCTAATAATGTCATGGGCGCGGTCGCACGAGATGTCGACGCCTGCGTTCGCGGGCCGACAGCAGATGAAAAGATTGGCCTTCTGATCGTCCGTGCATTCAGGCCGACACAATGTGATGGGACTATGACAGCACAGAACTATATCAAGCTCATGCTTCGGTACATGTACACACCACTAGCATTAGCCAACTACTACATTTACTCATATCACTAGACCAGTTTCCTAGCACGTATAAGTAATCGCGGTCAAGTTCATACATGTCACAATCAACCCCTAGCATATATTGACTCTCTGTGTGTGTGTGCGTGCGTGTGTGTGTGTGCGTGTGTGATTTTAATGCAGGTTACCAAATCTCGGTCTCTGTGGCTAAGGGCTTGCAAACGCGGTTTGTGAGCTCGTATACCCGGGTTCGAAACACAGCGGTGCTGGTTTTTTTCGAAAAAGGTATAGGAGCCGGTCGCGCAGAAAGCAATGGCAAACTACTGAACGTAAAATGTACCCAGGAATCGAAAATGCTGGGGTTGACTGCTACGTCCAGTGAAGGACATGCAACTTAATTTTTTTTAAAACCAAATCTCATAGCCCACTAAATGCACAGATAAATAGTAAACCTCCGAAGCAAGTTAAATAGTTTAAATATCTAGGAAATATGATCATAGAGGGTGGCAGAATAGACAGATAAATCGAAATTAGATGTCCGAGAAGAGCTGCCAACTTAAGCAGTGTCAAATTTTGCATTGGTTGCGTCTAGAACATTATGCACATCAATAAGACAGAGACGAAGAGATTTCTGTGGTCATGTGATGAGAAGGGGTATCGTGACGACTGGAAAGATCGGGTGAAAGAGAGACAGAGGCCAATCAAGAGAGATGATGCTGGTAGATTGAGACGGTGGCATGGAGGAATATTAGCAGCAGAGTTGATCCAGAACACCAAAGATCGTGATCTGTGGAGAGACATGAACGCTTACGCCAGCTGGCATGGCACTTGATGATAATGATACGTCACAAATAAATAAAAATGCCAAGTATAAAGATCAAGTTATCACTTTAATTTATATATTTACGCTAAATATTACGTGCAAAATGTAATCATAATTCTCTTAAAACGAACAAGTCATACGTTGTAGAATTTCCTTTCTTCTATTGCTTTTACGATTGTCCCGTAGCTCTTCGTGATGACAGCAGAAATGGTTTCTGCGCTTACAGTATTGACCACCTGAACTCTAAGGCCAAGTTGATAGCTTCATTTTATAGCATTCAGTAGTCCGTGAGTAGCTGCTTGGCGGGAGTCAATGTTGATTCTGAAGTCAGATTGCTGTTTGTGATTTTGATAAAGTACACGTTTCATTGTATAGGCATAGGAGCTCCTTTTCATAAACATTCATGACGGCCAATGGGAATGTTTTCTGAAGTAACTGTGACGTCGTTAGAAGCACAACTCACTGTGGTTTAAAACAAAAAATAGATGTTTTTGAATGTTTATTTCATATATCTATGTTATAATGGTGATTTCCAAATAATTATGAACATGGTTATAGGAATTGTGAAAGCTGTAGTGTGATACCCCACAAGGTGCACATGGGGTACCATCAATCTTTATTGATGACGCCGAACTAGAGATGGTAGACCATTTTACATATCTAGGATCAGTGGTAAATAGCAAATTATCCCTAGATCAGGAAATCAACATCCGGATTGGTAAGGCAGCAACAATAATGAACAGGTTAACAAAAAGAATCTGGGAGAACAGGAAGCTTACTGCAAAAACAAAAGTCCTTGTCTATCAAGCCTGTGTCCTTAGTACTCTTTTTTATGGCAGTGAAACCTGGACAACTTACTCACACCAAGAGAAACATTTAAAC
Organism: Cepaea hortensis; assembly: GCA_963921405.1. Lineage (NCBI taxonomy): Eukaryota > Metazoa > Mollusca > Gastropoda > Stylommatophora > Helicidae > Cepaea > Cepaea hortensis. The sequence continues at coordinate 49,703,811 of OY992893.1, forward strand.
AGCTTTCATATGCGGTGTCTGCGAAGAATTCTTGGTATTAAGTGACAAGACAAAATCACAAATACTGAAGTATTGGAAAAATCAGGTTGTGTGACAGTTTATTCCATACTCAGTCTTCGTAGACTTAGATGGATAGCACATCTTAGGAGGATGGATGATGGTAGAATACCAAAGGACATCTTTTTTGGTGAATTACAGATGGGTAAGAGATCTCAGGGTCGTCCTCTACTACGATACAAAGATGTGTGTAAGCGGGACATGATTGATACAGGCATTGATAATGCACATTGGGAGCATGTCGCCGCTGAACGTGTTGCATGGAGGGCAAACATCAGAAATGGAATAAAGACAAAGGAGAAAATTATTGCAGATAAGTCACACACCGAGCGTTTGAGACGTAAGATGGTGCATGATGGTGGAAATGACCACATGTTCACATGCACCCACTGTGAACGGACATTTACAACGCAAATTGGCCTTATCAGTCACATGCGCTACCGCCATACGTAAAAGTTATTATGCCTTTTTAAAGCACAAACTATCGTCTGTCAAGACGGCAAGGTGCCAATGGAGTGTGATACGGAAATAAATATCTAATACATTGAGATGAGGGTTATTAATTAATCTGTAAACACTACGCACGTCCGTACCTTACCGGGCCCAACATACAAACTGTGCCAGGTACTTAAAAACTGCGTGAAGTACAGTACTTACAAACTGTGTCCAGTACTTACAAGCTGAGTCAGGTACTTACAAACGGTGTCAAGTACTCACACCCTACGTTATGTAGTTACAAATTGTGTCATGCACTTACAAACAGGTCAAGTACTTACAAACTGTGCCAATAACTACAAACTGCGTCAGGTACTTACAAATGGTGTCAAGCTCTTAGAAACTTTGACAAGATCTAAATAAAACTGTGTGAGGTACATATAAACAGTAATATGTACTTACAAACTGTTTCAGGTACTTACAAACTTTGTCAAGTTTGGGCAACCTGTGTCAAGTACTTATAAATATTGTCAGGTACTTACAAACAGTGTCACGTAATTACAAACAGTGTCGGGTACTTACAAACTGCGTCAGGTAATTACAGTGTCAAGTACTTACAAATTGTCAAGTGCTTACCCATTGTATCAAGTAAGAATACTTACAAAACGGTGATGGATACTTACAAGCTGTCAATTACTTACAAACTGTATCAGGTACTTGCAAACTATGGCAAATACTTACAAACTATCAAGTACTTAAAGATTGTGTCAAGTATTTACAAACTGTGTCAAGTACTTACAAACTGTGAAATGTACTTACACAGTATGACAGGTACTTACATAATATTACAGGTACTTACAAACTATGAAGGGTACTTACAAACTGTGTCATGTTGTGCTGGAAAAAGAAATCTCTACACGTGTCTCTAAGATGTGATACCCGACAAGGTATGTTGAATACACCTGTATCGAAAACGTTAATTTAGAAATTACATTAAGTCCACGCGAACAAACAAATGTGAAATTACCTTTCATCATTGTTAACATTACGAAAAGTATACCTAATACTTATTACATCAAAGAAATTATTTAATGTTTATGATGCAAAAATTATTTTCACATCATATTTACAATTATAAGAGAATGATTTTCAGTTTGTAATGATGTAAATTAAACTAAGTACATCCCCTCTGTCGTGTCTCCACCTTGCAGTTGTAGAGTGGTGTACGTGTTCCAATGACTTCAAGAGCTGTGCCGACGGTAGCGCAGCTACTAGTGGGGTCTCCTATAAAGGACAGGTCAAAATGCTTGTCGAAGTCGGATGTACTTCTTGACGAAACGGTACAACGCAATGCACTTGATGATGTCAAACAAAAGACATAGAAATCAAGATGTAGAAATGAACAACGATTGTTACAACAAACATCAATCAAGGGCTGCAGAGTCTCGCTGCTTGCCGCAAACCAGTCCTGCCTCTTATGATCCACAGTGCCGTAAACCCCTACGGGCAGTTTTATAAAGAGTTTCCTTAACTTGACCCCACTTTTCATTTACTGTACAATTTTCTGGTGTATCTGTGAAAGCGTCTTCAAGTTGCTGTTGAAACTGAAAGCACTTTTCAGGATCGAGAGTGTTAATAATATTAATCCTGGGGCTAGATTTGTGTTTAGCTGTGTAGATTGTCTTTGGTCTCAGTCTAACCCTTGCAACAACCGAAGAATGATCCGTATCACAGTCAGCACTGTGGTAACTTCGAGTCAACGATATATGGTTCAGATGTCTCCGTGTGATGATGAAGTCCAGCTGGTGCCAATGGCCGGATCTTGGATGTTTCCATGTGACCTTATGCAGCTCTTTTGTTTTAAAAAAGGAGTTTGTAATCATAGGTCATTTCTGGTGCAATGCTCCAGCAGCCTTTGCCCATTTTCATTCATGCGACCGATGTTGTATTTTCCAAGTCACACTGGCCATGAACTCGAGTCCTTGCCCACACGAGCATTGAAATCACCGAGCATATAAATGTAGTCAGATTTTGGAACTGCCTTGATCACGGAGTCTAACTCCTCATAGAACGAATCCTTCACATCATCAGAGGGATCGAGTGTCGGTGCATATGCAGTAATAATGGTGGCAAAACCACAAGAGGTTATTAATAGTCTTTCATTTCCTCCTGCTGGAATTTCAATCATTCCCAGTAGCGAATTCTTCACTGCAAAGCCCACACCGTGTTGCCTTTTTTTCTGCCTACCCTCTACCCTTCCCACAAAAAAAAAGGTGTAATTGTTTTCCCTGAGTGACCCTTCCTCAGCGAGGCGAGTCTCCTGCAGGCCAGCAATATCAATGTTAAGACGATTGAGTTCGGCATCAATCACAGCCGTTTTTCTCACATCGTCAATATATATTGGTCAAGTCAGTGGAAAATCCTGGACACATGGTTCTCACGTTCCAGGTTGCAAGCCGTAGCTTGAAGTTTCCAATTTTTATTTTGAGGCGAGCGGTAGCTGATCAGTGACACCTGTAGATGTCTCCCACCGTCAGAGGCAACGCGTGGCGCTCCCATGTCTACGTCAATTGACAGGGACTTATAACCAGTAACAGTTGCCTCTCGCTTTGATTCCGAGACCGGTTAAGACCAGGGATGGAGTTATTGCCTCTCCATAGCACAAAGCCTGGGCTAAAATATAGAGATCATGTGTTGCCCATGCAGCATGATCCCTCTCTCGGCCTGCATAGTTCACTCCAGAGCAAAGGTAACACCCCTACATCTGGAACAAGACAAGCTGCAGAAGCTGCCGGATCAGCAAAGCAATGCTCTAACTGTCCGCCTGTCGGAGCTTCGATCCTAGACCAGCCGCCAACCAAGGCTTAGGGCCTGGTCTGCCCTGCCATGACATTTTGTCTTTTGGTTGCATTTCCTCGCACCAGGGTAAGGCTTCTACCCTCCCAATTGCGCCCGAAGCCGTTGGCACAATGTGGGGTGTCGAGTTTGGTAAGCGCCGCCCAACGTTCGGCGCTAACAGAAATCAGGTAGTACCGTCTACTGTTATACGGTAGCTCAGTCATATATGACTAAGACCTGACACCAAGTGTATGTAACAGGACCTGCAATATTTAGTGGATGTGGTTATTGTACAGTGAAGCACTTTTTTTTTTTTTTTAAAGTTGCACATCCGATACAAGACGTAGCAGTCAACGCCAGCATTTTTTTTTTTTTGGCTGTTCGTGAATCCTGGACAAGGTTACATTCAGCAGTTTGCCATTGCTTTCTGAACGACCAGCACCCATACCAACGCGGGTATGCGGGATTACGAACTGCGTCCGTAACACCTTCACCACGGGGCCGTCCAGTGAACAACTAGGGTTAGAATTAAATTATAGGAACACAGAGATTATAATTGTCTCTAAGAAGAAAGAAATACCACAATGTAATATGAGCACAAATGGGAATATTCTTAGACAAATGAATCGGTACAACTATCTCGTAATAATCATAACATCTAATGGGATGTGCCTTGAAGAGATTAGAACAAGAATCGCCATGGTAAAGGTAGCCTCTTGCAAAATGGAAAACATAATAAACTGTCAATTGCTGCGAGAAAAAGAGTGTTGAAGGGCTACATATAACCTGTACTTTTGCATGGAAGTGAAACATTACCGACGAGCAGACAAGCTGAAAAAACATTTATTGGCAGTAGAAATGGGGTTTCTGAGGGAAAACATAAAACAACATGGCATCATGTATACATTTGATAAATAAAAATACTGTTTTGTTCATTTATTCTAATTTAGTTTTATTAAAGTTACAAATGTGTCAGATAATTTTGCCCCACCCTGTGTGTGTGTGTGTGTGTGTGTGTGTGTGTGTATATATATATATATATATATATATATATATATATATATATATATATATATATATATATATATATATATATATATATATATATAACCTAAAATCTTGAACAAAGACAATGCATTCAAAGACACTGCATTCGCAACAAGACTACAAGATCATCGAGTGAAAAGTGTTGAAGTCTGACAGGAGCGCTTATTTGCAGGTGGCCACAGAAGAACAGCCAGTCAACACAGAACTGGTAACGTCGACCGCTACATTCTGAGTGAGAGACACTGGGCGGGGGGGGGGGATCCCTGCAGATATGGTCTGAGTGGTTCGATATGTGGTGAAGATAATCTGACATCTAACTACATAACTAACCAACCAACCAACCAACCAACCAACCGACCGACCGACCGATCGACCGACCGACCGACCGATCGACCGACTGACCTACTGACCGACTGGCTGACTGACTGACTAATTGACTGGCTGACTGACTGACTGACTGTCTGACTGACTGATTGACTGACTGACTGACTGAATGTTTAACTGGTTGACTATAAACCTACCTACCTACCTACCTACCTACCTAACTAACTAACTAACTAACTAACTAACTAACTAACTAACTAACTAACTAACTAACTAACTAACTAACCAACCAGCTAACTAACTAACTAGTAACTAACTAATTGCTTACCGACCTACCTACTTAATTAACTAACTAGCTAACTTACTAACTAGCTAATTAAATAACTAACTTCATATATAACAATGTAACATACCGAACTGGTAATCCGCCACCCTGTCTATGAATGGCTTGCACGGCTGCGATAATTCTCTAGCAGCCAGATCTGCCAGGCAGAGACGAGTTTCCATAACAACACTGAAACACGTGGACAAATTTGCCTAAGGTTAGATATAAGCTGTCTAATCGAGGGAAGTATATATATGTGAGTTATCAGAATGCCATCACACGCAATTATCTTATCGCTCAAACAGAAAGTAAAACAATTATATGTATACGGATCAAAGCGCAGACACATGGACAACGAACGCACATTTAGAAACGAAATTAATTACAAAGGTACATGGACGAGGATGATTATTACATTTAGACAACAGAATCGTCACTAAAATGTTGATACAAAGATACAGAGACTTCACGGAAAGTCAAACTGACAAATAAAGAAGTGTTTAAAAATTAAGGTGAATATAGAATTATTAAAGGAAATCAAAACAATAAATACCGAAGTCTGGAAAAGTCAGGAATGAAAAGAGAATTACTAAATGATTTCTAGTTTCAACAAATACAGCATTCTAGAAAAGCTAGGAGTGAAAAGATATTTACTAAATGATTTCAAGTTTCAAGATATAAAGCAGTCTGAGAAAACTAGGAATGGAAAGACAGTTACTAAGTGATGTGATGTTTTCACATATAAAGCAAGATTTGCAAACACTTGAAATAATAACATAATTACTACAATAAACGGCAACGTAGTTACTAAACGATATCATCTTTCGACAAATAGAGAAACTGTAAAAAAATTAGGAATAAAAACAAAATTAACACATAAACGCTTTTGGTTACATAAAAATACATACCGGAATGCTGACAATATACTAAAAGGGAAAATGGGAGAACAAGATGGCGGCCTAATTGGGATAATAACACCAAGAGATGAAATGAATACAAGATGTCTGACTTACCATCACGGCAAGAGACAGAGAATAACGACGAAATTCATTGTAAGCGTGGTGACTATTTTCATCTCTGTTTGAAACCACTCTTTAAGGATCATCAGTAGTTTATCTGACCGGCTTCGTGGCCTAGGGGTTAGGAGCTTTCTCCGCTAACCCCGAATACTCTCGTCACGTGACGCGACGAGAATTAGCAGTGGTTCGAATCGCAAAAGTGACTTATGAGAGTATGGAGCCGGTCGATCAGAAAGTCGTGGCGTGCTGATGAGCGTAATCTAGCCTAGGAATCAACATACAGCTGAAAGATGCTGGTGTTGACCGCAATATCCTGAAACAGGATGGAAACGCGAAAAAAAAAAAAAAAAGTAGTTTATCTGGCATTATCAGCATGTGTCCTACCTACTAGCGGGGGATTTCATGCATCTCCACAGATCTCGGTCCTTGGTGTTCTGAGACAATTATATTAATAGCAATCCCCCAGGCCACTGGTCCAGTACATGCAGCTCTAATTATATTTTAAAATGCACATTTAGAGTTAACCAAAACTAATGCTGAAACCGTGGTAACGTAGTGGCTAGACGCTTGCCTGTCGCCCGCTTGTCATGGTTTCGAACTTGCAGGGAGGAGGATGTAAAAATTGACGTTAGCTCCCACGTCGTCCCGTCTAACATGGGCACCTGGAAATGGACACTGGCCACATCATCTTTCGAGTGTCGATTGGTGTATATAATTATGGACCTAGCACCGGGACACGAACCTGTCACCTCCAGATAAGAACAGCGCCTCGCTGCAGGAACAAGTCTATTTCGAGGCATGACCAACTAGACACCTGTTCAAACGATGTCTTCATTAGCCAGGTCTATTATCCACATGAACCCACAGCTATGGAATATGGACAGACTTCTTATCTAACCATTGAGATAACACCATAGGTCCCAGAATTGTATATTATACCAGCATAGGTGAAATAACAAACAACATCAAACCATAATGCTGTGTCCAGTATATTAACCAATATTTAAAGACGGGAAATGATTGGTCGGTTCCAATGTAGTACACGTATTGCACATAAATATCAACTGGGGAATCATTTGACGTCACTAAGACACACCATACGTACAATACGCTTAAAGCGTGCAAAAGGGTAATTTACTTAGTTGCATATCCTTTACAGGACGTCGCAATCAACCCCAGCATTTTTTAGCTGTTTGTGATTTCTTGGCAAGTTACGTTCATAAGTTTGTCATTGCTTTCGGACGACCAGCACTCATCCCATTTAATAACAACCAACGCAAGGCTGGTCTGCTGACATATCGTCGGCAGCTGTATTTCGAACGCGGTATGCGGGATTATGAACTGCGTCCCGTAACACCCTTCGCCACAGAGCCGACAATTTACTTACTGATAGTTAATACAAGATTTGTATGCGTTCTTTTCCTCCCGCTTTAATTAGTTCTGCTGGTATCTCATCACATCCAGGTGATTTACCATGCTTCGGGTTCTTTATTGCGCATGCAATTTCATCTAATGAGGGTCCAGGTTCTGTCTCTGCTGTCATTGGTTCATATATCTCATTAAATCCTCAGTCATTCATATCATACATTCCACTGCAGTATTCCTGCCATCTTTCTAGAAGTTTTACAGATTCTGTTAGAATATTTCCCAACTTGTCACAGATATGCAAGAAAAACAGGCAGGTAATCAATCCTTTACAAACTGACAGAATTGAAAACACAATGAGGGAAAGAGAATACATCAACTCACTTGCAGTTGATCAGTTTGCCGTCGCATGTCAGGCTTTTCCTCATCTTGGCGATGACTGGCGCGCTATGGCCACGTGTGAACTTGAGCATACACCTGCCCATCATATTTACTACGTCTTTCTGTGTACAGTTGACGCCAGGTATGTATCCCATTCCTTGACCGATTGCTGCAGGAAAGTGATAAACATGCACAATACAATATGGTTTATTGTGTACAGGCTAAATAAGTAAACATCCAACCAAGGACAATTAGCAGACACGTGAGGAATTATATGGGAGCTGTGAAGATGTGGTTTTATTGTAGAATGATGAGAACACCGTGGAGGGATAGAAGGAACAATGAAGATATCTTGAAGAAGTTAACTCACACAGAGAATTTATCACTCAAATCAAAAAAAGGTTGGCTATTAAATACGATAAAATGAAGAAAATTGTAATGTTTTGGTCACTTGAAACGTCACGAAAGTTTGAAGAGAACAGTAATGGAGGGGTATATGCCCGGGAAGAGAGGAAGAGGAAGGCCAAAGAAAAGATGGGTGCAGGATGTGGCGGATGATCTCCAGATGGGTGTATCAGACGCGGGACATCTTGCTTATGATCGAGAAGTTTTCCGGAAGGTTGTTATGGGAGCGAGGTTCTGCAAAGGACATGCTACTGAATGAATGAATGAATCAGACACCCACTACTATTCAAAGCTAGGCTCCCAGATCGACGGGGGGTCTGTAATGGGTACCTGAGAATGCCGCGGAAAGCAAAGGCTTCAGGCGTGATATTGATGACGTCACTCATGGAGTGCAGGTGGTCTATACAAATATTGAACCAGGACCATATACCCACTACGTCTCAAAACATTTAAACGAGGGAGTTACTTAATTTATTTATGGCATTTCACGCGTGATTCTAGAATACACACCCTAGGAGCTTCGGCTGTGATACGGAGTTCGTGCATTGAACTTAGGCGTCTTTTCAAACAAACAAAAAATTCGGAGCTATAACAGATAATTCCAGATTCTATGAATATGGTTCTTGCACTCAATCAACAATCGATCAATTAGTGTCCCAAGCAATCAATATGTTTCAAATAAACGCGACAGTAAAATCCTCGACATGAACACTCACCTGGCAATATCGCACAGCCAACAATGAGAACACACGCAAAAAATAGTGTGCTATACATTTGGGAAGGATTACTGTATTGAGATGGTCACAGCACTGTGTAGAAATACTTCTGGCGGCAGAATGAGGCTGAGGTTTTGCCAGAATTTATATTATAGTTATGTATGATGTTAAAACACGCGACACTATTAGACTTAAGCTCGCGAGAGTCGTAATTTATGGATTAATTTTTGTATATGCTTTTAACAGGGTGCCCATTAAATTCTTACGCAGTTTAAATTTTTCTGAGCCAGACATTTGTTACTTTAACTGTTTCTTTGTCACGTAGTTGTTACATTCTCAATTATGTGCCAAGCAATTGGTATTTTAACTGTTTCTGTCCCTGCAGTTGTTAATTAATCGGTACTTCAACGCTTTCTGTCAAAGGCAATTGTTACTTTAACGCTTTTTATGCCAAGCAGTTGTTACTTTAACTGTTTTTGTACCAGACAGTTGTTACTTTAGTTGTCTCAGTTTCAGTCAGTTGCTATTTAGTCCCTTACAAATTTTTCAATTCCAATGGTTTGGAGAGAGCCCAAGATGCCTATTATTTCTGTGTCGTCAATAGTAAGGGAATTAATGGGGGAATCACAAAAAAAATCGAAATATCGCAGATTTAGATTCTGCTAGACGACCTGTTTCACACGGAGATGACATGCCAATTCCCACTTTCAGTCAGGTTCCGGATTCACTGCTAGAGGATGAAACAGCAGTGGTATATATTGAACGACAAGTGACAGTGATAGTGATTTCGAATATGATTTTCCAGCTGCTCAATGATTCGACCAGTGTGAACTGAATGATCTAATCCGAGATCTATATCTCTCCAATGAATATTAAGAACTTTTGGCTTCAAGATTGAAAAAAAAAATCACTTACTGCTGAAACAAAGGTTACATTTTATCACAACAGAGTGCAAGGTTTTCTTCCATTCTTTTGTAAAGAAAACAACCTTGTGTTTTATACTATTATAGAAACAAAATAGTTATACACCAGATGAGAGGCGACTTTTCATTGACAGCTTCAAAAGAAGTTTGAAAGGTGTTCTGTTACATAATGGTAACAAATATGCCTCAATTCCGTTTACCAATTCTACTACAATGAAGGATGATTATGCTACAATAAGCACAGTTCAGAGAAAAATTGAAGTATTTAGAACATAACTGGATGGTTTGTGTAGATCTTGAAAAGATCAACTTCTAGCTTGGGCAGCTAAAGGGATTTACCACATTTCCATACCATATATGTTTGTGGAATAGCAGAGCAAAAGATAAGCACTGGACAAAGAAATAGTGGCCGTTGAGGGATGAATTTAAAGTTGGAAACAAGCATCTCATTGATCGAAAAAGAGTTCTAATGCCACCATCTATATCTATAAAACAAAGTGTATGTATGTAAATATGTAAATATGTATGTCCTTTATTTGTTCGCGAACGGCCCATCCGATTGAGATGACATTTTCTACACACCTTCCTTTCATTCCAGAGCTGTCAACTGTCATAGTTTTTTTTTTTTCTTCCTCCTCCTCCCTCCTCCCCTCCCAAAATACGTACGTAAATATATGATGATGATGATGAAAGAATCCCCGAACCAAAACGCTAGGGAAAGGGAAGAAAATGACGTGACTACACAGAATCGTCACACGGCAATAATCATCATCAAGTGCCGTGCCGGCTGGCGTAGGCGTTCATGGCTCTCCGTAGATCTCAGTCTTTGGTTTTTTGGATCAACTCTGCTGCTGATATTCCTCCATGCCACGGCAATATCAATAACAATTCATCTTTTTATGTGTAAGGAAGTTATCTACAGTCGTGTAGAAGGGAAGAACTAGACGAGTATGAATTCGGAATGGCGAACTCTCTCCTCCTCTCTTCTCCTCCCTCCTCCTCCCTCCACCCTCCTCCTCTTCTTCCTCCCTCTCATCCCTCTCCCGACTCCCTCCTCCTTCTTCCTCTTTCTTCTCCCTCTTCCTCTCCCCTCCTCCTCCATCCTCCTCCCTCCGCCTCCTCCCCCTCCTCCCTCATCTTCCCTTCTCCTCCCTCTCCCTCCTTATCCCTCCTCCTCCTCCTGCCTCCCTCCTCCTCCTGCCTCCTTCTCCCTCATCATCCTCACTCCTCCTTCTCCCTTCTTCTCCCTCTTCCCTCTTCCTCCTCCTCCTCGTCCTCCCTCCACCCTCCTCCTCCCTTCTCCTCCTCTTCCTCCTCCCTTTCCTTCCTCCTCCTCCTCCCCCTACCTCTTTCCTCCTTCCTCCTCCTCCTCTTCCACCTCCCTTTCCTTCCTCCCCTCCTCATTCTCCCTCCTTCCTCTCCCTCCTTCCTCCTCCTCCTTCCTTCTTCTCCCTCTGCCTCCTCCCTCCTCCTATCCCCTCCTCCTCCCTCCTCCTCCTCTCCCCTCCTCCTCCTCCTACCCTCTTCCTCTTTCCCTCCTCCCTCTCCCTCCTCCTCCTCCCTCTTCCTCCTTCCTCCTCCTCCCTCTTCCTCCCTCTCCCTCCTCCATCCTCCTCCTCCTTCTTCCTCCTCCTTCCTCCTCCTCCCTCTTCCTCCTCCTCCTCCCTCCTCCTCCTCTCTCCTCCTCCCTCCTCCCTTTTCCTCCCTCCTCCTCCCTCTACATCCTCCCTCCTCCTCTCCACTCTTCCTCCTACCCTCTTCCTCTCCTCCCTATCCCTCCTCCTCCCTTCACATTCCTCCTCATCCCTCTTCCTCCTCCTCCCTCCTCCTCCTCATCCCTCCTTCTCCCTCCTCCTCCTTCTTCCTCCCTCCTCCTCCCTCTCCTCCTCCCTCTACCTCCTCCCTCCTCCTCCCTCTTCCTCCTCCTCATCCCTCCTCCTCCCTTCTCCTCCTCCCTCCTCCTCCTCCCTCTACCTCCTCCTCCCTTCACATTCCTCCTCCTCCCTCTTCCTCCTCCTCCCTCCTCCTCCTCATCCCTCCTTCTCTCTCCTCCTCCTTCTTCCTCCCTCCTCCTCCTCTCCCTCCTCCTTCCTCCTCCTCCCTCTCCTCCTCCTCACTCCTCCTCCTCCCTCTACCTCCTCCCTCCTCCTCCCTTCACATTCCTCCTCCTCCCTCTTCCTCCTCCCTCCTCCTCCTCCCTCCTCCTCCTCTCTCCTCCTCCCTCCTCCTCATCACTCCTCCTCCCTCCTCCCCCTCCTCCCTCTCCGCCTTCTCCCTCCTCCTCCCTCTACCTCCTCTCCTCCCTCCTCCTCCCTCTACCTCCACCCTCCTCATCCCTTCACATTCCTCCTCCTCCCTCTTCCTCCCTCCTCCTCCTCTCTCCGCCTCCCTCCTCCTCCTCCCTCTACCTCCTCCCTCCTCCTCCCTTCACATTCCTCCTCCTCCCTCTCCCCTCCTCCCCCTCCTTCTCCTCCTTCTCCCTCCTCATTCTCCCTCTTCCTCCTCCTTCTTCCTTCTCCCTCCGCCTCCTCCATCCTCCTACTCTCTCCTCCTCCTCCCTCCTCCTCCTTCTCCTCCTCCTGCTCCCTTCTCCTCCTGCGTTCTCCTCCTCCCTCCTTCTCCCTCCTCCTCCCTCTTCTTCCTCCCTCCTCCTCGCCTCCTCCTCCACACTACTCCTCCCTCCTCCTCCTAATCCCTCCTCCTCCCTCCTATTCCTCCCTACTCCTCCTGTCTCCTCCCTCCTCCTCCCTCCTCTTCCCTCCTCCACCTCCCTCTTCCTCCTCCCTCCTCCATTTACCCAAGACAGACAGACAGTCAGACAGATAGTCGGGAACGGGATCTTATATGACTACTTATATAATTTAAATGAGATGCTCTCCACCATGGGCTGGGCCGGGTCAGACAGACAGACAGACAGATAGATAGATAGACAGACAGACAGACAGACAGACAGACAGACAGACAGACAGACAGACAGACAGACAGTCGGGAACGGGAACTTATATGACTACTTATATGAATTAAATGAGATTCTCCCCACCAGGAGTTGGGCGATGCCGGGCCGGGTCAGACAGACAGACAGATAGATAGTCGGAACGGGAACTTATATGACTACTTATATGAATTAAATGAGATTCTCCCCATCAGGGTCTGGGCGAAGACGGGCCGGGTCAGACAGACAGACAGACAGATAGACAGACAGACAGACAGACAGACAGATAGTCGGTAACGGGAACGAGAACTTATATGACTACTTATATGAATTAAATGAGATGCTCCCCACCAGGGTCTGGGCGAAGCCGGGCCGGGTCAGCTAGTTACCTATAACGCTTGCCTTGATGAAACAATTTGTTAAGGCACCGAACAAAGATGTTACCTGTTTCAATTATTTATGCAGAAAGTCTTCTGAATTGAGCATATAAAAACTTAAAGCTGGAGTTTTTTTTTATGAACCTCAAATAAGAATGTTAATAAACGATCCAAATGTTATTGAGTCGATGAACATAACATAGTCCACATCCTGGTCATCATTTGTTTTACGTTTGCAAAACTTTCTGGGTATCTTTAAAGCAGACAATTATTCTGAAATAGTTGAAAACATGCTGTCGAGTTTTTGTAAGCTTGGGTGCAACTTGAGCATACAATGGTACTACCTCCATAATCATTTACATTTCTTTCCCGAGAAATTTCGCAACTTTAGTGAGGAGCAAGGTGAAAGTTTTCACCAAGATATAAAAGCAATTTAAAAACAATGGAAGAGAGATATCAAGGACTTTGGGATGCCCATATGATGGCAGATTACTGTTGGACCCTTAAGCGTGACTGACCGGGCATAGAACATCATAGGAAGTCCTCGAAACGAAGCCTTTTGTGTGTTGATTACAGATTTAAAACATGCTGGTGATAATATGTTAATAAATTTTAGTTGCTTTTTATGAATGCATTAAATGTACACCAATTACATATAATATGAATGCAGATTACAATCAGAATACCACTGATGACACATTACTCTAGGCTTGTACATAATTGTCCTACTAATTGCCGTTTGATTCGGGCTCCGAAGGATGTGGGTTTGATTCCGGGCCATGACCTTCAATTCACGTGTGCATTTTTTCGGAGACTCCTGGGGGTTGTCGTTGGAGCTTGTCGTGAAATCTCCAAATAGGCGTGTCTTCGCGGAAAGGAACTCCTGTGGGCGGGGCTTAGCGGAGTTATCTGGGTCTCCAGTTTATTTTTAACTGCGGGAATCCGTCTAAAATTGTAACTTCTAGAAGGTTCTTTTTCTAAGTTGTTGATATTCCGGGCTGGCTTTATGCACACGGCAACCTATGAATTGAACCTACATGGGTTTCTCGGGGATAGAACCCATGATTTTCGGGGGGGGGGGCATGATTTTCTCCAGTAACATGCAACTTCTGCGTAGTTAGAGAGTACTCTTGGCAAAGCAGAAACCTGCCATTTGCAATCACTTCGTTCGACCGACTAGACGTACTTCCGCAGTCCATAATTGTCTTCATGGAGCTGTCAAGCACCCGACAATGGTATGACTGTTTCCAGTCTTGGTTCACGCTCTAAGGTAATCAAAACATCACTTAGTTTCTTGTTTTCATTAATAGTATTACGCGATTCTCAGTGCCAATATCTGTGCTGTTTGCAGCTCGACTCATGAATATGAATGTTGCGATAGATCGATACTAGGCGTGAAACTAGGAGGAAGGCTCGTTTGTTTATGTCTCGTTCTAACAGTAATTCTTGGAATACTGATGGAATTAGGGATTTACGGAAGTCCTTTAGTACAGGCCTGTTATAGTAGCTGTTTGGTTTAAGCATTGGCATTTGTGTGTGAAAAAGCAGTAGAATTGCTGTGATATCAGTTAATGATAGTCTCCAGTGCTATTATAGCTGACAGGACAAGTGTAAGTAAGGCATGTAAGGTGTTAAACTGATTATTAATGAATCAGCAAGGTCACAGGGAATTATTCCATGGGAATGTGCTGCTGATTTATTTCTTAGGAATGTGGTGCTTATTTATTCCATAGGAAGATGGTGCTGATTTATTCCAGGGAAATGTGTTGCTGATTTGTTCGGTGTCATTGTGGTGCCGATTTATTTCAGGCGAGGTCGTGGTGTTTATTCCTCGCGCGATTCCCGAAGGAACGGCGTGTGTTGGTACATCGCGATTCCTGGAGGGATAGCGTGTGTAATTGCGTCGTGATTCCGAGGAGAACGTTAGATCGTATACTCTAAATTGTACTCTACTGAATCCTCATTGTCTGGGGACATTTATACTAGGGTTAGGGTGATGAGAAAGAGGGTTCTTCAATACTTCGAGAGATGATAGGAATTGTAGGATGGGATGCTTGCAGCAGTCTAAATATGAGATGACTGGTCCTACCAGACCAGTGTAACCGTTCACACCTTGCCCACCGCTGATTAACGGAGTAAGGGAGCGGGCGTGGACTTACCCCCTCTACATGGGGTGTGATTTCATGTATAATACTAATAATACTCTTTGCTTTTCAGGAAGAAGGGGTTAACAATGAGAGTTCCTCTTGAGTCTGGGACGATGATCCCAGAAGAGAAACTGATGATGAGGATGATAATGATGAAGAGGAGTTGTCCGGACGGACAATTCTCTATAATAGAAACCTCTACACTTATATAAGATTTAGATGATATCACAATGAGTGTATATTAAGATGAGTGAAGAGGGAGTGCAGGAGGTACCAGGATCAAGTGACAGGGGTACGGAATGACAAGACCGGTACTTTATGAAACCGTGCCTCCCAGACGAGCGATTCTAGGTGCTACATGACAACGGAAGTGCACTCATGCCTGAACGTCTTTTATGATGTAGATGATCCGGTAACCCGTAATAAAAGGTTACTATGTGTACTGAGGGCAGGTGCTCCTAATGTGTTCTATGTATGTCAGCGTTGTTGCCGAATGCTCTCACCCACTACTCTCCTTGCAGGGTTTGCCTTCTAAGTTGGATTAAAGATGCTTACACTGAAATTAGAGAATTTGGCTCTATGATCACTCCAGTTGGTCAACGCACTGGGAGCAAGCCAACGCAATTTTACTCTGTAAGAGCACCATTATGGTGATGAATCAGTACGTACCTGCTATGTCATTCTGAGGTACTTTGTAGCATCAAGGTGAGAGACTCAGTCACTACGAGTATGACCGTCCTAACGGCACGTCAAAGGCTTTGCCAGACCCAGGTAGGGTCTATCAAACAGATTATCGTCATTTGGGATATACTATAGTAATCTACGAGGTGACCTACACTCTCAGTCACCAGGCCCAGTTGGGGTCCCACCAGGGATACCATTAGTCCCTACGAACATTGCTTAATATCAAGACTAATGGAGATGGATTTCAGCATACCTTTTCCAACCCCGCACGGGTCAGTCAGACACTTGTGACTCTAGTTGAGCTACTTCACTCCAACGTATTTTTTTCGCTCAAAGGTCTTCATAAGGGGTCGCCTAATGACATAGGGTCTCCCCAGCCATACTGTATATAGAGACTGATCTTCGTGTTAGCTACGTCACCGGATGACACTTCGTCAATAAACTGTGATGGTATTAACATCCTGTAATAGGAACTCAAGATAGTTATTCCCAGTCGGTAATCACCGTAGACAATTGATGAGACGGAATACTTTCTCAATCATCAAGTCAACACTCGCTTGGAGGGAGCCGGGTGAGCAAACCGACAAGACCCGACGTACGCACAATACGGAAGCTCATTTGCCTCATGATGACACCTGGATCATCCCTGACTCTTCTATACTCTGTTGTCTAACTGTACATAGACTTACTCTCTATCTTACTCTTCGTTATTCTGATCTGGACGATATTGTAAATACACTTCATTTGATATTACCATGCCTTTGCTTGAGTGTATGGGTGTCTTCTGTACTGAGCCCCCTAAAGGATTTTAATCCTTAGGTTGGGAGGTGATAGACAGGTGGAGTCACGAGTATGTAGGGGTTCGGTAGATGAACTTTACTTGTGTTGTGGTCAGAACAGGGTGGGAAGGCCGAAGTGAACCCCTTCATGTCAAAGCCCCAGGGGTCTCGGTACAGAGCTACGGAGTTCTTTCTTTGTGCGTCACTTTCGGCAGTTCGTTGCTGAAAGAGACTCAGCCATATGGGTTTAAAATCCCGGTGCAATGAAGTCGACTTTTATTATGGCCTTCTAAGAAGGTCATTTTAGTTATCTCAAAAACTAGAGCTGACAAAAAAAAAAAAAAAAAAAAAATAAAATCTGATTACATTTTTGGAATCAGCAATACAAAATTACACAAGAACACAGCTATACAATTTAAGACACTTAAATGCGTGTGTTATTTCCCCCATATCCTATTTACAGGACATTGCAGTCAACACCAGCATTTTTCAGCTGCTGCTGAAGTCTTGGTAAGCTTTACGTTCAGTAGTTTGCCATTGCTTTCTAAACGACCGGCTCACATACCTTTCCGTAATAAATCAAGGCGTTGTGATCAGCTACCGAATCTCGCGCAGCTGTGTTTCGTACGTGGGTATACGGGATTACGAACAGCGTCCTTAACACTTTCGCCAGGGAGACGGCAAAATGTGTGTAAACCATTGTAATTGTTAATTTAACGCTTTCTGTGCCAGACAATTGGTACTTTAACTGTTTCTATCACAGGCAATTATTTCTTTTACTGTTTATGTGCCAGGCAGTTGTTACTTTAACTATTTCTGTCACAGGTAATTGTTACTTTAACGCTTTATGTGCCAGAAAGTTGTTTATTCAACTTTTTCTGTGTCAGGCAATTGTTATTTAACTGTTTGTGCCCGAGGCAGGTGTTAATTTAACTCTTTCTGTAGTAGGCAACTCAGCATATGTTTAGTGGTGTCCCCATGATTCGGCGATTCACAATAGCATTTTGATTCCGTCTGTCCCTTTGTGTTGTTGTAGCCCCTTCGTTAAATACATTTAAAAAAAAAAAAACTGTCCCCAGACCAGGGACCCGCAAGGGGTCTGTGATGTGAGAAGGTCATCTCATTGTAAAGCATGAACTCACTGAGGAATAGGTGTCCCGTCTTTTCGCCGTTGGCGGACGATGAACACCTCACTCGACCACGCGCATGACATTGTCAGCGTAGACCCCCTATCAGCTATTCTAACACGGAGGCCAGCTCTGCATACTCAAAATGTATTACTTTAGTTATTACTTCCAAGTATAGAACACAACAAAGTTATTACTTCCAAGTATAGAACACAACAAAGTTATTACTTCCAGGTATAGAATACAACAAAGTTATTACTTCCAAATATAGAATACAACAAAGTTATTACTTCCAAGTATAGAATACAACAAAGTTATTACTTGCAAATATAGAATACAACAAAGTTATTACTTCCAAGTATAGAACACAACAAAGTTATTACTTCCAAGTATAGAACACAACAAAGTTATTACTTCCAAGTATAGAACACAACAAAGTTATTACTTCCAGGTATAGAATACAACAAAGTTATTACTTCCAAATATAGAATACAACAAAGTTATTACTTCCAAGTATAGAATACAACAAAGTTATTACTTCCAGATATAGAATACAACAAAGTTATTACTTCCAGGTATAGAATACAACAAAGTTATTACTTCAAGATATAGAATACAACAAAGTTATTACTTCCAGATATAGAATACAACAAAGTTATTACTTCCAGGCATAAAATACAACAAAGTTATTTACTTCCAGGAATAGAATAAAACAAAGTTATTACTTCCAGGTATAGAATACAACAAAGTTATTACTTCCAGGTATAGAATACAACAAAGTTATTTACTCCCAAGTATAGAATACAACCAAGTTATTACTTCCAAGTATAGAATACAACAAAGTTATTACTTCCAGATATAGAATACAACACAGTTATTACTTCCAGGTATAGAATACAACAAAGTTATTTACTTCCGAGTATAGAATACAACAAAGTTATTACTTCCAAGTATAGAATACAACTAAGTTATTACTTCCAGGTATAGAATACAACAAAGTTATTTACTTCCAAGAATAGAAAACAACAAAGTTATTACTTCCAAGTATAGAATACAACAAAGTTATTACTTCCAGGTATAGAATACAACAAAGATATTACTTCCAAGTATAGAATACAACAAAGTTATTACTTCCAGGTATAGAATACAACAAAGTTATTACTTCCAAGTATAGAATACAACAAAGTTATTTACTTCCAGGTATAGAATGCAACAAAGTTATCACTTCCAGGTATAGAATACAACAAAGTTATTACTTCCAGGTATAGAATGCAACAAAGTTATTACTTCCAGGTGTAGAATACAACAATGTCCCGAAGCAGAAACCCCAATTGCGAACGTCGAGAGATGAAATCGAAAGGAGTCCAAACCCGCTTATGCCATTGTCGGGGTATAGTAAGAACTATTACACCAACGCGGTATATGTGTATATATATATATATATATATATATATATATATATATATATATATATATATATATATATATATATATATATATATATATAGAGAGAGAGAGAGAGAGAGAGAGAGAGAGAGTTAAAGTAACAACTGTCTCACGGGAACAAAAAAGTCGAGAATCAGCTATGTACCTGTCTCGGTTATACCATGTGACCAAGTTATCCATATACTTATCTCTCTGTCTTCCTCTTACTTTTTTCCCACCAATCTTATCAATTGCCATTACGTTTTCTTATTTATGTCTCCATAAAATGTGCTAATAATCTTGACTGCCTACGCCTAATTTCTCGAATCAATTAAAGGTTTTCATGTGTGCTTTGTAATACTTGCGCATTGGTTTTTTTGTACGTCCATGGCACTCTTAGCATTTACCACATAAATCACATTTCCACTGCCATCTGATGTTTCTCAGCTTGTCTGCCCATTGTCCATGTTTCACACGCATATAACAGAATAGGTTCTATTTAGATAGCACTTTAAGACCCTTGTCGCATTGCAGTTGACAACTTTCTATTGGTATTATGTTTTCCGTCTTGCTACCTTTGCCATAGTGAGTTATAATCTTTAAGGCTCAGTACATACACTATTCGTAGTCACAGATTTGTTTACCAAGCCATCAGAAAATTGTCTAAACTTGAGAAACCCTGAAGACAACGGAGGTATTCTAAGCTTTGTGAACATTAAAACCACACGAGAATTATGTCAGCAAATATTAATTACTAGGGAAGACGGTAGGGAAGTTTGTGGTGACCGAAAAGTCTGGCTTTTAGCGACTATGCCGGTGATTCTCAAAGGGTTTATTTTTCCGATTCGCGCATGTTCTCATATAGACGCTAATTTACGGGAAGCGTCATTGCGTTGTGGTTAGATGCACATCTGTCGGCCCGGCGGTCATGGGTTCGAATGCACATTGAGAAGAATCATTTTAATTGACTTTTGTCTCCCAAGTACAAGAGGCCGGCGTGATATTGATCACACCACCAACACAGAGCCGATTGATCAAACCACCGACCGAGAGCCGATTGATCAAACCACCGACCGAGAGCCGATTGATCAAACCACCGACCGAAAGCCGATTGATCAAACCACCAACCGAGAGCCGATTGATCAAACCACCAACCGAGAGCCGATTGATCAAACCACCAACCGAGAGCCGATTGATCAAACCACCAACCGAGAGCCGATTGATCAAACCACCAACCGAGAGCCGATTGATCAAACCACCAACCGAGAGCCGATTGATCAAACCACCAACCGAGAGCCGATTGATCAAACCACCGACAGAAAGCCGATTGGTTTATACAAGTATATGTCTATCACAATATGTCCTATGTGCTAAAAGACGAGTTTTTTTTTTTTTCGCATATCCTTTACAGGACATTGCATTCAACGCCAGCATTTTTCAGCTGCTGTTTATTTCTTGACAAGTTTTACGTTTAGTAGTTTGCCATTGCTTTCTGAACGACCTCCTCACTTACCCTCCGTAAGTAACCAACGTGACTCGATCCGCTGCCGAATCTCGCGCAGTTGTGTTTCGTACGAGAGTATACGGGTTTACGAACAACGTCTTTAAACCCTACGCCAGGGAGACCGGCAAAAGACGAGTAAAAGGGTTATTTACTTGTGTGCTTACACCTAATCTGTATTCACTCATTGAATTAAATAGCCAGTGTAAGACAGCGGTTTACAATTATAAACAGGAATATAAAAGTTTGATAACAGTTGCAGTTTAAATTATTGGCCCCGAGTCATAGAACGTTAGAAACATCGGCCCCAATATAATGGCCTCCCATCATACTGAGAGTTAAATGTATTTTAAGTTGTTGGGTTTTTCAAAAATAATTTGCGTCTCTTTTCTAGAAGCTTCTTTCTAATTATGGTAAATTATATATAAATTATATATGGGCTTTCAGACAGGTCTATTATAATTAATGTTGCGTCAACTACCGGTATTATCTATTTATGCATGACTGAAGGAAGTGAGAATATCTGATTTATTTGTGACATTGAGCATAGGTGTCATGTCCAGAGGTGTTAAAGGTCGTGTGTGATATATTACACTGTTATATGTATTTGCATTTCGTAGAAGAAATGAAATGGGTTGAACCGCATTCAAGCTGTACAAATACAACGAGTAAATCAACAATAATGGCAATTGGAATTGTTAGCTTTAAAAGAATATACTCACTGGTGGAAAAATTGGCTAGAGAGCCTTGGTTAGCAAACAAACATAAAAGACACTGATACAAATTCGTTAACAAACTACAAAAAGTTACTCAGCGGAGGTTCCTAAATGCCTTTCTGTAGTTTTATAATGTCGTTGTATCCGCATCTTTTTGTTTTGATTTTTGTCTGCTAACGAATGCTTTCTAGCCGCAACGTTCTTGTTTTGTGCATGTGATTGCGTTCTTGTAAAATTGATCAATTCAACTTTCCTTTTTTGCTTATTTACTCATATTTCTTAGTAGAGGAAAGTGACTATAGTATATTCTTGATAAGCGATTCGGTCTAACTATCTTCTCAGAACAATCATAACAACTGTTGAAAGGTGTCGTGTAAAGATTACAACAAAAGCCGCTGTGACAAAGGTAGCCTTTTGCAATAAGAAAAACATACACACCAATGAAAATTTGTCAACGGCAGAGGGATAATGAGTGTTGAAGTGCTACACAGAACGTATACTGTTTCATGCACACAAAAAAGTATACTGTTATATGCAAGTGAAACGCGACTAGTACACAGTCACACTGAGAGGCATCAATAGCCTTGGGAATGTGGTTCCTGGGGAAAATGTCAAGACCATGGATGGACAGAAAAAAAAATAATGAGAAAGTCCTACAAGAAACAAATGAAAACCATACACTGATTAGGGAAATTAGACAATTACAGCCAAGATGTTTTGGAAGCGTTATGATAAAAAATAAACATGAAAACTTGGTGACAACATTGACGGAAAGGGAAGGCAGAGAGAGAGAGAGAAATCCCTGCATGGCCTGGCCATATGACATAATCTGGATTAGAACCTGAAACAAGACTCTGGTGATTGTGTGAGACCAACACCATGGCACATGATGATGATTATTTTCATGGATAAGATTCGCAAGCCTTTGATTATGTTGTTAATCAACGTGTACAAGAGAGTCTCGCTGAACGCAGCAAATGGCCGCATCCTCTGTCGGTCTTGTCATCACTCTGAGAAGAGTTAGGTTGAATCCATCTGACTTTCTCAATGAAGATATCACACACGCCATCCACAAATGTGCAGCTCAAGGCTGCCGTAAACCAAGAGTATGATCAGACACGCAGCCCGGTCTCACCCCATTCTTGACGTCAAAACTGTCAGACATACCGCCGTCAGACTGGATGTTAACTTTCTAGTCTTTGTGGAAGGAAACTAGTCTCTTCAGCAAGGTTGATTAACACCCAGTGCTCTCTAGAACTAAGTAAAGTCCAGGCGTGCTGACAGTGACAACTACCTTAGTAGGTAAGTTAGTGGACAAGACACCCACTCACCCCATGAGACGTTTCGGGTGTCTGGGGTTAGCCCTATCATTTAGACAGATGGGCACTCGACGGGTGCTCTCAGTATCACGCTGGCCGCCATTCAATCAATCAATCATGTGCCATGCCGGATAGCGTGGGCGGTCATGACTCGCCATTTCACTCGATCACCAGAGTCGTGGATCAGCTCAGTGTTCCTGTCTCGTCCATGCCATGTGGCCAAGCCATCCAAATATTTTCCTATCGGTCTTCCTCTTGGTCTGTTCCCTTCGATCTTGCCAGTTGTCAAGTTCTCCAGTCCATTTCTTCTCATAACATGTTCTCTAATCAATCTACGATTTTCATATGTCTCCTGTAGTACTTGGTCATTGGTTTTTCTATCTGTCCACAGTATTCTTTGTATTTTCCTCAGAAACCACATTTCTGCAGCCGTCAGATGTTTTTCAGCTTGACTGCACATTGTCCAAGTTTCACATCCATACAAAAGAACAGGCTCTATGAATCCCCTCAACACTCTTTTCCTCGTTTCAATTGACATCTTTTTATTGGTCAGAATGTTTTTCATCTTGCTAAAGGCTACTTTCGCCATGGAGATTCTTGTTCTAATCTCTTCAAGGCATCTCCAATCAGATGTTATGATTGTTCCGAGATAATTGTGCCGATTCACGTCTTGAAGAATATTCCCATTTACTTGTATATTACATTGTGGTACTTCTTTCTTCTTAGTGACGACCATAACCTGTGTCTTCTTACAATTTAATTCCAACCCTAGCTGCTCACTGTCGACAACAACCGTGTCTACTAATGGCCGCCATTACTGAGGACATTTCTTGGTACCCATTTTAGATTGAGCCGACCCTGGATCCAGGTTAATGAAAAGCATCGCCGCCTAGAAGGGGATTCGAACACACGGCCCGAGGGCGAGTAGATGCACGGAAAGGACCCTTTAACATGCCCGAGGCTATTTGGTACATGGTGTAACTCCCATAGTTATTACAGACCAGTCGGCACTCGAGTGGTGATGTGGTCGATATCACACGACCGCCTTTAGCTCGCAGGACATTTCCTGGTTCCCATTTTAGGCTCCACCTCGATTCGAACTCATAACCAGTGAGCCGACAGGCGACACTATCGCGGCTCCAGAATGAACCGGATAAGGACAAATGGAATTTTATAACTAATAAAACTATACAATTTACAAAATATATACCTATGAGGTGGTGTTTTGTCATCCAGCAGGCTTCTCTGGAAACTTGCCAAAAATTTAACCCAGATACTGAGAGACGGTACTGCGATTAACATTGTCCACGGGGGACTGAAAATGAAACTAACTTGGTCTCAATTCCAGCCTATTGATTGGCTGAGTTCCCTGGCAAAAATTGTGCCTTACCTAGAAAATTTAAATATTGAGCACAACCCACTACTGGCAACGCTGATTGTATTCTGGTATGAACCTAAGGCCTAATCACGTCAATATGGAAGCACTATACTCGAGTTTCGCTCTCGTTTGAGTTCGTCAGTAGTGCATATCCCTGACCGGATCCGGAAACAAGTCCCGGATCACGCGTGTGAAGCGGGTGTGTAACCACGCGGCACACACTGGACACACCAAATTATCACAACAGAACATCACAACGTTACCCATCGTAGGCTATGCTCAAGAAAGAAAAGGCGAATCCCGGCAGTCGCCATGTAAATCTCCAAATTAGCGAGTCACTAATTGTTAGTGGGGATAATTAATCGCCCACTTATTCTCTGCGCCTTTGGGCGCTAGAGAGATGTAGGTGGAGTATTGAACCGGATTTATAGTCAACATGCTTGTAATTAGAGGCGGGAAACTGGGATATCAGCCCACCACTAATTGGACCTGTTAGAGTTTTAAAAGTGCTACTGATGACTGCCGCGCACACTGAACCTGTATGTCAGTGTCTGGGTACCTATTGGACTTTGCCCACGTTGAAGTGGATTTCCTACATCTGGGAACCTCCGGACATTGCTCAACTATACATTGTATTCGAGAGCCATGGGATCTGCCTGGCCCATTTTGATTCAGAGCGACCCTATTTACTAACCAATTCCGGATTTTCAAGTTCAACTGGCATATACAAGAGGCTCATGGATAGTCTGGGGTTCACTAGCAATTAACAGTATGGATTCGCCGACTATTTTTGCGAACTCCCAGCTTCCTTGGAATCTCATCATCCAGCATATCCCAGCCATGGGCAATCAAGCACTATACTCAAGGTCATTGCTAGTCGTATGTTTAGCTGAAGAAGGAAAATATAGCCTACATCTTTATCCAGAACAAGGGGCTAGAAATTTTAGGCCCAATATCAGATTAACCATTTTTTTTTTAAAGATACTAGAACGACTGTGTCCTTCATCATTCATGAGATACTGAAGAACTCTGTGCCTAATCTTGGATATATTAATACAGTCAGCTGGAGAATTATACCTCGACCTGTTACACCACGCCGGAATGCCTCTGACCCAGCTACTTAGTCTGTCAGTGGTTATGTCTGGCAGCACAAGTATCTGAAGGCTAGACAGTTCTGAACTCTCATTCCACGTCCACGTCTGTCAGCGGTGGAGCTTTTCTGTCTATGTAGGTGGATAAGTAGTCTGCAGTGGACAATTCTTAGATTAGACAGATTACTTTGCCACACAGAGTTAATGACTTAAGATCTGTAGTGTTGTCAGTGTCTATATTTTTCTTCTATTGCTAGCTGCTTAAGTTAGTTGCTTATCCTTTTCAGGACGTTGCAGTCAACCCCAAAATCTTTTGACTATTTATGATTTATTGGCAAGTTAACGTTCAGTAGTTTGCCATTGCTTTATAAATTCCCCCACTCATAGTATTGTATAAAAACCAACGCAAGGCGGCCTGCTTCCAAATCGCCCGCATCTGTGTTTCGAAAGCGGTATGCGGCATTACGACTTGCGTTCGTAACCACTTCGTCACAGAGGTGAATTAGCTCCAGATGATGCTGCTGGGTGTTCAGTGTGTCGGTGGGTGGCATGCCTACCAGTGGTCAGGGGTTTGATCCGCATTCGGGCGTTTAGAATGTTAAAAACTGACCTGGGCTCCCAGGGATGAGTTGCAAATATAATAAGTCTACAACGGGTATCAGAAAATGTCGTTTGAAGTAAATGCGGCCGGGGCGATAAGACATCACCCACAGATTGCTGTTCGGTCTGTACATATATAGGTCTAGCTCCATATACTCCACCCGAATTAGACGTGTGTTTGTAAGATTATAAACACACGGGGTGTTGGTGTTTGTCCATCAAGAAGATGATGGTCATTCATTTCATCCAGTGGGGTTGAACATTTGGAGCCGTGTGTTCTAATATAGCTGGTAAGGCCTATTTTGGCTTGAAATGTTCTTTGAGAATGTGAGCAAAGAATGCGTGAAGTTCCAGGAGGAGGCTTTCCCGCAGTTTGTTTTTTTTGTCCAGCCTTATTTTCACAACCCTTACAGTCCTGTTTGCTTCACAAATGACTACACCCTTACGTAATGATGTACGCCACGAATTTTGATGTTACTGTGAGCACAACAACAACAACGATGACCATAGTAAACAAATTATATATTGGCACCTTTCCGTCTTGACAGACGATAGTTTGGTATATTGTGCTTCAAAAAGGCTTAATAACTACGATCCATGGCGGTGGCGAGTGTGGCTGGTAAGGCCAATTCTTGCTGCAAATGTTTGCCAACAGTAGGTGCATGTGAAAACATGGTCATTTCCACAATTTTGCACCATCTTACGTCTCTCACGCTCTGTGTGTGCTTTATCTGCAATCATTTTCTCCTTTGTCTTTATTCCATTTCTGATAGTTGCCCTCCATGCAACACGTTCAGCGGCGACGTGTTCCCATTGTGCATTATCAATGCCTGTATCAATCATGTCCCGCTTACACACATCTTTGTATCGTAGTAGAGGCCGATCCTGAGATCTCCTACCCATCTGTAATTCACCAAAAAAGATGTCCTTTGGTATTCTACCATCATCCATCCTCCTAACGTGTCCTATCCATCTAAGTCTACGAAGACTGAGCATGGAATACACCGTCACACAACCTGATCTTTCCAATACTTCAGTATTTGTGATTTTGTCTTGCCACTTAATACCAAGTATTCTTCGCAGACACCGCATATGAAAGCTGTTTAAACGTTTCTCTTGGCGTGAGTAAGTTGTCCAGGTTTCACTGCCATAAAGAAGAGTACTAAGGACACAGGCTTGGTAGACGAGGACTTTTGTTTTGGCAGTAAGCTTCCTGTTCTCTCAGACTCTTTTTGCTAACATATTCATTGTTGTTGCTGCCTTGCCAATCCTGATGTTGATTTCCTGATCGAGGGATAATTTGCTATTTACCTCTGATCCTAGATATGTAAAATGGTCTACTATCTCCAGTTCGGCGTCGTCAATAAAGATTGATGGTACATCATGTGCACCTTGTGACATAATCTGTGTCTTCTTTTTGTTAATTGTAGTAAACAAATACAAGTCAGTTAAACTGTCAAACACATATTTTATTCAGTAAACAAGAGCAATATAAAGTCAAGACAGTAAAATAAAGTACCCCTGTCATTGCCCTGAGACGTATTGGCTAGTTGTTCATGCGTAGAAGTACATTTGTTTCTTCAGGGAGAACCCGTCGTCATTTGGAGGTGACAGGTTCGAATCCCAATCGGTAACTATTCTTATAAACTATGTGTATGTTGTCTAGTGCGTCCTCTAGTCTTTACTTCCTTCTTCTCACTTCTATGGGCGCCAGCCAATTCATGTGTGTATATTTATGGGTGTATATGGTGAAAGCTGGATATTTCCATAGCCCATCGGTACTCGATGTGTGATGAGGTCGAAGTATGTGTGTGGACTGTCTTTTCCTGATGCGAGTAACCTGTTGCTCTTTGCGAGATAACTTTTGTCATGATGTTCTCGCCATTCTTCTGTAAAACCACATTTCCGCAGCTTCCATATAATTCTTCACTTGTTTGCTAACTTCTCTTCCATACATTATGACTGGCTTTATATAACCGACATATACATCTGTACACCATATATACGACAAATAGTTCTGTAAAATTCACATTTTAGATATGGAATAAAAAAAACTTAAGTATAAAGTAAATAAAATAATAAACATTTGAAAAAAATCAGTGTTGGCAATTACAAAATTAGACAATCTCTTAACTTCAAAATAAGTTCTCAGAAAGCAGGAAAACTAAAATGTTATAAATCCAGAATAATCAAGTAGCAGGCCCTGTGCAGAACGTCGCTCTCACCACGGCGCAGCAAAAACCTCTCTGGCCATTCCTCCTGCCTCACACTCACGCCCAAGGTGTCTACAACAACCCATGTTCATCTCCAGCCATTCCTCCTGCCTCACACTCAGGCCCAATGTATCTACAATATCCCGTGTCCATCTCTGTGCTAGTCGACCGCTGCCTCTACTTCCAGAAACCAGGCCTTCCATCACTGCTCTCTCCGAGCCATTGTGACGTTTCATATGGCCAAATTCTTGTAGTAGTTTTCTAGGCATGGTGCTATTTATGAGTGATTTTTCTTTCATGTTCAGAACACAGTATAAATATTCTAAAATGATAGTGTGATCCATTCAATGCTGAGACATTGCTGTCGCTGGTTACTGTCGTCGAAAGATTTTCATTGACTGAATGGTGAATGTTCCATTTCACACACTCTTCATTGGTTTCAGATCTCGTGAAACCTGAAAATAGAAGACATAATGTGCTCTAAGCTCTTCAGATCTCGTGAAATCTGAAAATAGAAGACATAATATGCTCTAAGCTCTTCAGATCTCGTGAAATCTGAAAATAGAAGAAATAATATGCTCTAAGCTCTTCAGATCTCGTGAAATCTGAAAATAGAAGACATAATATGCTCTAAACATCATAATAGGGGACTTCAATGCAAAAGTAGGAAATCAAGGAGATAGCTACACAGTAGGAAACTATGGTTTAGGAGAGAGAAATGAAAGAGGATACAGACTCGTAGAGTGGGCAAAAGAACAGGAAATGATTGTAGGAAACACCTGGTTCAAACAACACCCTAGAAGATTATGGACATGGAGGAGTCCAGATAGCAGGATTAGAAACCAGATTGACTACATTCTGATTAGCAGAAGATTTAGAAACGCATTAACAATAGCAAAAACAGTTCCCAGTGCTGATTGTTATAGTGACCACAGATTACTCACAGGAACATTGAGGATAAAGTTGAAGAAAGTCAAGTATATAACAGGAAACACTAAATATGATTTATGTACATTGAGTAATGACAAGGAAATACAAAACAAATTCAACATAGAAGTACAGAACAGATTTGAAATTTTGTCCGATCTAGAGATCCTATTCCAGGATGTGGATGATCAATGGGAAACGTTGAAGAATTCAATCAATGTGGCTGCAGAAACAACTATTCCAAAATTAAAGAAGGTGGGTCGTAAGAAATGGATGACTGCAGAAATTTTACACCTCATGGAAACAAGAAGACTCAACAAAAATAATTCTGTCAAATATGAAGAAATCCACAGACAAGTCAGAACATTATGTAAGGAGGCAAAAGAAAAATGGCTTGAGGAAAAGTGCTCAGAAATTGAAAGCCAACACAACAGTCAAAACACCAAATTAGTGCACAAAAGAATTCAGGAACTTACTAATAAAAGAACAAGTACATCAACAGGGTGTCTAAAAACTGAAGATGGCAAAATCATAATAGAAAAAGACCAGATTCTACAGGTGTGGACAGATTATGTGAAACAACTTTATGATGATAACAGAGACGAACAGTATGATATTAGATTTAATAATGAAGGACTGCCAATTTTGGAGATGGAGGTTCGAAATGTTCTTAAGCATATGAAAGCTGGCAAGGCCCCCGGTGCAGATAACATCACAACAGAAAAGATTAAAGCTTTAGAAGAATTTCGACTAGAGCAAGTAACCAGACTGCTGAACACATTATATGATACTGGAGATATACCTCCTGATTTATGTAACTCTATATTTATTGCAATCCCAAAGAAATCAGGAACCTTGGAATGTGATCAACACAGAACAATTAGTATAATGAGTCACATCACAAAGATTTTGCTAAGAATTATCATGCAAAGAATGAGGAAGAAGATACAACCTGAAATAGGGGAAGAACAATGCGGGTTTGTAGAAGGAAAGGGAACAGTAAATGCTGTGTATATGCTGCGAACAGTTATTGAACGTGCTATAGAAGTAAACAAGGATATACATCTTTGCTTTATCGACTATACAAAGGCTTTTGATAGCGTTAGACATGTCAGCATGGTGGATATGCTAGCAGATCTACAAATTGATGGGAAAGACATTAGACTTATAAAAAACATATATTGGAAACAACAAGCTGCAATAAGGATTGATAATGAAGTGGGACAGTATCAACCAATTAAGAGAGGTGTTAGGCAGGGATGTGTAATGTCTCCAGATCTTTTTTCCCTGTACAGTGAAAATATTTTCAGAAATGTAGAGGATATAAATGGAATCAGCATTGGAGGACGAAACATCAATAATATTAGATATGCAGATGATACAGTATTAATTGCAGACAATCCGCAGGACCTGCAACAATTAGTAGATGCGGTTGTTGTACACAGTGAGCAGCTGGGGTTAGAATTAAATTGTAAAAAGACTCAGGTTATGGTCGTCAGTAGGAAGGAAGAAGTGCCTCAAAGTAATATACAAGTAAATGGAAATATTCTTCAACAAGTGAATCGGTACAATTATCTTGGAACAGTTATAACATCTGATGGGAGATGCCTTGAAGAGATTAGAACAAGAATCGCCATGGCGAAAGTAGCCTTTAGCAAGATGAAAAACATTCTGACCAATAAAAAGATGTCAATTGAAACGAGAAAAAGAGTGTTGAGGGGATACATAGAGCCTGTTCTTTTGTATGGATGTGAAACTTGGACAATGAACAGTCAAGCTGAAAAGCATCTGATGGCTGCAGAAATGTGGTTTCTGAGGAGAATGCAAAGAATACCATGGACAGACAGAAAAACCAATGACCAAGTACTACAGGAGACAAATGAACAACGTAAACTGATTAGAGAAATTAGACGCAGACAGTCAAAATTTTTTGGACATGTTATGAGAAGAAATGGATTGGAGAACTTAGTGACAACTGGCAAGATCGAAGGGAACAGACCAAGAGGAAGACCGAGAGGAAAATACCTGGATGGCTTGGCCACATGGCATGGACGAGACAGGAACACTGAGCTGATCCACGACACTGGTGATCGAGTGAAATGGCGAGACATGACCGCCCACGCTTTCCGGCATGGCACATGATTGATTGATTGAATATGCTCTAAGCGAAGTAGGTACAGGACCCTGTTGCATGTCTGAAGACGCATTGGGCAGTTAATGTTGCAGCAATATTTTTTATAGACCATTCGGTACTCGGCCCTTTATTCCCCATTGGGACACAACTATGACAACATATTGTATGACTTAACGTATTTACTGCTGATACAGGATGTATTTTTAAAGACTGTGCAGTGTTTGAAAAGATTGCCAGTCCAAGATTTGTATTTACCTAGTAGTTGCATGAACCTTTCAGAGGGTAAATACATAACTTGGACGGGCAATATTTTCAAACACTGCACAGTCATTAAAAATATACCCTTTACAACTAGTACTGAAACACCATGTTAACTTTGAACTTTATTATGGATTAACAGAATACGTTTTCAGTGGCTGAAATTATGTAGATATATCATTTTCAGCATTTGTAAATTCAGCGTTCTACTTCGTTGGGACTCAAACCTCCATATCACAGACTATAATAAAATCTCTCTCTCTCTCTCTCTCTCTCTCTCTCTCTCTCTCTCTCTCTCTCTCTCTCTCTCTCTCTCTCTCTCTCACACACACACACACACACAAAAACACACACACACGTGTTAGTCAGGTGGTAGTTAGATACGACTGAGCTACCGTATGACAGTAGCGGCGCTCACAAAACCTGACACCCACATTGTGCCAACGGTCTCCGGTGGAGGAGGGCAATTGGGGAGGGTACAAGTTATCCTGATGCAAGGAAATCCAACTTAAAGACTAAATGTCAAGGCAGGACAGACCAGGTCCTAAGCCTTGGTCGGCAACTGATCTGGTATCGAAATTCCGACAGGCGGACAGTTAGAGCATTGCATTGCTGATCCGGCAGCTTTTGCAGCTTGGCTTGCTCCAGATGTCGCGGTGTTACCTTTCCTCTTAAGTGAACTACGCAGGCCGAGAGAGGGATCATGCTGCTTGGGCAACACATGGTCTCTACAATTCAGCTAAGGACTTGTGCTACAGAGAGGTTATTATGCCTTTTGTAAAGCGCAATAACTATCGTCTGTTAAGACGGCAAAGTACCAGTAGTGTATATATTATACACGTATGCAGTGACCTTTTCCTTTGCCATCCATGTCCATATGTCTGGACAAGTGAGTGCCACGCTCCGGAGCTTCTCTTACATTAGTCACAATGTTGTTTATAAAAGCGTCTACTTCTCACTTTAAAGTAACATCCCGTGGCCTCTTTGACAGCGTCTACTGTGACATCTTCTGCAATCTCTGTCAGAGTCAATCCTCTCTTGGAGCTCACATCAAACACGCCCTGAAAACAAATTGCAATATGTCAGATTTAATCTGCATTAAATATTTTTATGTTCCAAAACAAAGTTATCAAGTTACATTTATTATTTAAAATAAAGGTAGTATAAAATTAAACATGCAAAGAAAATGAAACGTGTATGAGGTTACTGGTAATCTGACATAACATGTTATAGTTATAACATGAAATGAACAGCATATATACTAATTGTTGATTCATCTCGTACACTATACTGTAAGAGTATATTCACACTTAGATGTGGGACACAACTCAAGGTCTGTGGTATAACAACTCTAACCCTGTGGGGCAAAATATTAAGGTCTGTGGGACAACATTTTAAGACCTGTGGGGCAACATTTTAAGGTATGTCGGACAACATTTTAAGACCTGTGGGGCAACAACTCAAGACTTGTGGAACAACAACTCAAAACCTGTGAGACAACAACTCAAAACTTACAACCTATGTGACAACAGCTCAAGTCCCATGACTCGAAAGCTCAAGTCCTGTGGGAAAATGGTTCAAAACCTAAATAACAAGGACTCAAAATCCGTGGGCTAATCACTCGCTTTCAGAGTCCGTGGCTCCTCAGAGATGGGGTGACTTGACAACGGGAAGTGTGTGAGGGTTCTGGGCCTAGTACTCATTAGCCAAATCCCACATGTAAGACAAGTAATCTGAACAACTATCACATGCAGGACAAGTAAACTGAACAACTACCACACGTAGGACAAGTAATCTGAGCAACTACCAAATGTAACACACACAATCTGACCAACTACCAAATGTAACACAAATAAATTGAAAAACAATTACCATATCTAGCACGAACAATCTGAACAACAACAACCAAATGAAGCACAAACGACCTGAACAACAACTATCACAAACAGCAGGAACAATCTCAACAACAACTACCACATGTAGCACAAATAATCTAAACAACAACAACAATCACATGTAGCACAAATAACCTGAACAAAAACTACCACATGTACCACATATAGCACAAATAATCTGAACAACTACCACATGTAGCACAAATAACCTGAACAACAACTACCACATGTACCATATATCACAAATAATCTGAACAGCTACCTCATAATCTTAATAAGAACCATACCACATGTAGCACAAATAATCTGAACTACTACCACAAGCAGCACAATAATCTGACCAACTACCACATGTAGCACACATAATCTGAACAACAACAACAACTACCACATGTAGCACAAATAATCTTAATAACAACTACCACATGTGCCACATATAGCACAAATAATCTGAACAGCTACCACACGTAGCACACAATCGGAATAACAATAAGTACCACGTGTAGACCAAATAATTTGAACAACAACTACCACATGTAGCACAAATAATCATAAAATCAACTACCACATGTAGAAGAAATAATCTGAACAACAATTATCACATGTAGCACATTAATCTTAACAACATCTACCACATGTAGCCGAAATAATCTAAACAACAGCTATCACATGTAGCAGAAATAATCTTAACAGTTACCGTATGTATCACAAATAATCTGAACTAACAACTGCCACATCATCTAGCACAAATAATCTTAAGAACAACAACCACATGTAGCACAAATAATCTGAACAACAACAACTATCACATGAAGAACAAAAATCTGAACAACAACTACCACATGTAGCACAAATAATCTGAACAACAACAACTATCACATGAAGAACAAAAATCTGAACAACAACTACCACATGTAGCACAAATAATCTGAACAACAACTACCACATGTAGCACAAATAATCTGAACAACAACTACCACATGTAGAACGATTATCTGAACAACAACTACCACATCATGTAGCACAAATAATCTGAACAACTACCACATCATGTAGCACAAATAATCTGAACAACAACTACCACATCATGTAGCACAAATAATCTGAGCAACTGCCACATGTAGTACAAGTAATCTGAACAACTACCACATCATGTAGCACAAGTAATCTGAACAACTACCACATCATGTAGCACAAATAATCTGAACAACAACTACCACATCATGTAGCACAAATAATGTGAATAACAACTACCACATCATGTAGCACATATAATCTGAACAACTACCACATGTAGTACAAATAATCTGAGCAACTCACACATGTAGCACAAATAATCTGAACAACAACTATCATATCATGTAGCACAAATAATGTGAACAACAACTACCACCTGTAGCACAAATAATCTGAACAACAACTACCACATGTAGCACAAATAATCTGAGCAACTGCCACCTGTAGCACAAATAATCTGAGCAACTACCACGTGTAGCACAAATAATCTGAACAAAAACTATCACATGTAGCACGATCGATCGTGCAGATCTGACCCACCATGTTGGTGATGATCATATCCACACATCTGGTGCCGGTCAGGGGCAGCGTACACTCCTTCAGTATCTTGGGTGCTCCACTCTGTGGACAGAACACGTATTTATCAACTGTATTCCCGTCACGGACACAACCGAACAGTCCAACACCTTCACTGCCTCAGGCTGATGACTCAAAGTGTTCCTCTGATATCTTCTTCTTCTAATACTTTCGTCCGGAATATTGTTGTAGACGTAATTGCATTGTGCCCGTTTACAGCAGAGCTGCGATATTTGAACCTTTCGGCCGACACGTTCGATTCTTCAGGCATTTGTTGGCCGGGTTACCTTCCCGGATGTGTGTCAGATATCAAATACATGGGGCAAATACTGATGAGCTGCCCAAAATCGTCATAGTGTCAGACTATGGACCAAGAATGTTGGTAGTCAATCAAAGGTATCAATCACCGAGACAAATATGTTTGATCTGTTCCAAATCTTCATGGCGCCAGGCTAAAGGTCACAACTTTGGCTAGGATATCAAGTGAATCCCGGAGACAATTGCAACCAATGTGTCCAAAACATTCACATCCTCAAGCTATGTGTATGGGTGAATGCA
The DNA here is from genome assembly GCA_963921405.1 of Cepaea hortensis. Lineage (NCBI taxonomy): Eukaryota > Metazoa > Mollusca > Gastropoda > Stylommatophora > Helicidae > Cepaea > Cepaea hortensis. The sequence goes on from OY992893.1 coordinate 49,739,300, forward strand.
AATTCATAATAACCGCATATCAGGAATTGTAGGAAGGGATCTGAAATGCCAAGGACTGCACATCTATTTGGTTATGGCTTTATGAGGGGAGATAATTAGTTCCCTTTCTTGTTTGCTATTAAATTCTTCAGCGCAGAGTCCATATGGTTATGTGACTAGTGGTTAGCTGGCTTACCTACGAGTACAATTATCCTGAGTTCGATGTCCAGCCATGGCAGAATGAAACTCTTCCCAACTATCATTGCTCTGCAGTCAATCCAGTCTCATTAACCGGGCGCCACACATTTCTAATGGAAAGCAAAGATGGCTAGTGCACTACTGGCCGACTTAGCTTTCATGTGTCTCTTGGTCATTGGATATACGTGTTTAAAATGTTATCCTCAAAATATTGTAACTCTTAAACACACACAAGAAAAAAATGTATCCAGGCTCTCTCCGTAAGTGTATTTGGTGAGTTACAAAGGCAGCCGGCGTGATAAAGATCACATCTCTCATTGAGTGCTGACTGATCTATTAAAGCATAGGGCTAGCAACATATACCTAGCACGCTTTAGACGTGGCAAATGGACCTTCACTTACCACATACCACATTCGCCCCGACGCGTAAAAAAGAGTCATATAAATAAGCGCACGCTCGCACACAGACACACACACACACATACACAACACACACATATGTATACATATGTATACACACTCACCCGTGCCTGCACACACACAGACACACACACACACAGACACACAGACACACACACACACACGCACACACACATACCGTTTAAAAAATAATAAACGCAACACTACTGCAGTTTCAATTGCAAACCTGTACCAACATTTTATTGACGATGCTGATTCGCCCACTGCGGTCGGTTCTGGCGATGCCGGTCCGTAAGAACAGGACCTCTGTAGGGTCTTCTAGCCCAATGACCAGCGTCGTGCAGCCGGTTCCTGACCGTTTGATCTGAAATTCTACGAGCTCCTGGCATTGACTGGACTGTAGAGGACGCAGATACAAATCGATTCCTACGGTGACGCAGCCGTATGAAGCGGTCTTCGGTAGCATTTGTGATTCTGGGTCTCCCACTGCGCGGCCGGTTTGCCACTGAGCCAGTTTCTTGAAACCGCCTCCAAAGGCGACTAATGGTGCTTCCAACCACATTAAATTATTTGGCTACTACACTTTGTGACTATCCAGCCTTTAAACGTCCAATGATGATGAGTCGCTGTTCTGTAGTGAGAGGAGCCACATTTGCGCATTGAATTTTCAACTGGTTAGGCATTCAATAATATAGTCAGAGAGTTTTGTGTTCAGTAAGAGTCACGAGTTATTGTGAAAATGTTTTGACCTTGACCTCTTTCTTGACCTCACGAATCATGAGGTGAGTACAATTCAGGTAACCACGAGAAGTTAATGACCAGATGGACACAGTGGATAGGTTGACTGATGTCCAATCAGCGAATATCTTTTATAAAAGTAACACCAACAATGTTGCGTTTCTTTTTTCTTGAACAGTATATATACATCCTCGTTGCATTTTCTTAAGGAAGTGCGTGACACTATTTTTCGTTGTTGTTCAGATAATTTGTACCATATTTGGTAGCTATTTAGAGATCAGTTGCCACTTCAGCTTGCACTTGTGTAAAATATACTTTCTATCAACAGAATCCATTCTTTCTGTAGACAGACTCCATTCTTTTTATAGTCAGACTACATTCTTTCTTCAGGCAGACTCCATTCTTTCCATAGGCGGAGTCCGTTCTTTCTATAGACAAGACTACACCCAAGGGCAGCAGCCATGCGGCCTACTCCACGCGATTTCCAACTACTGAGAGATTTTAAACATGCACACGAAACCCCGAGAGCGACTGACCAAGTGGCTAGAACGGTGAACGGTCATTCGGTAGACCTGAATTCGAATTCTCGTTAAGGAGATGGATTTTTTTCTGACGGTGGCAAAAAGAAAACCTTAACCTGCAAGTTCCCGGCGACAGCACTAGCCAGACGGCCTTAATTCCTCAGGCTCACCCCCTCTGATACACCGCAAGGTACTATGGGCAGTAATAACATTTGTTTTACAAGAGACCTCATGTTTATCAACTTACCTGATAAGCTAGATATACGAATTCAAGATCTTAGAGATCAGTGGCCCATTTGAGATGACAAGATACCAATTATTCTTATGAAAGCTGCCAGCCTATGCTGGGGATTGACACAGGTAACTTGTAACATCCAGATGGGAAAATGACTGCCGATTCCATCAGAAATGAACTGGGTGCTTTGTGGGGGACTATTGTGTTGACATTCTGGAGGCGGCATTATGCACAGTGTATCTGTGCGGGCTGTTATTTGTTGAGACTCCTGTCTTTTCCACTTTTCACATTGGGCAGTGGGGAGCGTTTTGTGTGATATTCACTGGCACAGGAATGGAGCATAATGGGGACGACCCGTTGCTGTGAAGTTGGAACTGCGACTAACTAACTAACTAACAGGTAACTTGTAACTTTGAGGTGTACACCGTAACCCGTTACCTCTTAGCCACGGCGCCCCCCCCCCCTCCCGTAATCCCTGAATGATTATTGTGATTGAGACAAAAGTAATGATTGTGGCAGAGACAACAGTGGTGATTGTGATAATGATGATGATTATGATAGAGACAACAGTAATGATTGTGTTAGAGGCAACAGTGATGATTGTGGTAGTCAACGGAGATATTTGTGAGTATGATGATGATTATGATTGAAAGAAAAAAAAAACAGTGATGATTGTGATAATGATGGTGATTATTGTAGAGACAACAGTGATGATTGCGGTAGAGGCAACAGTGATGATTGTGATAATGATGGTGATTATTTTAGAGACAAAGTGATGATTGTGGTAGAGACAACAGTGATGATTGTGGAAGGGATAACAGTGATGATTGTGATAATGGCGATGATTATGGTAGAAACAACAGTGATGAGAATAAAGAAATACCTTTGACGTGTGCTCCATTGTAACAACCACTTTTGTGGCGGGGTTGCTCACTAAATCCATTGCCCCTCCCATTCCTTTCACCTTTTTACCCTGCAAGTAAACGATCCACAATGACTACAAAGAATGCAGAAAGCATAAGTACACAAACGACAGTGAGCTCTCAATTTGGACCAAGTCAAATACCTCTTTTCACACCAGACATAGTGGGTACACAGTGCTAAGGCGATACTGTTATAAACCAATTGGTACTGGAAGGTGATGTTGTTAACAGCACAGTGGCCGATTTTATTTCCCACAATTTTTTTCCAGGTACCAATTTTCAGCTGGATCGACCTAGCGCCCAGGTTAATTTTGTTCAAAACCCCTGTTTTAAGGCGGCTTCGCATTATCTGGCCAGAAGGCCAGCTGAGGTCTTAGTGTGCACGCTTTCAAACAAGTTAATCCCCACTGTTAAGTCTTCAGCTTGAAGTGGTAGAGGTGCTTGCAGGCCTAGAGGTGCATGGGACATATGGTGCTGTTCCCCTTCCCCAGCATTTTTATAGGCAACGTGGCGTTGCAGTGGGTAATGTGGGCCATATGACGCCGGACCCTGTACATCCCAAGATATTTCATGGCACTCAGTTTTCGTTGGGTCGACCTGGGAGCCTATAACAGTTTTATATACTGCCTCGGTGCACATATGAACCAGTACCCACCGCGCCGCCGGTCTCCCTGGTCTAGGAGTGACACAACTTTCTCCGAATTCCCGTATACTCTCGTGAGTAACGTCTAGTTGTGTGAGAATCGGTAGCGTCTCTCTGCGTCGGTAACTTACGGGGTATGTGAGCCAGTTGCGCAGAAACAATGGCAAACTACTGAGCGTAATCTTGCCAAGAAATCAACAATAAGCTGAAAGATGCTGACGTTGACAGCGATGTCATGTAAAGGATATGCGAACAAACAAAGCCCACCTGGTCGGCAGGCAAACGTGATAGCCAAAGAGTTACTGTCTCTCCCCCTGCCGCTTTGTGTCTACAATAAAACACGCTCTGGGTCTCTCTGACCCCCCCCCCCCCCCCCCCCCCACCCTCCCATCTCTCTCAGACTCTCTCTCTCTCTCTCTCTTTCTCTCCTGACCTTTACACGCCATTGCAGCATAGGCTCTCAACCAGGTCGTCTTATCTTCTGTTATCTCTTGCTGCTTCGTCCCTGTTCTCTCTCCATAGTATTCACCTGTCTGTAATTCTTTTCCTCTCGTATATTCTCCCCCTACTTCTTTTCCTCTGCCTGTTCGAGGCAAATAGCTTTCCGTTGATACTATTCTCAGGTTTTCTCAGTTAACGTTCTATCCAGTGCCAGGGCTGTCTCTTCGCGCTTTATTTCACTGGTGTTTTAGCAGTTCGCTCCATGAAAGCTCCAATAGTGATTTTGGACTAGAGACAATATTAAGAACCAGATGGGCTGTGGCACACCACACAAACACAACATTCAAAACTGACCCGGCCCAATATTGAAAACTTCCTCTCCATCTAAGCATAAGGAAAATATGGACCAAAAGCTATGGTTCATGTCGGGATTTTTTTACAAATTAACATTCACTCGCTTTACTCAGGCATAGTGCATACATGTGCAACTACTACTTGTGCTCTATACTGGTTTTTGCGTGTGGAATAGCTTTCCCGATTACCAGTGTCCCTCGCCATCTGACGAAACCACTTCGACTTATGATGTACTTGTAATTTGCGTCCCCAAGTCAAGGACGAGAAGTCAACATTTTAGTGTATCTGACCGGTGTGGATGTAAAACACACATTGAAAGAACAATGGGGGAGAACTAAGATATATTGAATGCTTCAAATTTCACTTGCCTGCTCTCCCTTGAACAAGGGCTATTAGTCGTTGGATCACCATCACGGCACACGGGTTTAACCCCATAAGTGTTCCGTTTTCCTCCTAACTCAGACCTGAGTCTGGAGAAACTCAGCTCAATGCACGAACTCCGTAGCAACGGCTGCAGCTGCTTGTCTGCCCAGGAATTTTGCTCTTGTCTTCGTTTAACACAGGTAGTAAGGAGCCGAGTTAGTTAGGATGCTTGCCCGTGAGTTCAGTGACAGTGTTGCTATTTTGACGCGATTCGCACCAAATTTAGTGCTTTTTCAAGTCATTTAGTGCCAAAAATTTGCATTTAGCGCGGACGCGCGAATTTGGTGCTTCACAATATTTTTTGGTGCTTTTTTGGGGTGGGTAAAAATTACTTTAAAAATCATTTTGGGAACACTAAAAACCGAATTTGAACTGAAGCGAGGGAGTAAAACAGTCTTAGTACATGACCGCGCAATATTCATTTAATTTAACTCCCTTTAATACGATTTAGTTAAAGTGAGTGACTGCAACGCGCAGGCAATATGCAATGCGTTAAAAGATTGTTTAAACAAGAATGGACTTGAGTTGCAAAGACTAGTTGCACTCGGCACTGACAATGCATCTGTCATGACAGGTGTAAACAATGGAGTATATACCAAATTAAAATCCGAAATTCCTCATCTGGTACTAGTTAGGTGTGTATGTCATTCTCTTCAGCTTGCAGTGTAACAAGCTGCAGCTGCTTGTCTGCCCAGGAATATGATTAGAGAAACATATGACTGGTTTTCTCACTCAGGATCTTCGTCTAGCAAAGTACAGGGAGCTTTTTGCTTCAATAAATGATGGACAACATCCACTGAAGGTTGTTCAATTAAGCCAGACACGATGAATGTCCATTCAATCTGCCATTGTCAGAATATTGCAGCTGTGGGTCGAGCTCAGAACTCATTTTGATATAACAAGAGTCAACGTGCGCTGTTATACAGCAGAACTTCTAAATTCTATGTTTAGCGACATGAAAAACTATGTGTATCTCATATTTCTCAAGCATATTCTTGGAGAAGTTCAAAGCGTGAATAAAAACTTCGAAGCAGATATACAGGATCCAAAAAAAAAAAAAAACTACTCAGCGATCTTGTCCAACTTACTGATTCTATCAGTTCAGAGTTGCTATTCCTGGGGGGGGGGGGGGGGGGAATAACCGAAAGTGATGCTATTCAAGATTATTTAGATCCTAATCCAAATCTAGGTTATGAGTTTGAGAAAGAAATAGCAGGCCACCAGGTTTCTGATGAAAAGAAATTTGTGGAAGGTGCATCCAGTTTTTAATAGAGCTGTTGACACAGCTGCTTTTACGTTTGCCCGATAACTATCGAGTGTTGCAGTCCATGTCACGTCTTAGTGGAAGTGAATGTCTACAGCCAATGAAGCCCTGTATATTGGATCTTGCTAAAATATTTGTAGAAGATGCAGCTACTCTCACCCGCATCGATTTCCAGTGGAGAAAACTTCATCATATGCAGTGGACACAGACCTCTGACATACTTGGACTGTGGGCAGAAATAGCCTCATACATGGATGCCACCGGTGAAAATCCTTTCCAAGATCTCACAGATTTAGCTTTAACTGTGCTCATTTTACCTCATTCTAATGCGGACGTGGAGCGTATTTTCTGTCAGATGGGAGTTATAAAATCAAAATTGCGGAACAGACTGAGCATCAAGAGTTTGACAGCTGTTGTGATTATTAGATGTGGAATGAAAAGATATGGCAAATGCTGTCATGATTAAAAACTACCTAAGGATATTCTACGAAAAACTGGATCACAGGAGGCATATACACGTTTCTTTCAATCACCATCATCATCATCGCAGGAGCAAACACAGCAGGAAATAGCTACAGAAACTAAAGAGGAGTTGTCTGGCTGGGATTTGGCAGATCTGGAATAAACTTCATTCTAATATTCAGTGATAATAATAAATTATAATGTGCTACTTTATAACATTTTGAATGAATACCGCCACTGTTTGTTTTAGTGCTTTCCCAAAAAATATTATTGCAATTTAGTGCTTTCTTGGCTCGAGATTAGTTCTGATTGGGATTTGGCGAATCTGAAATAAACTTCATTGTAATATGAAGTGATAATAATAAATTATAATGTGCTACCTTGTTACATTTGTAATTAAAACAGTTGGTGCTTTTTTTGGTGCTTTCCAACAAATTTTGGTGCTTTTTGGGTCGATTTTGGTGCTTTTTGGGTCGATTTTGGTGCTTTTTCATCAAAGGGAGATGGCAAAACTGTTCAGTGATTATTTGATTGAATCCCCCTCGAGGCTTGGATATATTAAAAACTAACCTGGGCAATTAAGTCAACTCAAGCTAAATTGAATACCAGGATATGTTGCACGAGGTACAGGCAGCGGCGTGATACTGACCGCGTCATCCGTCAGGCGACGTTAGGACTATAAACATACCGGACTAGTACCATATACTTAATAACATCAAAGTACACAAAACAGTCTTTTACTTTTTTCAGCGCAGTTGGTTGTTACTGTTAAGTTAAAATACTTCGACAGAAAGGAGAAGAGCAATAAATGCAAGAGCTTAAGTTGTAACTAAGGTAGAAATAACGAAGGCAAAAGCAATGACAATTTGGGGGAACAGTAATAGTGTCTGGGAATGAAGGGGATTCGTGATACTGTTTGAGAGTGAGTGGGAATGAAGTGAAAAAGTAATAGTGTAATAGTGTAAAAAAAAATGGCAAAAGTAGCATTGTCTAGGAATGAAAGTAATACTGTCTGTAAATGAAGGGTAAACGTCTACTGCCTGGAAATGAATGGTTAAAGTAATACTGTCTCGGAATGAAGGGAAAACGTAAATACTGTCTAGGAATGAAGGCAAAAATAACACTGTCTGGAATAAAGGATAAAAGTAATAATGTCTGGGAATGAAAGCCAAAAGAGAATGCAGTATCTGCTTCAAGAGCCAAGGACTGATTTTTGCGTGTAAATTTGCTTTCTTTATTACCACTACCAGTATCCCTCGCCATCAGGTAAACCCCCTCCGACTTCAGAGGTACGTGTAGCAAACGTCTCCGTGTCATTTCCAGAAGTAGTAGCACTTTGAATGAAGGAGCGAAGGCAATTGAAAGTATTTTGGGTCATGTAAGGAGGAATTAATTAGTGTAATGTGATTTCCTCGATAGAGAAAGGTGCCAGTCCAAGGTCAGTTGTTGAGTCTCTAGCAGTGTGTGCGAAAAATAACTATGGATCATACAATTGTGTGTACAAATGACAACTATGGATCATAAAATTGTGTGTACAAATGACAACTATGGATCATACAATTGTGTGTACAAATGACAACTATGGATCATACAATTGTGTGTACAAATGACAACTATGGATCATACAATTGTGTGTACAAATGACAACTATGGATCATACAATTGTGTGTACAAATGACAACTATGGATCATACAATTGTGTGTACAAATGACAACTATGGATCATACAATTGTGTGTACAAATGACAACTATGGATCATACAACTGTGTGTACAAATGACAACTATGGATCATACAATTGTGTGTACAAATGACAACTATGGATTATACAACTGTGTGTACAAATGACAACTATGGATCATACAACTGTGTGTACAAATGACAACTATGGATCATACAACTGTGTGTACAAATGACAACTATGGATCATACAATTGTGTGTACAAATGACAACTATGGATCATACAACTGTGTGTACAGATGACAACTATGGATCATACAATTGTGTGTACAAATGACAACTATGGATCATACAACTGTTTGTACAGATGACAATTATGGATCAAGCAACAGTGTATGGCACTCAAGAAGATACCCACCGGAATCATCCAGTTGGCCAAGTCCCCAAACTCGGATACCTGCATTCCACCCAGCATTGTCATGTCCAAGTGGCCACTGAAATGTATCCAGCACACAATCAATGACATCAACTGAATACCATCGGTTTAAATTCTGGGTTCTTATTTCACTTGGTTGATGAAGACTTAGTTTGAATAATGTCTGATTTTATTGGTGCCATTTTCTCTCTTCTTTTCTCTCCCCTCCCTCCCTCTCTCTCTCCTTCTCTCTCTCCCTTCTGTGTGTGTGTGTGTGTGTTGTGTGTGTGTGTGTGTGTAAAACCGTACAGCAGATACTATGTTAGTCTCTCACCAATTCTAAGCCATACCCTATGAGACGGATGGCCAGATCCCTTCTTTGTCGCCTTTCCTTCCCAGACAATTCCTAAAAATTTCTGAATATTGTCTGGTGTCCATATTCATAAAACAGGGTCGACCTCGGAGCCGTACTCACCAGTACAAACAATAACCTTGATTCGCTGGGGATTGAACCCAGAACACTGCCGTGGCAGGCAAGCACACTAACCAGTATGCCACCATTCTTTAACTTGTGCATTTATCGACTATGGTTAGTTTCTTGGCAGGCACACGTCCAGTAGTGGGTCATTGTTTGCTCAAACAGTTGTATCCCCTTAACATCTTAGGTCGCTGCTATACCCTGGAGCTACCGGTCTCGGGTAGCCAAGAATAGTCACACAGCCACATGGAATGCATGCCATAACCGGCGACTGCAGGATAGCATGGCCCAATGAATAAGAGCACTCGTTCTTAAACATTCGGTGTGCTGATGCCCAGGTAGGGAGTTCAATCCCTACACCGGTCAGTTAGGCTAAAATGTTGACTTCTCGTCCTTGACATGGAGACGTTTGCTACACGTACCTCTGAAGTCGGAGGGGGTTTACCTGATGGCGAGGGATACTGGTAGTGGTAATAAAGAAAGCAAATTTACACGCAAAAATCAGTCCCTCGCACTTGAAGTAGTAGCACTTGGATGGACTACGCTAGAGTTCAAAGCGAGCGAAAGAAAGAGGCACCCCAGGTATAACTAGCTTAAATACACACTCACCTGCCATTGAGCGTTCAATAGGCAACCCATGTATAACTAGCTTGAATACACACTCACCTGCCATTGAGCGTTCAATAGGCAACCCAGGTATAACTAGCTTTAATACACACTCATCTGCCATTGAGCGTTCAATAGGCAACCCAAATGTAACTAGCTTGAATACACACTCACCTGCCATTGAGCGTTCAATAGGCAACCCAGATGTAACTAGCTTTAATACACACTCACCTGCCATTGAGCGTTCAATAGGCAACCTAGATGTAACTAGCTTTAATACACACTCACCTGCCATTAAGCGTTCAATAGGCAACCCAGGTATAACTAGCTTGAATACACACTCACCTGCCATTGAGCGTTCAATAGGCAACCCAGGTATAACTAGCTTGAATACACACTCACCTGCCATTGAGCGTTCAATAGGCAACCCAGGTGTAACTAGCTTGAATACACACTCATCTGCCATTGAGCGTTCAATAGGCAACCCAAATGTAACTAGCTTGAATACACACTCATCTGCCATTGAGCGTTCAATAGGCAAGCCAGGTGTAACTAGCTTGAATACACACTCACCTGCCATTGAGCGTTCAATAGGCAACCCAGGTTTAACTAGCTTGAATACACACTCATCTGCCATTGAGCGTTCAATAGGCAACCCAAATGTAACTAGCTTTAATACACACTCATCAGCCATTGAGCGTTCAATAGACAACCCAGGTGTAACTAGCTTGAATACACACTCATCAGCCATTGAGCGTTCAATAGGCAACCCAGGTGTAACTAGCTTGAATACACACTCATCTGCCATTGAGCGTTCAATAGGCAACCCAGGTGTAACTAGCTTGAATACACACTCATCTGCCATTGAGCGTTCAATAGACAACCCAGATGTAACTAGCTTTAATACACACTCACCTGTCATTGAGCGTTCAATAGGCAACCCAGGTGTAACTAGCTTGAATACACACTCACCTGCCATTGAGCGTTCAATAGGCAACCCAGGTGTAACTAGCTTGAATACACACTCACCTGCCATTGAGCGTTCAATAGGCAACCCAAATGTAACTAGCTTGAATACACACTCACCTGCCATTGAGCGTTCAATAGGCAACCCAGATGTAACTAGCTTTAATACACACTCACCTGCCATTGAGCGTTCAATAGGCAACCCAGGTGTAACTAGCTTGAATACACACTCATCTGCCATTGAGCGTTCAATAGGCAACCCAGATGTAACTAGCTTGAATACACACTCATCTGCCATTGAGCGTTCAATAGGCAACCCAGGTGTAACTAGCTTTAATACACACTCACCTGCCATTGAGCGTTCAATAGGCAACCCAGATGTAACTAGCTTTAATACACACTCACCTGCCATTGAGCGTTCAATAGGCAACCCAGGTGTAACTAGCTTTAATACACACTCACCTGCCATTGAGCGTTCAATGGGCAACCCAGGTGTAACTAGCTTTAATACACACTCATCTGCCATTGAGCGTTCAATAGGCAACCCAGGTGTAACTAGCTTGAATACACACTCACCTGCCATTGAGCGTTCAATAGGCAACCCAGATGTAACTAGATTTAATACACACTCACCTGCCATTGAGCGTTCAATAGGCAACCCAGATGTAACTAGATTTAATACACACTCACCTGCCATTGAGCGTTCAATAGGCAAACCAGGTGTAACTAGCTTTAATACACACTCACCTGCCATTGAGCGTTCAATAGGCAACCCAAATGTAACTAGCTTTAATACACACTCACCTGCCATTGAGCGTTCAATAGGCACCCCAGGTGTAACTAGCTTTAATACACACTCACCTGCCATTGAGCGTTCAATAGGCACCCCAGGTGTAACTAGCTTGAATACACACTCACCTACCATTGAGCGTTCAATAGGCACCCCAGGTGTAACTAGCTTGAATACACACTCACCTGCCATTGAGCGTTCAATAGGCAACCCAGGTGTAACTAGCTTGAATACACACTCACCTGCCATTGAGCGTTCAATAGGCAACCCAAATGTAACTAGCTTGAATACACACTCACCTGCCATTGAGCGTTCAATAGGCAACCCAGGTGTAACTAGCTTGAATACACACTCATCTGCCATTGAGCGTTCAATAGGCAACCCAGGTGTAACTAGCTTGAATACACACTCATCTGCCATTGAGCGTTCAATAGGCAACCCAAATGTAACTAGCTTTAATACACACTCATCTGCCATTGAGCGTTCAATAGGCAACCCAGGTGTAACTAGCTTGAATACACACTCACCTGCCATTGAGCGTTCAATAGGCAACCCAGGTGTAACTAGCTTGAATACACACTCACCTGCCATTGAGCGTTCAATAGGCAACCCAAATGTAACTAGCTTTAATACACACTCATCAGCCATTGAGCGTTCAATAGACAACCCAGGTGTAACTAGCTTGAATACACACTCATCTGCCATTGAGCGTTCAATAGGCAACCCAGGTGTAACTAGCTTGAATACACACTCATCTGCCATTGAGCGTTCAATAGGCAACCCAGGTGTAACTAGCTTGAATACACACTCATCTGCCATTGAGCGTTCAATAGGCAACCCAGGTGTAACTAGCTTTAACACATACTCACCTGTCATTGAGCGTTCAATAGGCAACCCAGGTGTAACTAGCTTGAATACACACTCATCTGCCATTGAGCGTTCAATAGGCAACCCAGGTGTAACTAGCTTGAATATACACTCATCTGCCATTGAGCGTTCAATAGGCAACCCAGGTGTAACTAGCTTTAATACACACTCATCTGCCATTGAGCGTTCAATAGGCAACCCAGATGTAACTACCTTTAATACACACTCATCTGCCATTGAGCGTTCAATAGGCAACCCAGGTATAACTAGCTTGAATACACACTCATCTGCCATTGAGCGTTCAATAGGCAACCCAGGTGTAACTAGCTTGAATACACACTCATCTGCCATTGAGCGTTCAATAGGCAACCCAAATGTAACTAGCTTTAATACACACTCATCAGCCATTGAGCGTTCAATAGACAACCCAGGTGTAACTAGCTTGAATACACACTCATCTGCCATTGAGCGTTCAATAGGCAACCCAGGTGTAACTAGCTTGAATACACACTCATCTGCCATTGAGCGTTCAATAGGCAACCCAGGTGTAACTAGCTTGAATACACACTCATCTGCCATTGAGCGTTCAATAGGCAACCCAGGTGTAACTAGCTTGAATACACACTCATCTGCCATTGAGCGTTCAATAGGCAACCCAGGTGTAACTAGCTTGAATACACACTCATCTGCCATTGAGCGTTCAATAGGCAACCCAGATGTAACTAGCTTTAATACACACTCACCTGCCATTGAGCGTTCAATAGGCAACCCAGGTATAACTAGCTTGAATACACACTCACCTGCCATTGAGCGTTCAATAGGCAACCCAGATGTAACTAGCTTTAATACACACTCACCTGCCATTGAGCGTTCAATAGGCAACCCAGATGTAACTAGCTTTAATACACACTCACCTGCCACTGAGCGTTCAATAGGCAACTCAGGTGTAACTAGCTTGAATACACACTCACCTGCCATTGAGCGTTCAATAGGCAACCCAGGTGTAACTAGCTTGAATACACACTCATCTGCCATTGAGCGTTCAATAGGCAACCCAGGTGTAACTAGCTTGAATACACACTCATCTGCCATTGAGCGTTCAATAGGCAACCCAAATGTAACTAGCTTTAATACAATACACACTCACCTGTCATTGAGCGTTCAATAGGCAAGCCAGGTGTAACTAGCTTGAATACACACTCACCTGCCATTGAGCGTTCAATAGGCAACCCAGGTTTAACTAGCTTGAATACACACTCATCTGCCATTGAGCGTTCAATAGGCAACCCAAATGTAACTAGCTTTAATACACACTCATCAGCCATTGAGCGTTCAATAGACAACCCAGGTGTAACTAGCTTGAATACACACTCATCTGCCATTGAGCGTTCAATAGGCAACCCAGGTGTAACTAGCTTGAATACACACTCATCTGCCATTGAGCGTTCAATAGGCAACCCAGGTGTAACTAGCTTGAATACACACTCATCTGCCATTGAGCGTTCAATAGGCAACCCAGATGTAACTAGCTTTAATACATACTCACCTGTCATTGAGCGTTCAATAGGCAACTCAGGTGTAACTAGCTTGAATACACACTCACCTGCCATTGAGCGTTCAATAGGCAACCCAGGTGTAACTAGCTTGAATACACACTCACCTGCCATTGAGCGTTCAATAGGCAACCCAAATGTAACTAGCTTGAATACACACTCACCTGCCATTGAGCGTTCAATAGGCAACCCAGATGTAACTAGCTTTAATACACACTCATCTGCCATTGAGCGTTCAATAGGCAACCCAGGTGTAACTAGCTTGAATACACACTCATCTGCCATTGAGCGTTCAATAGGCAACCCAGATGTAACTAGCTTTAATACACACTCATCTGCTATTGAGCGTTCAATAGGCAACCCAGGTGTAACTAGCTTGAATACACACTCACCTGCCATTGAGCGTTCAATAGGCAACCCGGGTGTAACTAGCTTGAATACACACTCACCTGCCATTGAGCGTTCAATAGGCAACCCAGGTGTAACTAGCTTGAATACACACTCACCTGCCATTGAGCGTTCAATAGGCAACCCAAATGTAACTAGCTTTAATACACACTCATCAGCCATTGAGCGTTCAATAGACAACCCAGGTGTAACTAGCTTGAATACACACTCATCTGCCATTGAGCGTTCAATAGGCAACCCAGGTGTAACTAGCTTGAATACACACTCATCTGCCATTGAGCGTTCAATAGGCAACCCAGGTGTAACTAGCTTGAATACACACTCATCTGCCATTGAGCGTTCAATAGGCAACCCAGGTGTAACTAGCTTTAACACATACTCACCTGTCATTGAGCGTTCAATAGGCAACCCAGGTGTAACTAGCTTGAATACACACTCATCTGCCATTGAGCGTTCAATAGGCAACCCAGGTGTAACTAGCTTGAATATACACTCATCTGCCATTGAGCGTTCAATAGGCAACCCAGGTGTAACTAGCTTTAATACACACTCATCTGCCATTGAGCGTTCAATAGGCAACCCAGATGTAACTACCTTTAATACACACTCATCTGCCATTGAGCGTTCAATAGGCAACCCAGGTATAACTAGCTTGAATACACACTCATCTGCCATTGAGCGTTCAATAGGCAACCCAGGTGTAACTAGCTTGAATACACACTCATCTGCCATTGAGCGTTCAATAGGCAACCCAAATGTAACTAGCTTTAATACACACTCATCAGCCATTGAGCGTTCAATAGACAACCCAGGTGTAACTAGCTTGAATACACACTCATCTGCCATTGAGCGTTCAATAGGCAACCCAGGTGTAACTAGCTTGAATACACACTCATCTGCCATTGAGCGTTCAATAGGCAACCCAGGTGTAACTAGCTTGAATACACACTCATCTGCCATTGAGCGTTCAATAGGCAACCCAGGTGTAACTAGCTTTAATACACACTCACCTGCCATTGAGCGTTCAATAGGCAACCCAGGTGTAACTAGCTTGAATACACACTCATCTGCCATTGAGCGTTCAATAGGCAACCCAGGTGTAACTAGCTTGAATACACACTCATCTGCCATTGAGCGTTCAATAGGCAACCCAGGTGTAACTAGCTTGAATACACACTCATCTGCCATTGAGCGTTCAATAGGCAACCCAGGTGTAACTAGCTTGAATACACACTCATCTGCCATTGAGCGTTCAATAGGCAACCCAGATGTAACTAGCTTTAATACACACTCACCTGCCATTGAGCGTTCAATAGGCAACCCAGGTATAACTAGCTTGAATACACACTCACCTGCCATTGAGCGTTCAATAGGCAACCCAGATGTAACTAGCTTTAATACACACTCACCTGCCATTGAGCGTTCAATAGGCAACCCAGATGTAACTAGCTTTAATACACACTCACCTGCCACTGAGCGTTCAATAGGCAACTCAGGTGTA
Organism: Cepaea hortensis; assembly: GCA_963921405.1. Lineage (NCBI taxonomy): Eukaryota > Metazoa > Mollusca > Gastropoda > Stylommatophora > Helicidae > Cepaea > Cepaea hortensis. The sequence goes on from OY992893.1 coordinate 49,755,166, forward strand.
ACTAGCTTGAATACACACTCACCTGCCATTGAGCGTTCAATAGGCAACCCAGGTGTAACTAGCTTGAATACACACTCATCTGCCATTGAGCGTTCAATAGGCAACCCAGGTGTAACTAGCTTGAATACACACTCATCTGCCATTGAGCGTTCAATAGGCAACCCAAATGTAACTAGCTTTAATACAATACACACTCACCTGTCATTGAGCGTTCAATAGGCAAGCCAGGTGTAACTAGCTTGAATACACACTCACCTGCCATTGAGCGTTCAATAGGCAACCCAGGTTTAACTAGCTTGAATACACACTCATCTGCCATTGAGCGTTCAATAGGCAACCCAAATGTAACTAGCTTTAATACACACTCATCAGCCATTGAGCGTTCAATAGACAACCCAGGTGTAACTAGCTTGAATACACACTCATCTGCCATTGAGCGTTCAATAGGCAACCCAGGTGTAACTAGCTTGAATACACACTCATCTGCCATTGAGCGTTCAATAGGCAACCCAGGTGTAACTAGCTTGAATACACACTCATCTGCCATTGAGCGTTCAATGGGCAACCCAGGTGTAACTAGCTTGAATACACACTCACCTGCCATTGAGCGTTCAATAGGCAACCCAGATGTAACTAGCTTGAATACACACTCATCTGCCATTGAGCGTTCAATAGGCAACCCAGATGTAACTAGATTTAATACACACTCACCTGCCATTGAGCGTTCAATAGGCAACCCAGGTGTAACTAGCTTTAATACACACTCACCTGTCATTGAGCGTTCAATAGGCAACCCAGGTGTAACTAGCTTTAATACACACTCACCTGCCATTGAGCGTTCAATAGGCAACCCAAATGTAACTAGCTTTAATACACACTCACCTGCCATTGAGCGTTCAATAGGCACCCCAGGTGTAACTAGCTTGAATACACACTCATCTACCATTGAGCGTTCAATAGACACCCCAGGTGTAACTAGTTTGAATACACACTCATCTGCCATTGAGCGTTCAATAGGCAACCCAGGTGTAACTAGCTTGAATACACACTCATCTGCCATTGAGCGTTCAATAGGCAACCCAGGTGTAACTAGCTTGAATACACACTCATCTGCCATTGAGCGTTCAATAGGCAACCCAGGTGTAACTAGCTTGAATACACACTCATCTGCCATTGAGCGTTCAATAGGCAACCCAAATGTAACTAGCTTTAATACACACTCATCTGCCATTGAGCGTTCAATAGGCAACCCAGGTGTAACTAGCTTGAATACACACTCACCTGCCATTGAGCGTTCAATAGGCAACCCAGGTGTAACTAGCTTGAATACACACTCATCTGCCATTGAGCGTTCAATAGGCAACCCAAATGTAACTAGCTTTAATACACACTCATCAGCCATTGAGCGTTCAATAGACAACCCAGGTGTAACTAGCTTGAATACACACTCATCTGCCATTGAGCGTTCAATAGGCAACCCAGGTGTAACTAGCTTGAATACACACTCATCTGCCATTGAGCGTTCAATAGGCAACCCAGGTGTAACTAGCTTGAATACACACTCATCTGCCATTGAGCGTTCAATAGGCAACCCAGATGTAACTAGCTTTAATACATACTCACCTGTCATTGAGCGTTCAATAGGCAACCCAGGTGTAACTAGCTTGAATACACACTCATCTGCCATTGAGCGTTCAATAGGCAACCCAGGTGTAACTAGCTTGAATACACACTCATCTGCCATTGAGCGTTCAATAGGCAACCCAGGTGTAACTAGCTTGAATATACACTCATCTGCCATTGAGCGTTCAATAGGCAACCCAGGTGTAACTAGCTTTAATACACACTCATCTGCCATTGAGCGTTCAATAGGCAACCCAGAAGTAACTACCTTTAATACACACTCATCTGCCATTGAGCGTTCAATAGGCAACCCAGGTGTAACTAGCTTGAATACACACTCATCTGCCATTGAGCGTTCAATAGGCAACCCAGGTGTAACTAGCTTGAATACACACTCACCTGCCATTGAGCGTTCAATAGGCAACCCAGATGTAACTAGCTTTAATACATACTCACCTGTCATTGAGCGTTCAATAGGCAACCCAGGTGTAACTAGCTTTAATACATACTCACCTGTCATTGAGCGTTCAATAGGCAACCCAGGTGTAACTAGCTTTAATACACACTCACCTGCCATTGAGCGTTCAATAGGCAACCCAAATGTAACTAGCTTTAATACACACTCACCTGCCATTGAGCGTTCAATAGGCACCCCAGGTGTAACTAGCTTGAATACACACTCATCTACCATTGAGCGTTCAATAGACACCCCAGGTGTAACTAGCTTGAATACACACTCATCTGCCATTGAGCGTTCAATAGGCAACCCAGGTGTAACTAGCTTGAATACACACTCATCTGCCATTGAGCGTTCAATAGGCAACCCAGGTGTAACTAGCTTGAATACACACTCATCTGCCATTGAGCGTTCAATAGGCAACCCAGGTGTAACTAGCTTGAATACACACTCATCTGCCATTGAGCGTTCAATAGGCAACCCAAATGTAACTAGCTTTAATACACACTCATCTGCCATTGAGCGTTCAATAGGCAACCCAGGTGTAACTAGCTTGAATACACACTCACCTGCCATTGAGCGTTCAATAGGCAACCCAGGTGTAACTAGCTTGAATACACACTCATCTGCCATTGAGCGTTCAATAGGCAACCCAAATGTAACTAGCTTTAATACACACTCATCGGCCATTGAGCGTTCAATAGACAACCCAGGTGTAACTAGCTTGAATACACACTCATCTGCCATTGAGCGTTCAATAGGCAACCCAGGTGTAACTAGCTTGAATACACACTCATCTGCCATTGAGCGTTCAATAGGCAACCCAGGTGTAACTAGCTTGAATACACACTCTTCTGCCATTGAGCGTTCAATAGGCAACCCAGATGTAACTAGCTTTAATACATACTCACCTGTCATTGAGCGTTCAATAGGCAACCCAGGTGTAACTAGCTTGAATACACACTCATCTGCCATTGAGCGTTCAATAGGCAACCCAGGTGTAACTAGCTTGAATACACACTCATCTGCCATTGAGCGTTCAATAGGCAACCCAGGTGTAACTAGCTTGAATATACACTCATCTGCCATTGAGCGTTCAATAGGCAACCCAGGTGTAACTAGCTTTAATACACACTCATCTGCCATTGAGCGTTCAATAGGCAACCCAGATGTAACTACCTTTAATACACACTCATCTGCCATTGAGCGTTCAATAGGCAACCCAGGTGTAACTAGCTTGAATACACACTCATCTGCCATTGAGCGTTCAATAGGCAACCCAGGTGTAACTAGCTTGAATACACACTCACCTGCCATTGAGCGTTCAATAGGCAACCCAGATGTAACTAGCTTTAATACATACTCACCTGTCATTGAGCGTTCAATAGGCAACCCAGGTGTAACTAGCTTTAATACATACTCACCTGTCATTGAGCGTTCAATAGGCAACCCAGGTGTAACTAGCTTGAATACACACTCATCTGCCATTGAGCGTTCAATAGGCAACCCAGGTGTAACTAGCTTTAATACACACTCATCTGTCATTGAGCGTTCAATAGGCAACCCAGATGTAACTAGCTTTAATACACACTCACCTGCCATTGAGCGTTCAATAGGCAACCCAGGTGTAACTAGCTTGAATACACACTCATCTGCCATTGAGCGTTCAATAGGCAACCCAGATGTAACTAGCTTTAATACACACTCACCTGCCATTGAGCGTTCAATAGGCAACCCAAATGTAACTAGCTTTAATACACACTCACCTGCCATTGAGCGTTCAATAGGCAACCCAGGTGTAACTAGCTTGAATGCACACTCATCTGTCATTGAGCGTTCAATAGGCAACCCAGATGTAACTAGCTTTAATACACACTCATCTGCCATTGAGCGTTCAATAGGCAACCCAGGTGTAACTAGCTTGAATACACACTCATCTGCCATTGAGCGTTCAATAGGCAACCCAGATGTAACTAGCTTGAATACACACTCACCTGCCATTGAGCGTTCAATAGGCAACCCAAATGTAACTAGCTTTAATACACACTCACCTGCCATTGAGCGTTCAATAGGCAACCCAGGTGTAACTAGCTTGAATACACACTCATCTGTCATTGAGCGTTCAATAGGCAACCCAGATGTAACTAGCTTTAATACACACTCATCTGTCATTGAGCGTTCAATGTGCTTCTGGTTTGCTTCAAAATATGCGGTAAAGCTGATCCTGTTCGGGATTCTGAGATAGGTATCACATTTCGTTTATTTGTTCATTTTCATTTACATTGTTCTCATTTCCCCCTAATCTGTCCATTCCTCTCATTCGGTTATTCTGCCTTAATGTAGTCACTGTAGTGTATTCCCAGTGTTTATATGTTGTGTTTTGTGTATTTGTTTGCTGATGAACGCAAGCCGTCACACCGTCCTATATTTTCCGAAATTGTGTTCTGTAAACCTCCATCACTTCGTGTTATTTTATATTGTTTATATGTTTTCATTATAAAGGGTATCAACTACAACAAGTTCCGAAACGAGCCTGCCACGGGTCTGTTGTGTGCTAGGATCATCACAGTGTGTAGGTCTGAATCCACAGAGGAATAAGTGGTCAGTCTTTCCCTCTCATAGATGACGACGAGCCCTCGTCCGACCGGGCTCAGAACATTATCACCCTAGCCTCCTAATGATTACACTAACGCGCATGCTATCCTATTATGACACTGTCAAGCGTCAACAATCGTCAGGCGTTTAGAATCTACTCTGTGGCGAAGGGGTTACGGACTAAATTAGTAATCCCGCAAATTGCGTTCGATGCAGCTGCGGGCGATTTGGCAGTAGACCGCTTTACATTGTTTTCACACAATGGTATGAGTGCCGGTCGTTCAGAAAGCAATGGCAAACTACTGAACGTAGACTTGTCAAGAAACCACAAACAGCCAAAATATTATGAGGTTGACTGAGACGTCCTGTAAAGGATATGCAACCAACTTTATTATAACATGTTTTTGTGCTTAATTTGCAAGAGCGAGGTGTGTTAAATTACACTTACAAAACACGCTTTTCAGGCCTTTGTAACCAAGTGACATACATAGAAAGAAGACGCCTTACCCGCGAATCATGGCAAAAGATTCATCAGAGCCGAAGAAAGACCCTCCAGGAAGAAAGGTTACACTCTCTTTACCAGCATTGATTAGGTCTGGATCTTCCTGGCCTTTCTCAGGAAAAGGTCCCTTCAGTGGATGCAGACAACACACGTTCATTTGTCTGAGCATTCATTCTCTACATCTACAATCTTTATACAGCAGGTTTCCACGCCTACTTCAGTCATCGGGTGAGGCATAACACTGTTAACATGTGTCATCGACGATGAACTGTATTTTTCGTGGCGGACTTAAGTGTTGGGATTCTGGCAGCGGCATTATGCATAGTGTACCTATGCGGGCTGTTGGTTTGTCGTGACTCCTGTCTGTTCCTCTTTTCACAAGAGGCAGACGGGAGCATTTCGTGTGATATTCACTGGCACAGGAATGGAGCATTATGGGGCAACCCTTTGCGGTGAAGTTGGAACCACGACAAACTAACTTTGAAGACTGTGTAGATATATTTTAAACTGATACACAATTATAGCAGAAGCTGCCGGCGATGTGGCCTAGGGGCAATGAAAGCGTTTCGCAATTCTCAGACAGACCAAGTCGAGTTTGAAATCAGTCGCAAGAGATTTGAAAGCAGACCATTTTGCGTTGAGTTCGGTGGTATGAGGCGTTGGCCGTTCTGATAGCAATGGCAAACTGCTGAACGAAAACTGTATAGTAAATCACAAACAGCCAAAAAATGCTAGGGTTGATTACAACGTCCTGTAAAGAAAACGCAACTATTTTTATAGAAAGATATTTAACTCTCTCTCTCTCTCTCTCTCTCTCTCTCTCTCTCTCTCTCTCTCTCTCTCTCTCTCTCTCTCTATATATATATATATATATATATATATATATATATATATATATATATATATATATATATAAACAATTAGCAGTGTCCATAACACATGTTAAAGGACGGTGGACCAACATTTGGTGTCGAAAATTTCAAGGCGTTCGTTTTGTTTCGTGTTCTTCCAGATTATAAATTTTAAACATTCAAATTGATAGCTAAAATTGCCATTAATACAATTATTAGAAAACTGACCTTAAAAATTGTACTGGAACGTAGAGATCCACAGAAAAATAAAACTCTGCGGCAATCAAACGACACTCTTTATAACGTGTGAGGGTTAAAATTTCTTTACTATCTGATTTACCTATAATATTAATGAGACAAACCTTCCCCCCCCCCCAAAAAAAAAAAAAAAAAAACACACACACACACACACATACACAAATGAAAACTGTAAACTGTTTTGAGAAATTAGGCGTAGAGAGTCAGGTTTTTAGGTACATCGTGAGAAGAAATAAACTTGAACATTTAGTGACAAGTGGCAAAACTACTGTTACAAAAGCGCAATGGGAAAGAATTAATTAATTAATTAATTAATTCAGTAGCATGTCCTTTACAGAACCTCGCTCCATTAACAACCTTCCGGAAAACCTCTCGATCACAAGCAAGACGTCCCGTGTCCGATACACCCATCTTGAGATCATCCACCACATCCTGCGCCTATCTTCTCTTTCGCGGTCCTCTTCCTCTCTTCCCGGACATATACCCCTCCATTATTGTTCTCTCCAAACTTTCGTGGAGGGGAAAGCAGAGAGACAAAATACCTGGATAGCTTGGTCATACGGCATAGAGCCTTAATCGGTGCTATTGTGATTGTGCGAGATAGCGAAAAATATCCGCCCAGGCTTATCGGCATGGCACATGATAACACAATTCTGAGCAACCAGTAACTATGAGACTGGTTTCTTAGATTTTACTTAGTTCATCATCATCATCATGATCATCATGATGATGATCATCATCATCATCATCATGTTTCCTGCCAACTGTTATAGGCGTTCATGTCTCTCAACAGATCTCGATTCTTGGTGTTCTGGAAGAAACTAGCTGAAGAAATGAGAAAAATGACAGAGTTAAAATAGTAAACTATTGGCAGCTTGACTCATCTATGTCATCCAATGTTTGTCGTAAACTGGCTGCTGAAACTCACCAGGCCCAGAATGCCATTCTCGCTGTGTATGTGCACCTGTATGCCAGGAGCGATGAAGTTACTGGCCAGTATCGGCATTCCAATTCCAAGATTAACTGATTTATATGGGTCAAGGTTTTAGTAAATTCGAAACTGTACTTGGGACCCACAAAATAAAAAATGCGGCTGTTTTGCTACAGATGAACTATTTTATAGGGATGAACTGTTTTTATACGACTTTCTGCGTAATCCCGTTTATTCAAGTGGGGTAACGCAGCGCGCAAAGTCCTCTGTTCTCGGCGCGTTGGTGACTTGGATAAGTGAGCCGGCCGCAATGAAAGCAATGGCAAACTACTGAACGTAAAAACTTACCTAATACATTAACAGCAGCTGAAAATGCTGGTGTTGACTGCAACGTCCTGCAAGGGATATGCAACATTAAGAAGAAGAGCCGGCCGCCCAGAAATCAATGGCAAACTACTGAGCGTAATCTTGCCAAGAAATCAACAACAGCGGTAAAATGCTGGTGTTGACAATGATGTCATGTAAAGGATATGCGAAAAAAAAAACGACTATTTTATAGGGGTATGCGTTTTGGTAAATTTAAAACTGTACTTGGGACTAACATAGAATAATAACCCCCCCCCCTCCCCATAAAAAAGACTGTTTTGCTACAGGTTAACTGTTGTATAGGGATTAACTGCTGTAAAGGGGTCAAGATTTTTGGTTAGTTTAAAATTGTACTTGGGACTAAAAATAAATGTTACACTATAAACACACATTTGTTGTACAGTTGCAGCAGCACAGCGAGTCTAAAATACTCATCCGACTTTGCTTAGATTTTGGGAAGACTACGGTAGTGTTATTTTAGTGCTATGACAACGGTAGCCTTTTGCAAGATGAGAAACATACTGACCAATGAAAACAATGTCTTTTATATGGATATGAAACGTGGACAATGAACAGACAAGCTGAAAAACATCTAATGGCAGTGGCAATGTGGTTTCTGAGGAAACTGCAAGGAATACAAAACAGACAGAAAAACCACGACCGGATCCTACAAGAAGCAACTGATAACAGTAAGCTGATTACAGAAATTAGATTTATACAGTCACAATTTTCGGGCACGTTATGAGAAGGAATAAACTAGATAACATGGTGACAACTGACAAGAATGACGGGAAAAGAATAAGGGGAAGGCAGAGAAGTAAATATCTGGATGGCTTGGTCACACGACACGGTCGGGACAAGAACATTGAGCTGATCCACGATTCTGACAATATTGTGAGACGGCGAAACATGACCGTTCAAGCTTCTCGGCATGGCACATGAAGGTGATGCTGGTAAAGTTTTCCCCAAAAGCGGGCATTTCCAGTCAGCTAAAGAAAGCGGCGCAGACCGTCGTCTGTATGCCATACTAGATGACAACTGACTTTAGGATGGCTCATCACCCCTCCGAGTTTTACTTTCTCGGCTGTGATGACACCTGTAGATGACCACACAGTTTGCATGCAACGAGACTGACCGATGATTACGGCAAACGCCCACAATGACGCCTGCCTTTCAGCACCCAATGTTATCAAGTTTATGATAAGTTATAAGTTTGTTGATCACGGGAAGGCTGACACACCACAATTATAAACTTCCGGTGTCGTCGATTGCACGTCATGTCTTGGAACCCGGACATGTAATTGATAGAGACAGCGCTTTTCGCGTGTTGTTTCATACGCAAAGTAGTCGTTTATTACAGTTTGCAGAAGCCGTAATGATTCATTTACATAGGCCAATTTTGTGCCAACAGAAAGACATGATAGTCAATTTAAAATTACCATGGTAAACAACTGATATTACTGTGCGAACATGTGTATATTTCAGCTTGAACGATGTATCTAGTTATTTCACTCTACATTGTGTGACTTCTGCAATATGTAGGCAATAAATCGTACTATCTATGGTTTGTGTCTTCGTTATTCAAGTTCATGATTTTTTTTATAAATTTACATTCGGTAGTTTTCCACTGCTTTTTGAACGAAAGCCGTTAAGAAAATCACATACAGCCAATAAATGTTGGAGATGATTGCAACATCCTGTAAAGTACATGCAACCAACTATGTTAAAATCAGACATCCCGTGACGTGATCGCATATTTGCCGGAATAATTCCAGTAATAAATGAACGATAATACTCGTATAAGGCAGGTGTGTACATAAACAACGGTAACGGGTCAAGCTTCAGCTAGAGACATCTTCCCAGCAAGGATACCATACATCCCGTCCTCAAATTCACAAGCAGCTCTCTTGATGATCCTCTCGCGGATCTTGGACCTGGGGTCGCCTGACATCTCCTCGTCTCTGTCAAGGGCGTATTTCAGTTTCTGTGAAAATGAAAGGTCAAGGCTAAAGTAAAATCAGTCATTATTTTGCCTTTGCACGCTTTGAACTCTAGCGTAGTATATAAACGTGCTACTGCTTCTAGTCTACTGAGTTGATTTTTGCGTGTGCATTAACTTTCTCTACTACCAGTGTCTCTTGTCACCAGGCGAACCTACTCCGACTTCAGATGTACTTGTAATATAAGTTTCCAATGCAAGGACGAGAAGTCATCATTTTGGTCCATCAGACCGGTGTAGGGGCTGAACCCACCATATCGGCATCAGCACACCGGATGTTTAAGAGCGAGCTCTATGATAAATTCGTCCACGCTGACTTCCAAAACAATCATATTAAAGCGGCACACTTGCACGTGCTCTAACGCTTGCAGCTTAACTATTCTGTCCCAGGCAGTTAATACTTTAACTCTGCCTCTCCCAAGAAGTTGTATTCTGAAGCAAATAAATATATCAGTTTACAGGAGGTACAAAATAGTTGTTATGGACACATGAAGTTCAAACTAGCAGTTCTGATACAATGAGTTAATACAACAACCACCTGTGATAGAAGGAGGAAAAGCAAGTATATGACTTATCCCAGAGCGTATAGTGAAGTGCTAGTTACCTTAGGATCTAGTTTTTTAACTGTTCAATTTTGATATGAAGTCTTCAAATGTATGTTTGCCTGTTATATATGCATGTCATGAACATGTTATTACAACGACGACGACGACGACGACGACGACGACGACGAGGACAACAACAACAACAACAACGGCAAAACGTAAAGAAACAATCCAGGCGACAAAACAAAATACTCGGTGGTCTTTTTTGTACGCCATTTATGCCTTATCCGAAGCTATCTCACGAGTTCCGTCTTTATGCTCACCATATTATTTATGCCTTATCCGAAGCTACCCCACTCGGTTCCGTCTATATGCCCACCATATTATTCATTTCAGCCACTACTTCTCCATTCCGTGTGTTTTAGGTCTCCCTCGATTTCTTTTGCCTTGTGTATTCTAAGTGAAAGTCTTTTTAGTTATACTATTCTCAGGTTTTCTCATCGTGTGCCGTTATCCATAGCCAGCGCCATTGATTCACCTCCTAAAGTACTGTTATTTGTCTTGTTCTCTTTATGCCGCCCACGTAGGTGACTCTGTCATTCTATTTCAGTCCTATTTTGTGCAGTAGTTTGTAGTTTATTTTCAGTTTGTTGGAGGTTTTTGTTTGTGTGTCCATAATTTCTGACACAAATTGTTAATTTTTTTTTCTAATTTTGTTAGGTCTCAAGGTTCCAAACGCGACCTCATGAGGTACCAAATCAATGTGTATCATTCTGGTGACCGCCTTGATAGATATAATCAAAGAGAAAAATGTCGTGCCCTAACCTGGCTTACAATAATACATTCACACGTTTGTAACATACTGCTAACAGGAAACAGGAAATTATAGGCACCAATGCAATTTACCTCTATCCTCTTCTCTGAATGAGGAGCATGCACTACCCGATTAACATAAATATGAGGCACGTGAACGTTTTCTGGCTCAATGGTGCCTATGTCCACAATGTCTTCCACTTCAGCTACTGTAGTCCTCGCAGCTTTACACATCGGGATGTTGAAGTTTCCGGCTGACCTCCTGATGGAAGAACGATAACCGGGATTACACATTACACCAGGGGACATAAACACATCTCTATTTCTGCTGGGAGAGACCCAGGGCGTATGGGTTTGACAGGGTTGTTCAACATAACACTAGTCAACAGATTTTCAAAAGTTATTTGTGTTACAATTAAAATAAAAATTTCTGATTGATTTTGACATGCTGATTTCAAGTATTATAAAGCAATTCACCAATTGGCTCTGTTTTTTTTTTTTTAATGGTGAATTTACATTTTCCCCCCGCATATCCTTTACAGGACACCGCTGTCAACACCAGCATTTTAGCGCTGTTGTTGATTTCTTCACAAGATTACGCTCAGTAGTTTTCCATTGCTTTCTGAGCGGCCGGGTCACTTATCCCGTAAGTCACCAACGCGGCGGGAACCGCTACCAATTCTCGCGCGCTGCGTTATCCTACTTGGATAAACGGGATTACGGAAAAAGTCGTTTAATCCCTAGACCAGGGAGACCGTCTGAATTTACATTACAGTAATACAAATAATGTATGTTTGTTTAATTCTCCGGAGTGAACAGTTAGTCTTTCTACTTTAGTATTAGTTAGTTAGTTAGTCGACAGATCATCCTCATTGCACACCGAACCATTCAGTCCATAAGTGCTCGGATCCCCTCCTCAGCAAATCCCGCAGCGTGTAGCGGCTAACGACGCCAGCTCTGTGTTGGTTTATCAATCTTCTTTGGCTTCCTGCGTAGTGTTCTTGTTTGGCCACCCCTCTTTTAATTTGCTGTTCTCGCAGTCTGACCATGGTTGTAGATTCACAGTCATCACTTGGTTCCCGCAAAAGTCTTACTTCTCGTAGAGCATTCAGAATGTCAGCCTGGTCCATGGCGCGTCCGCCCTCCACAGTAGCCTCACCTGCGAGCTTGTCAGCCCGCTCATTTCCTTGTACTCCCGCATGCCCTGGCACGAAGATGAAACTAATCTTTGTCAGCCGAGACCGCTCCAGAGGCAGCAACCATTCTCTTCGGATCGACCCCTCCTCTATCCTCTTGATCATGTTCATTGGAGTCGCTAAGGAAACATGCCCTAGTGAATGTCTGTGTCTCGAGCCATGTTATTGCTTTACTTACTGCCATGACTTCCATAGTCAGGCTATTTGTGGTTTCAGTGAAAGCACCAGAGTCCTCCTTCACAATTCTCCCTCCGGCCCGAGCTGTAAAGGCCCATGAGCTTCTCACATGTCGGATGACCGACCCATCTGTGTAGATGACCGCATCACCGTCTAGCGAATTCTCGAAAATCAACGCTTGTATTTCAGCCTCCACAGCAGCCGGATTTTCTTGTCTGCATTTTCTATCTAGCTGGATGCAAACTGAAAAGGATGTGCAGAAATCTGTTGACACTTGAACCCACTCCTCGCCAGGTTCTAAGTCCTCAAGTGAACACACCTGTTGAAGAATGTCTTCGGCTTGACCCATCCACGACCGTCCTCTTTTTAACCTGCTGCCCTTCACCTTCATAATTTCACTATGCAGTGGATGTTGTGTGTTTGCGTTAACTCTGAGGTAGGCGCGTGCCCTGCAAACTTCTATTCTCTCTTCAATGGTTGGAAAATCAAGAAGGTAGCGCATCGCCCTGCATGCTGTATCTCTTGTACATCCAAGAATAATGCACATAGCTTCATTCTGTATCCTTTCCATCTTTTCTATCTGCTTACGGCTGAGAGTCAGGATTGCCATTGCATACTCCAAAACAGACATGACCAGCTCCTCGTACAGAAGACATAGATGGCGCTGCTCACAGTTTGCTGCCGCCATCACCCGCATCACAGCCAAACCCCGCTTGGCCTTTGTTATCACCTGGTCTATGTGATCATTATAAGCAAGGCTTCGATCAAACCGTATCCCCAGGTAATTCATTGCCTGCGTTCTTTCCACCGTCTCTGAACACAGCATTACAGTTGGTGTTGGAGTGTTGACAATATGATTATTCAAATATTGAGCACAACCCACTACTGGCAACGCCGATTGCATTCTGATATGAACCTAAGGCCTATCCACGTCAATATGGAAGCACTATACTCGAGTTTCGCCCTCATTTGAGCTCATCAGTAGTGCATATCCCTGACCGGATCCGGAAACAGTCCCGGATCACGCGTGTGAAGCGGGTGTGTAACCACGCGGCACACACTGGACACACCAAATTATCACAACAGAATACCACAACGCTACCCATCGTAGGCTATGCTCGCTACGATGGGTAGCGTTGTGGTATTCTGTTGTGATAATTTGGTGTGTCCAGTGTGTGCCGCGTGGTTACACACCCGCTTCACACGCGTGATCCGGGACTGTTTCCGGATCCGGTCAGGGATATGCACTACTGATGAGCTCAAATTAGGGCGAAACTCGAGTATAGTGCTTCCATATTGACGTGGATAGGCCTTAGGTTCATATCAGAATGCAATCGGCGTTGCCAGTAGTGGGTTGTGCTCAATATTTAAATTTCAAATCCCGAAACAACCACATAATCAATATGATTATTCAACGAGAACCAAGTCACTGTTGCCTTTGTTGGGTTGACCATTGCCCCAGCTTCATCACACCAAGTACTTATGCGTGTGAGTTCGGTTTGTAGTTCCACAGCAACCTACTCTCTATCCTTACCCTGACGATACACTAAAACATCATCGGCATATGACAATGTCCTGATAGGTCCAGTGATCTGCTCACTGGTGATTCTCACTGTGTAGGCGTTGAACAGTACCGGAGATAATCGTGATCCCTGTGGTAGGCCAGGATATATTGTTGTTGGTTCCGAAGTCCAACTGCCACATCTAAAAACTACTTTCCGTTGGAAGAGGGCTGCAGCGATCCAACTAAGGAGGTATGGACTTACTTTTAGTTCAAGAAGCTGAAGCATTAAAAAAATTCAATGGTACTCTGTTGTATGCGTCCTCAAGATCAATCGCTGCAGTAAAGGTTTCAATGCCTGAGTGGAAACCTTCATAGACATCATGGGCAAAGACTGCTGCATTGGTCCAGGTTTCTCTTTTTGGGCGGTACCCACCCAGGGTAGGTGGGAAAACACCTTGCCTCTCTAGCTGGCTTGATATTTTCCTGGCAATTACCTTCTCCAGCAGCTTGCCTATTGTATTCTGCATGGTTATAATTTGATATCCCTGAATTTTTGTGTGGTCTTTGTCAGGCTTCGGCAAGGGAATCAGATAGCTGTGTAACCACTCCTCCTTGATGCTAGCACTCTCTATACTGTTGTTGTACATGTCTGCTAGTTTCTCTAGCTCATTGTCGGTACACCTATTGATGTCGTCGTATCTTATGCCATCAGGCCCTGGACCGCTGTTTTTTGATCGTCGAAGTACAGCCTTGATTTCTTTCACTGTCACTGTGTCTTCATCCGAAGTGTTCTGGGCCTTGCACCTGTCTGAGGTGACCTCCTTGGCCAGATTTCGGCCTCCCATGTCTGTCTGGTTGCTCTGCTCTAGATAGCGTTCAAAGAGGGCTTTGCCCTTGTCCTCGTCAGTCCTCTGCCAGATGAGGTCAGCACCTTGGAAGTCAGAAATGCTCTTATTCTTGACTACACCACTCATGCTTTTATGTAGTCGCCAGAACAATTTCAGTGACTTGTCTGTGCTTACTCTTTGACACACCTCTGCCCATTTTTCGCTTTTAACCACCTTGACCAGTTTTTTGAAATGGCTTACTTTTGTGTGCATCTCTCTTTCTAAGTGCATGCAGGGACTAGGATGACCAGCTCTGTTCTTCTTGGCATTCTGCCATCTCCTTACAGCACTACGCTTATCCACCCAAGTCTTCTCCACCTCGAAATTCCACCAAGGTGGCTGCTCGCAGCTTTTTTTCCTGCCCTGAAGCTTTCTGCGCTTGTCACGTCTTATTTTACTCACCACATCTTGCCCTGTACTGTCATACTGGAAATTCTTTACGTTTAGCTTGTGCTGCCTGGTTCTGCCTTTCTCCACCAATATGCTGCAAGGGTGGTGGTCGCTGCCGTGGTGTCCTAGGATATCCCATCTACACACTGTAGTGAGTGAAGGTGAAACCAGCGCTAGATCAATAGCACTGTCCTCATCGCCTGGACGGCTTGCTGTCCTGGTGACACAGCCACTGTTGATACAAACCAGGTCAATGGTTTCAAGTGCAGTCTCGAGCTCCTCCCCCTGTGTATTGGAGGAAATGTTTCCCCATGATCTGCCTTTAGCGTTGAAGTCGCCACAGAAAATAACATTTCTCTCGTGACCTAATATGCCACTTAAGCACTGCCACTTCTGGGCGTCCATACTCGCATTGAGGGCATACACATTAACCAACACGAATGGTATAGTGGAATGAACTCTCAACGCCTGTATTTGTATATCGTCACTGTCCCAACTGGACATGTCTAGCTCTGACGCCACCATGCTGTCGCGAACGAGAATCGCCATTCCCAGATGTCGTCTGTTGTAGAAACATTTGAAGCCGGCAATTCGGAGGAGCTGATCGCCCAGTCTCATCTCCTGGAGCGCTACAATATCGTTCCTGTAAACCAGGGTTTCTAAAACAGAGCCCCGTTGTTTTACGCTGGCGCAGTTCCAATACAGAATACGGATATTCCTGAGTCCTAGACGGTGACACTTGAGTCTAAAGCAGTGTTTCCCAACGTGGGGCCCACGCCCCACAGGGGGGCAATTTGACTGTTTAGGGGGGCAATTCGAAAATGGAAGAAATCGGCTGAATATAACAAAACGGAGAGACTTGAGACTGAAGTTAACTAAATTGGAAGCTGACATAAGATCTCTTTGCAGCAAGCATCAAGCGCAAGGATCTCACTAAATTTAAATAATAAATAATTACTAATAATTAAAATAATATAGAAAAATCTTTCATTAAAATTATTTTGTACTTGAATTTCAGTTCTCCATTATATGTTTTGAAAATTTACTTACTGTGTTTGCTCAATAATTACCTAGTGATTTCTTCCTAAAACCTATCATTCAAGTTTCTTTAGTGAACATTTCAATTTTTGAATATTAAAAATAATGTATATGTTGAGGGGGGGGGGGGCATGGGGCGGGAGAGGGGGGAAATATGAATTTTAGAAAGGCTTAAGTGGGGCGTGGTACAAAAAAGGTTGGGAAACACTGGTCTAAAGGGTCTTAAACCACCACGCTTACCTTGCTTCTTTATGCCTGCGCGGCATCCACGCCGCCTCGTTATGTTGACTGTTAATACTTTAGTATTATAAAATAGTAGTTACATACTCAATTAATTGATATTTCAATATAAAATTATATAAAAAATAAAAACATTATTTTAAGTTCATATATAATGTTTTTAAAAGGCACATTTGAACCCATTCCGTTCTTTCGCAGACGCTGTTTAAGCTCTCTTTGCTGGCTTCTTGTTGTCAATCGATGAGATGTACCTTGTCACAGTTCAACAGTAAACAGCAAGCATTGAAGGGCCTTGATACCCCTTCTCCATAGCAGCAATGTCCTGGTGAAATCGTTCACCATGGTCATCACTGACAGCTCCATAGTTTGACGTAAAGAAATCCAGATGAGAATCCAGAAAATGAATTTTCAAAGATATGTTGCAGCCAAGACTCTTATACTTCAGAAGGAGATTTTCTACAATCTCAGTGTAATTATCACATCTGCTGTTTCCAAGGAAATTGTCCACCACTGACTTAAATGCTAGCCATGCTGCTTTTTCCTTCCCATGCAACATGCAAATTATCACATCTGCTGTTTCCAAGGAAATTGTCCACCACTGACTTAAATGCTAGCCATGCTGCTTTTTCCTTCCCATGCAACATGCAAAGAAACTCACCATCATGAAGAAGTTTTCGAATGTGCGGACCAACAAATACTCCCACTCTTATTTTAGCTTCACTCAGTATTGGACATTTTCTGATAAGGTATTTGAAAGCCTCATCTGTTTTCTCCATTGCCTTTACAAAATTTTTAATGAGACCCAGCTTAATGTGCAAGGGTGGCAATAAAATCTTGCTGGTGTCACAAGTGCTAGGTTTTCAACGTTCTTACTGCCAGGCTGCTATGAGTGCCTGATTGGCCAATGTCTTCTGGTGTAATGGTCAATTCGTGCACGGCTATCCCACTCACAGAGAAAGCAACAGTACTTGGTGTATTCACCCTGTAGTCCAAGGAAAAGAGCGACCACTATTGAGACCGGACGCCCGTGTGTATTGTTGCACACGTAAAAACTCCCTCGGCAGTTGGAAATCGAAAAAGAGTCGCCTAACGGCGCTGCCCGTGCAAAATTTCAAGTTACAAATCTACCCAAAGTATTTTAGGATCCTCGCCGGTGCTAGGGACTTCGTGCACTGAGCTGAGATTCTCCGGACTCAAGCTTGAGTTGGGAGTAGAACGGAGCACTTATGGGTTACACCCGTGTGCCGTGATGTTAATCCATCGACTAAACTAAACTAAACAGTTGTGTCAAATGTATAAATTGACCGTAATTAAATAAACAAGTAGCATATATCTTGACAATTAGAGCCAATCAACATTGTTAATGCCATTTTCGTTTTCAGCACACCAAACTTAGTTAAGATCAGATATTTTCATATCCGGTACATTTTGGTTGTTGACTAGTGCAATTATAATGATAGGGGGTGGGGTGGCTAAGAGGAGCGACTTCCGATTCTAAATCAAGAGAAGACTAGGATTGATTTGGTTTGTAAAGAATCAGTTTCATTGCACATGAATATATACTTACGTGCTTCTTTCTGTCGTCCATCTCCCCTCCTCCCCTTTCCCAAATAGATCACACCAAGAGAGTCGTATCACAATATGCAAACTCCGTGGCACCAGCAAGGATCCAGATCCATGGATAAAAGAATTACACGCACATACACATACACACAGACTAACACACACACACACACACCACACCACCACACCACACCTACACACGCACACACACACACCACCACCACCACACCTACACACGCACACACATATATTTTCCCCAAGAAACAGATGAAATCTGTAAATTAATTAGAGAGATTATAGGTGGACTGTCATGATTGTATGGGATTACCATGAGTAGAGATGAACATGAAAACTTACTGGCGATTGGTAAACTTGATAACAAAAAACCAAATGGAAGACAAACAGGAAGAGGTAAACACTTGTAGGTACTGGCCACATGGCATATTTAAGTTAGTTGTAAATCCTTTACAGGACGTCGCAGTCAACCCCAGCATTTTTGGCAGTTTGTGATCTCTTGGCAAGTTTACGGTCAGTAGTTTGCCATTGCTTTATGAACGCCCGGTACCCATGCCATTTCATAAAAACTTAACGCAAGGCGGTCTGCTGCCAAACCGCCCGCAGCTGTGTTTCGAACGCGGTATGCGGGATTACGATCTGCGTCCGTAGATCATTCACCACGGAGCGGGCATTGCATAATCGAAACAAAAACAAAGAACTAATCAGAGACTGGTGATCGTGTGAGACGGGGAACTATGACCACTCGCGTCTATCGCCACAGGGCGAGTCAATAAGTAAGTCACACCGTTCTGTGGGATGGCAGATAAATGTAGTTAGTGTTATCTACAGGTGTCATTAGGTAACAGCAACATCGAACTTTATATTCCGTTCGTCAGGTGGCGCTAGGTGTCTCATGCGCATGCGCAGCGCATAAACACAATGATGACTGTACTTACGGAAGGTAAAACCAAAGAGCAACGTGCTGTTGTGCGTTTTTTGTGTGTGTGTGAACAAACTGACTGCCTGCAAAGGACATTCATAAGGAAATGCTTATTGTTTATACTGAGGACGAATCATGGGTACATCACTACCAGCCCGAATCAAAGCGTACTTCAATGCAATGGGAACATCCTTCTTCGCCTTGTGTCCAAAAATTTAAGGTTACGCCATCAGCAGGGAAGGTTGTGCTGACAGCGTTCTGGGATTGTCAAGGAGTGCTTTTAACCAACTTCAAGAAGAAAGGTGACAATGTGAATTCTGAATCGTGCTGTGAAGTTCTATCTATGCTTCATGATGCAATTCGAAGAAAACGTCCAGGACTGCTGACTAGAGGAGTGTTGCTTCTTCATGACAATGCCAGACCACGTACGGCTCGATTAACTCAGGAGAAAATTAACCAACTAAGGTGGGAAGTTCTGTAACATCCAGCTTACAGCAGCGACTTAGCCCCTAGCGATTTCCACCTTTTTTGGTCCACTGAAAACCCACATTGGCGGGAGACATTTCGTGAATGACGTCGAAGTTGAATGTGAAGTGAAAAAGTGGTTTAGAAAACAGAGCATGCAGTTCTATGCAGCCTGTTTGGGAGGACTGATAAAACGATGGGATAAGTGCATCAATGTTAGTGGAAATAATGTTGAAAAATAAGGGGACAATGTATGTATAAAATAAACTGGTTTCAAGTTGTTATCATATTTTGTTATTTTTCTACAGGCATTTGTGACTTACTTATTGACTTCCCCTCGTATATGGTCATAGCAGACACCAGATTTTCGAATCAATATTCACCTAAACAACAACTATTCCAGACACGATCCTCTGTGCAAGCATTATCATCATCGTCATCATCATCATCATCATCACCATCATCATGTGTCATGCTGATAAGCGTGGTCGGTCATGTTTCGCCATCTCACTCGATTAGCAGAGTCGTGGATCAGCTCAGTGTTCTTGTCTCGACCATGCCACATGGCCAAGCCATTCGGGTATTTACTTCTCTGCCTTCTTATTGTTATCTTCCCCTCGATCTTGCCAGTTGTCACCAAGTTCTCTAAATTATTTCTTCTCATAACGTAACCAAAAAATGTTGACTGTGTATGTCTAATTGCTCTAATCAGTTTACGATTTTTATTTGTTTCTTGTAGGACTTGGTCATTGGTTTTTCTGCCTGTCAACATGGTTTGGTCATGTTATAAGAAGGAATAAATTGGAGAACTTGGTTACAACTGGCAAGATCGAGTGGAAGAGAATAAGGGTAAGGCAGAGAAGTAAATAATGTCATTCTTCTTCTTCTTCAGCGTTCCGAGCCATTGAGGTTCTTTGCTGCAGATACAATCCGTCTCCATTCGTCTCTCTGGTGGACCTTCTCTTGCCAGTCGTTGATTCCAAGTGCTTGTAGGTCTGTACATGTATTATCTCTCCACCGCCTTCTTGGTCTACCTCGGGGTCTACGGTCATTTATTTCCTGAGTGTAAGCGAGTTTTGTTTCCCTATTATCTTCCATTCTTTCTATATGCCCCAGCCATTGTAGTCTATTAGCCTTCATCATACCAGTGATTAGCGGGGACTTAAACAGATCATAAATGTCTTTGTTACTTCTTCTTTTCCACTCTCCACTTTGTGTATCCCTAATGGGTCCAAAGATGCGTCTTAAAATTTTGTTCTCAAAGGTTTGTAACAAGGCTTCGTCTCCTTTCGTTGTACTCCAGGTTTCAGAGCCATACAGCACAACTGGTCTGATCAGTGTTTTGTATATTGTGATTTTGGTGTTACGTGATAGTGCCTTTGATTTTAGTAGATGTTGTAGTGCATAGTATATCTTATTTCCAGAGTTGATTCTAGTTTGTATTTCTTCCCTTATGATGTTGGAGCAGTTGAAGATTGTACCCAGGTATTTGTATGTTTCCGTTCTTTTAATGGTCATATTATCTATTTGTATGTGGCCAGAGTTTTAGCCATTCCGTCTCTTGAAATTACCATATATTCTGTCTTATCTTGGTTGATAACCAGCCCCATCTGTTGGGCTTTTTCCTTTAAGTGAGTTAATATTTCTAATGTCTTTTGTTCACTTTGCCATATAATATCTATATCATCTGCATAACCAAGCAGCTTGGATGTTCCTCCAATATCACATTCCTCCTTTACCTTCCTTACAACTTTCTCTAGAGCCAGATTGAAGAGTAGCGGCGATAGTGCATCACCCTGTTTCAAGCCAGATGTTATTTGGAAGGGGTCTGATTTCCTGCCTTTATATGTTACTATATTATAAGTATCTTCCATGCATAGTTTGGTCATGTTAATTAACTTCCTTGGTATTCCAAATTCCTGCATAACATTCCATAGACTATTCCTATGGACACTATCATAAGCCTTTTTAAAATCCACAAAAATGTTATGGAGATCTCTTTTATATTCCTAATGTTTCTCGGCTATTTGTCGTAAGATAAATATCTGATCTATTGTTGATCTGTTTTGTCTAAAACCCGCCTGGTAGTCACCTAATATGTCTTCTGAATATGGTTTTAGTCTATTTAGTAATACTGCGGATAGTATCTTATAGCTTGTGGACAGTAGTGATATTCCTCTATAATTTCCACATTGGAACTTGTCTCCTTTCTTAAAGATAGGTATCAATAATGACTCTTTCCAGTCATGGGGTAATTCTTCTGTCCTCCAGATTTTTATTATTAGTTCGTATAGCTTTAGATGTAATGCATGGCCACCTGCCTTTATAAATTCAGCAGCAATTCCATCAGTCCCAGTTGCCTTATTGTTTTTAAGTCGTGTGATTACATATAGGATTTCTTCAAATGTAGGTTCTTCAATTTGTGGTTCGCATGTTAGAACCTCTTCCTGTGGGAAAATGTGACTTGGAGCTTCACAATTTAGTAATTCAATAAAATATTCTTTCCATGTGTTGCACATTTCCTCATTGGTATTTATCATATTCCCATTTTGTCTTTTAAACCATATGTGTTTTGTTGTTGCCCTCGTTTCATTGACTTCAGTTCTTTAAAAAATTTTCTGGATTCACTTTTCTGGTGATTAGTTTCCATATCTTTGATTATATTACTCATATATTCTCGCTTCTGCTGTCTGACTATTTTTGTAGCCTCTTTACATTCATTTCTATAATGCTCTTCCTTTTGGATGTTATTGATGTCATTTAACCATACATGTCTGGCATTCTTCTTCCTAATGACTGCTTCTTCACATTTTTGATTGAACCATCTGTTCTTTCTATGCGTGGTAAATAATGTCATTACTCTTATAAAATAACCGGTCATTTCCTCTCCAGTAACTTTAACTTTCAAACAAAACCGGCTGATTTTAACACTTACTAACACAGTCTATGTGGCTCTGGAGTAATGTAATAACTACAGATTTAATCTGAACTATAGCAATGGCAAACTACTGAACGTAAACTTGCCAAGAGATTAAAACAGCAAAAAAAAAAAAAAAAAAAAAGGCGGTGTTGACTGCAGTGTCCTGTAAAGGATATACAACTAACTTTTAATCTGAACTAAAAGGCATTTAGCAATTCTATTCCTCAGATTTCGTAAATTAAGAATTAATATATATATATATATATATATATATATATATATATATATATATATATATATATATATATATATATATATATATATATATATATATTTGGTTGAAAATGTGCATTCTTCAGTGAATATGTATAGAAGTACAGGGTGTATTTGTAATGACTGTGTAGTGTTTGAAAATACTGCCGGTCCAAGTTTTGTATTCACCCACTGTAAAGTTCATGCAACATAATAGGTAATTACAAAACTTGGAACGGCAATATTTTCAAACACCGCACAGTCATTAAAAATACATCATGAAAGAAGTAGCGACCAGATAACGCCCTATACAAGAGAACAATTGAAAGCTATAGAATTATCCTTTTGCACACTTTAAGACGCGTTGAGCACACGGTGCTAGACCCATACTTTTATAGACACATCTACACTCTGTGGCAGATGTGGTCGGTGTCACGGCCGGCCGCGTTTACATCCTTGGATATTCGTGGTACACATGTTAGGAGGGGCCACCCGACCTGGGAACCACGTCAATTTATAAACATCCCCGCAATTCTCAAGAATACCTGAAAATCAAGTTCCCAGCCTTGTCTGCTTTCCATGCCTTAACCAAAGCGAAATTCCCTGTAATGGCCTCTTCTAAGACACATTCCACACCTCCGAAAACTCTTTCCTGAAAAAATAAACAATTCAGAACAAAATATTAAAACAATATCAGATTCAATGTCAGGCCTTAGTCAGATATGAATGTCTTATCGTATAACAGTAGACGGTACTACCTGCTTTCTGGTAGCGCCGAATTTGGGCGGTGCTCACCAAACCCGACACTCCACATTGTGCCAACGGCTTCGGGCGGAGGAGTGCAATTGGGAGTGTCAGCAACCTACTTGCGACAGGTAATTCAGGACTCCCAACTTTTGCACGACACGAATCAATAACTCGTGTGGTTTACAAAAGGATACATTTTTATTTAGAGCTATTTACACACAAGCTCTGCGAGCGGAATACTTCATGGATAATCAACAACATGGTATGTTTCACAGATGCATTGAAGAGGTGAAAATAATGATACTATTAACTAATTGGAATCTAAAGCCTAGCTAACACTATTGCTGATAAACTATATAAGGTTCTTAGTGAACACGTCTGTTCTCTATCAGTCCTTGTCCCAGTCTGCCCACGCTTCTGGTTGCGCGTTGAACCACGGACATTCAGTCCTCCGTGCGCTGGCGAGTTTGCGTGCGTAGAGTCCTAACACGCTTGGTCAGTTAACTCAAGTAACTGGTATTCTCCAGTTACTCGTCGAGAGGCGAGTTCCCTATACTCTTAGGAAACCCTCGCTCATACGCACTCAATGACCTCTTAGTTGACACGAGTGTGTCCTGTTGTCAAGCTAAATATAGTGCCTGTGTCTCTCCTGTCTGGTGTTCTCTGTATAGCTCCGTCTTAACTCTCTAAGCTCCTGTGTAGACCTTTGACACGCTCCTCTTCTCTGTGTGTAGTGTTACAACCGTTTAACTCCTGTATGTAACACGTATTGGTCACTGAAAAATTGGCTGTCCAATTTTGTCAAAGATATCATCAGTTTACGTATCTCTTCTGGGGATAGAACAAATTCTCTTCTCTGCCTTTTCACACTGTTATATTGATTCACTCGGCTAATTGAGTAGTGCATCACATCATTATAGTTGGATATACCTCTATTATATTCTTGGGAATTGTATTGATCCGGAACCGTTGTCTTATGAATTATGTCCTGGCTTCCGTCGTTTGACCCTATGTCCTTTGACTTCTGCCCGTTGACTTATGTCTCGACCTGTCCTCAACTTGCCCAAAATGACAACCCGCTACAAGTTGTCTCTGTTACGAGAACAACACATGAGCATAAATGTTCATGTTCCCCTATAATATCAGTACCAACTCGTATGCTCTATGTTCTACTCTTCACCTTTAAACTTCCGTTTGTGAAGAAATATTTGCAATGTTACATTTAGGTTTTTTAAAGAAGTTATTGTGTCCCCTGTTTTGAGTTAATGTTCTTTGAAACAAATAGTGACTGCAAATTTTATGTGTTTGTTTTCCTGTTTGTTTGGGTGTTATTCAATAAACTACAATGTAATTACCTTGCTAACATGTGTATGCGTTTTTATTCTACAAGTATGTTTTCCTTCGAGCGCCGTAAATCGGATTATTGTGGCTATAAATGTCGGTTACTTTTATTTATGACCACAATTTCGTTTTAAGATGCTCAAAGTACTTTCTCTATTTACTACTACTATTTCTAAAGTAAAGCAGTTACACACTTAAAACTGAACAACACATTGGTTACACAGATTGACACAGACAAGTCATACCAAGACGATTTGCGCGGAGTAAAAAAAAAATTCCGCTAAATCTCTCTCTCTCTCTCTCTCTCTCTCTCTCTCTCTCTCTCTCTCTCTCTCTCTCACACACACACACACTCAATGTTTACTTTGTCTTCATTCACTCCTCTCCTATTATACATCTTTCGTTCCATACTTTCATACCATACTTATGTTAAAACATTCATTCGTCTTTAAAATATGGTTCATGATAATACATAAATGAACATTACATATATACAATAAATGATTGGCTGAATCGCACAAGTTTTTCACGCCACATGACTGTGCTATGTCTTTGTACGCGTCATATCTATACAAAATATTATACACGTTTATGATGATGGTTTGTTACCGATCATATGAAACTAACTAATCTAAATAAGTTATAGTGATTTCGTGTGCTGTGCTAACTTAACCTAAGGGAAATAACCTAATTAATTAACTACATTTAAGCAAAGTGGGTTAGTTACCTTATAGTAATATTGGTAAATGAAATGATATTAATTTTGCAATGATTGGGTTAGTTTAGAAATGATATTTTAAGCAAATTGATATATAAATGATTATGTTTACATGGTGATGTGATAAAGTAATGTATATTAATTGGATTTCTAACGTAGGTGTTAATCTAAATGAGGTTTTTACGTAAATGTTAGTGACTTATACCTATGAACTAACATAAATAATGTCATATATTTAATTGAACATTTGCAATACAATTATAAATATACACAATGAGGTTATGCGCACTGTTTTAAAAAAAAACAAACAATGTACTATACATATCACAATTATATATGACTACACTAACGTCGTCCTGTGCGGTGTAATGTTCGAGCACTGTTCCTTGTAGACTAGTGTAATAACATAGTTCAATTCACCACAGTCTTATATGCTCTCCTTTCAGGATAGTGGTATATATAAAGTTCCCTACTAGTTTCTGTAGGTTCACGTCTAACACTCAATTATTGCTTATCTACGTGTTAGCGGTATAGAAATATCACTAATGTGCCTGTTCATTTACTCATAATGGCACTGTTTATCTTCCACAGTTTAGTCGACTGGCGATATTAACGCACTTCAAAGTGTAAGTTTTTATCACACACACGGCACTGATTTCATTCATAACTACAGTGTCACTGTTTCTGGTGATAAATCTTCGCTCTTCTCCTGTACTTCAGGTATCTCTATATTTGAAGGTCTACTTAAAATGTCTGCCAAAGAGTTTAATGATCCCTTCAAATTTTGGATTGTAAAGGCATAGTTGGCCAATATTAAGGACCATCTGTAGATCCTGTTATTTTGCGGGATACCAGACTGCATTACCGCCAGAGGAGAGTTGTCGGACTGGATTACAAACTCTGTACCTGCCAAAAACCTATGCAGTTTTCTCGCACAATAGATTACGCTGAGACACTCCAATTCAGAAGCTGAGTATCTTGATTCAGCAGGGCTGATTTTACGGCTTACATACATCACAGGGTGGAACCTGCCGTCGTAAAACTGGCCTAATATACCAGATATGGAAATCGCACTTGCGTCTATGCGGAGAAAATAGGTAAGATTTTGATTAGGTAAACGCAAGATAGGTGGTACACTGAATAAATATTTCAACTTTGATAATGAGCCAATTACCTTTGCATCTTGCACATCTAATTTAGCCGAAGCTTTCAAAATATTTGAAAAAACACTGGTGATTTCCGCCAGATTGGGAATAAATTTACTATAATAGTTTACAAGACCAAGTAGACTTCGGACCTGTTTCTTGGTCTTTGGCATAGTCAAATTCAGAATTTTCGTGACTATTTTCTCGTCGGTTCTGAGTTGGCCTCTACAGATGGTATGGCCTAGGAAGTCAATTTCCTCCATGCCCAACTCTACCTTAGTTGGTTTGACGGTAAGACCGAATAATCGTAGCCTGTCGAAGACATGTCGAAGTTTCAGTAGGTGTGATGTCCAGTCTTCAGTATGAACACATATGTCATCTATGTATGTAGAAGTATTGGTCACCCCGTGGAGAAGATCTCTAGTAAGACGTACAAAAGTGGCAGGAGCTTTACGAAGGCCAAAAGGGAGAAAGCGCCATTCATAGAGCCCTAGAGGTGTAGAAAAAGCTGTCAAAGGAATTGAATTTTCTTCCATCGGAACTTGCCAGTAACCTCGAGTGAGGTCGAGTTTGGAAAATATACGAGATGTAGACATATCTAGGATCAAATCTTCGCATGCTGGAATTGGCTCAGCATCGATCTTTGTCACTCTGTTTAAACGTCGAAAATCGACACAGAGGCGAATTGTTGAGTCCTTTTTTGGTGACAAGAACGATAGGAAAGGAATATTCTGACTGTGATCTTTGAATTATTCCACTCGACTCAAGAGATAGTATTTCTTTGTCGAGATTTGCCCTATAATTTAGAGGGATGGAATAAGGTCGACTTTTGATAGGGGTGTTATCAGTCAGAATGATGGAATGCTCTATTCTGTCTGTCTTTCCTGGGATGTCGGAGAAAATGTCCTTGTATTCTGTCACCAAATCTATCATCTGTCGTCGTTGCTCGTCCGTAAGTTTGGTTTCTATCCGTATGCTATCGATGGTCCCAGTCGTGTCTACTGTCGGGACTGGTAATTCTATTCCGTCGTCATCTGTCTGGTTAAGTACTGTTGTGGTATTAGCTGCATGTGCTGTTACCTGGCTAAGTGTATTTGCGATGTCACTGTCGTGTGTCGCCCTACCTAGTGTAGTTGTGTTGTGTACGTCTGTCGTCCGATTGACTGGTGTGGGTGCATTTTGTTCGTCTGTCGGTAGTTCCTGTCGTGAGAAATAGGGTTTCAGCATGTTGATATGAAATATCTTTAATTTTCCCTTCATAGATATTTCATAGTCGACATCTGATATTTTACGTTCGACGTTGAATGGCCCTTGCCAAGATGTTAGTAACAAATTACGTTTATCTGGTAGTAAAAGCAGAACTTTCTGATTCGGTTCTAGGTGTATTGTTTTAGCACCCTTATTTGCATTATCACACTCAAATGGTCTCGATGCCAATAATGACCGTTGAACTTCGGCCGTCACATGCTTACCCTTTCTTACAAGATGTTGACACATAGTACATGAACGACAGAATTTTTTTTATATCAGAACAGAATTTAGGCCAGTAGAAGTGTGACAAAATTCTGGCTCTGGTTTTGTCATAGGCCAAATGTCCAGCAAACGGTGACTCATGTGCGATTATCAGCACAGTTTGTCGGTATGTTACAGGTAACAACGTTTGCTGAATTTCATGGTTATTATTTGTGTAATAACGCATGAGAATCCCGTTGTGTATTCTAAAATACCAAGATGCATTTTTGGTCACTTTCGCTCGCTCACCTAACAATTTAAAATAAGGTGCGATAGTTTGGCCTCGATAAATTATTGTCGAGTATTATTGTTAGTAGCACCGCAAGGTGTTAACAGCTGTAACATCTCGTTTTGCAGGTCAGTGTAGTGTGTTTGCGTTTCTGACCTTGTTACAGCATTAGCCAGGTTCGTTTCTTTCCAGGCTAATATATCATCGTCAGTACATTTCTTTAATGAGTCTAAACATCCTAAAATAAGATCCGTGCAAGGGTCTTGCAGGATTGCGCACGTAAATGTGCCGGTAAGGAACGGGGTATTTATATGCGCTTTTGCCAGTGGGTATTTCTCAATTGTTCCGGAGAAAGTACGGCATTTGACAAATTCACCCGTGTAATCTTCTGGTTTCACCAGTTCTTTTCTCAGGCCAAGTAAAGTGCTCCCGCTGTCCAGTAAACAATGGCATGGATGGTTATTTACCAGTGCATCGTAGAACTTCAATTTACCTCTGGAGGCATTAGCTGCGCTAGTATCTTCGATGGGATATGGAATAACGTGACCACATTTTAATTTCCCATCCGCATGAAACCTGTTACATGTATCACATTTATTGAAATCAAGTATATCAGTAACTACTGCCACACTTTCACACACCTTCTCTGGTAGCACATTCTCAAGTTCAGAGTCTATCACACTATCATCGTCAGATGACGTATCGATGAGCATAGCATTGTTTGCCTTCATCCTTTGCCTGCCCAGACACTTTGCAGAATAGTGTCCATAGCTCGAACAAAAATAACATTTGATAGCACGTTTGAACGAGTTTCTTCTATTTTCTTGCTTCTTTATGACTGTTTCTAAATGAGATGGATATGCTGGGTTCTTATCGCACATAGAATAAGTGGGATGATGTAAATTGCAATATCCACAACGTGGAGGTTTTTGATATGGCTGGTCTTTCTTACGATACTCTTTTTGCCTATACGATCTATTAGGTTAGTTTTTCACAAAGGCAGTGATCTAAGTATCATGGATGGTGGTTTTAAAGATATCACGATTTGCAGAAAAGTAAGCAGACCCACGTTTTTCTAGCTCTTGAATGGACTCTATGTCTGCCTGTTGGAGGAACTTTGCAAACGGGGTAGGGAACGTGGATATTAACTTGTCCATTACCATTAGATCTTGCAGTTTATCGAAGTTTTCCCCCACTTTTGCCGCTTTAAGCCATTTGTTAAATGTACTTTGCACGTTAGAGACGTAATCTAGGAAGGTTTCAGTAGGTTTGGGTTTTAATTGTGAGTATTGAATCTGATACCCTGGAGCGTCAAGTAAGAAGTGTTGCATGATTCTATCGTGGATGTATTGATAGTCACTCCTGAGTTCTGTAGGTATTGATTCTATCACTTTTAATGGCTCACCACTGAGATTTCTCATGTAGATCATTGCCCAATCGTTCAAAGGTATTTTATGAGTCTTAAGTTGAAACTCTATATTCTCCGTCCATGCAGAAATGGAATCGCCTACGCTGTATGGCTTGATAAGGCCTTTATATTTGGAAAATTTATTTTGCTCCTCCTGGCTCTTTTGTTTACTAGAAGCTATTTGAATGTTTGACTCTATCTCTAACTCTTTCATCTTTAATTTTGTCTGTGACTCTACCTCAATCTGCTTCTGTTTCGTCTGCGACTCTACCTCAATCTGCTTTTGTTTGGTAGCTTCCTCTGCTTCTTTCATCTCTTTTTGATGTTGTCTTTCTAATGCTCTTTCATCTCTATCTAGAGCGGCTTTTCTCTCTGTTTCTTCCTTGTATTTTTGATCAACCCATTTCTCTAATACTTCTCCAGTATGGCCTAATGCTTTGCCTGCCTGGATGCACTCATTTAACGATGCCATTTTATGATTTTATGTTATTTTACCACAATAATAATATTTCAATTTCACACAATAGTTGTACAGTTATATGTTAGTTATTTACATTGTCACTGAAAATAAAGATGCATCGTTAAAATGGTCAGTATCAAAATTATTCGAAAATGTACACATCTAATCGGTTGGAAAAACTTGCACTTGGGATGTTCCACCGCTGACTTCTGTACACAAAAATGATTGACTTGATTGGAGAACTGAAGCTTCTGTTTAGTAGAGCATCAATAATTAGCAAACATGTATATACTACAAACACATGTTCATCTTTCATGCGGCTGATCAATAACAAATGTGATTTGCATAATGATAATGATGTTAATGAATGAATGGTATGATAGTATCAATGATTGTCATGATTTGTAAGATGCTTTGTCATACGAGTGTCACTGTCATCTTGTCTTCACTTTCCTTCTGGTTGGTATAACTACGCTCTATAGATTCCGTTTAGTAGCTAATATACTCTTAAATGTGATGAATGTTGACATTGATGGATGTATCACACAAAATGAAATGTACGATGGTGTGCTGGATAACTTTGCAACATATTTGTACATATTCATTTAACCAAATTCATCAACATTTGCTATCACTTTTCACAGAATTACACAATTTCTAAATTATTTTCTTTTAATTGTGGCTCAAGCTCCACACATATTACTTTTTAAAGTATTTTGGTGTTCATTTTCGAAAAACAATCTATTTCAAACATTCTCTAATAAATAATTCACGTTTGGATAACTCTAACACCACAAAATAAATTTTAGCGACTTTAGACGTTGGTTCAGAAACTTCTGACACCAAATGGGTCCTGCCTGTCAGCAACCTACTTGCGACAGGTAATTCAGGACTCCCTACTTTTTCACGACACGAATCAATAACTCGTGTGGTTTACAAAAGGATACATTTTTATTTAGAGCTATTTACACACAAGCTCTGCGAGCGGAATACTTCATGGATAATCAACAACATGGTATGTTTCACAGATGCATTGAAGAGGTGAAAATAATGATACTATTAACTAATTGGAATCTAAAGCCTAGCTAACACTATTGCTGATAAACTATATAAGGTTCCTAGTGAACACGTCTGTTCTCTATCAGTCCTTGTCCCAGTCTGCCCACGCTTCTGGTTGCGCGTTGAACCACGGACATTCAGTCCTCCGTGCGCTGGCGAGTTTGCGTGCGTAGAGTCCTAGCACGCTTGGTCAGTTAACTCAAGTAACTGGTATTCTCCAGTTACTCGTCGAGAGGCGAGTTCCCTATACTCTTGGGAAACCCTCGCTCATACGCACTCAATGACCTCTTAGTTGACACGAGTGTGTCCTGTTGTCAAGCTAAATATAGTGCCTGTGTCTCTCCTGTCTGGTGTTCTTTGTATAGCTCCGTCTTAACTCTCTAAGCTCCTGTGTAGATCTTTGACAGGGAGGGTACAAGCCTTACCCTGGTTCGAGGAAACGCAACCTAAAGACTAAATGTCATGGCCAGGCAGACCAGGTCCTAAGCCTTGGCCGGCAACTGGTCTAGGGTGGAAGCTCCGACAGGCGGACAGTTAGAGCATTGCTTTGCTGATCCTGCAGCTTGTCTTGTTCCAGAAGTATTGGTGTTACCTTTCCTCTGGAGTAAATTAGACAGACCGAGAAGGGGATCATGCTGAATGGGCAACACATGGTCTCTAAATTCAGCCCAGGCTTTTGTGTTATGGAGAGGTATAACTCCATTTTACAAAGTATCGTCTGTCAAGACTGCATAGTGCCAGTCATCAGATTCATACATTTACAAACAAGGGAGAGAAGAAATGTGCGCACATATTAGTATTAAAAAGTTATTATATCCCTTCATTTAGCAAAGAAACCCACGTCGCCAAAGCTGCAGCTTTCTTATTATAATAATTCGATACACAGAATATCATGCAAGGATGTGCCTTGCCGTCTGGCGTGGGCGATCAAGCTTCTTCCCAAATTGCGATCTCCGACAGCAAGCATCAATTTATGTCTTGACTTTTTTCCATGCCATGATACAAAACTGTTAGGAATTTTCTCTCGCTTTCCTCCATTACCTCTCTTTATACAAATCTTTCAGGCTGTCACATGTTCCAGTTTTTGTCTTCTCATAATGTAGCAAAAATTATGACTGTCTCTGTCTGATATTTGTGATATGCTGTCTTTCCCACTTATCCTCCCTCAAAATGTCCAGATTGCTTAGTTTGACCGTTCAATGAAATTTCAGCATTCTTCTATAAAACCACAGGTTTTGCACAGGTTCTCTATATGTATCTTGCATGGTTGCTTCTTCGTGAAATATTTCCATCCCCTGTCCGGCAAATCCTGGGCATCCTAATAATATGTGGTGTTTTTATTCTAGTGTCCTGCAACAGCATGTGATCACATCTTTGACACCCATCTAACGAAGATGTGCTCTGAGTCCACAGTGTTCTGTTGTGAGTCTGCAGATCCTGGTCTGCCCATCTCTGTGTATCTTGTCGGTGCTGTCATGCCCTGGTCCGTAATCTTGTTTTGTTTTCTCCACTTCGCTATAATAGTCTATTTTAGGTGTGTCTTTGCCTCTTTAGAGCTCGGAGGGGATCCTTGCCGCTACTACAGAGTTCGTGCACCGTGGTGAGGGTCTCCTTGTGTAAATCTTTAGGAGTTGACTGGAGTACTTACAGGTGTATTTATGTGCAATCAATGTGGTCGGTCTTCCTGGCCAAGGAGTTAACGACATTGTTCGTAATCCTGTATATCCACGTGGGGAAAACAGCAGCTGCGAGAATCGGCAGCGGTTCGCACCGCGCTGGTAACTTACGGGGGTATGTGAGCCGGTCGTTCAGAAAGCAATGGCAAACAACTGAACGTAAAACTTTCCTAGTACATTAACAGCAGCTGAAAATGTTGATGTTGACTGCAAAGTCCTATGAGGGATATGCAAATTTTAAAAAAAATATGATTCTTAACCAAAACCAAAACTAAAGTTGAGGACAGAAGGACCTATAGAAGTTCATCAGCTTTTGGCAAGATATTGTTCGTTATTTCCGTTTCCTACCGTCAGTACAACCACCACGACTGCAACCACCACCATCTTCACCACCATAACCACCACTAACACCATCACCACCACAACCACCACTACACCTATACCCAGTATTATTGTTTCTATATGTTTCTGGGGTTATTATATCTGTAACTTGTCACAAGTGAGGGCTTACGTGGAAGCTGCGGGAATTTAGTTTTATAGAAGACCGGCTAATGAAACTAGAACATTATATACAATAATAAGACAGAGACAAACAGCTTTCTTCGGTCATGTGATGAGAAGAGAGGCATTGGAGAACATCGTAACAACTGGAAAGATCGAGGGGAAGAGAGGCAGAGGTAGACCAAGAGAAGTGATGCTGGATGGATTGAGACGGTGGCATGGAGGAATATCAGCAGCAGAGTTGATCCAGAAAACCAAAGACCGAGATCTATGGAGAGCCATGAACGCCTACGCCAGCCGGCACGGCACTTAATGATGATGATGAGAAGACCGACGAGAAACCCGTAGACAGATAGAAAGAGTAATGAAGTTGACAGAAGTTAACTCACACAGAGAACTGGTTACTTAACTCACACAGAGAACTGGTTACTTAACTCACACAGAGAACTGGTTACTTAACTCACACAGAGAACTGGTTACTTAACTCACACAGAGAACTGGTTACTCACACAGAGAACTGGTTACTCGCATCGTACGAAGAGAGTCCACATTCTTTGGGCATGTCACGAGAAGAGGGAGGTTGGAATATGTCGCCACAATGAAAAGACTGGAGTTGACGAGAGGGAGGGAGAGACCAAGATAAAAGGTGTTGTATAGTTCGACGTCATGAAGGTGGGATACTCGTCACATGACTGATCGATCGCTGATTGGTCTATAAAAGTATGGTGCTAGCACCATGTATGAAATGGGCCACAAGTGGGTAAACGAGTCCTTGAACTTTACTTACAACAGTCTAGCTTTGTGACACTCATGAGCTTAGTCAATCAATCAATCAATCAGGTGCCTTCTCCGCAATGAAGGTTGGCTGCAATGGATCTCCAACATTGCCTGTCTCTCGCCTTGACTGTACATTCTGTCAGGCTGATGTTCGTCCATCTCTTGATGTTATCCTCCCACTTGTATCGTTGTCTACCTCTTCCTCGCTTGCCCTCAACCTTGCCTTCCAGTACGGTTTTTATAAGAGTATCATGTCTTTTAACGTGGACAAAATATTTCACTTGCCTCCTCTTTATTTCTTTCATCAACTCTCTCTTCATTCCTAGTTTTTCTAGAACCTCTGCATTTGATTGTTTTTGTTTCGATGAAATACGACCTATTCGTCTGTATATCCATATCTAAAGGGCTTCTATGCGACTTTCTAGTTGCTTGTTCAATGTTCAGGCTTCCGCGCCATACAGTACAGGAAATTAATTCGATGCTTTCCCCTTAGCATCCACATCTCTGAACGAGACTTTGTTAGTTGCATATCCTTTACAGGAAGTAGCAGTCAACTACCGCATTTTTTGGCTGTTTGTGATCTCTTGGCAACTATACGTTCAGTAGTTTGCCATTACTTTCTGAACGACAGATAATCATACAAGTTTCTTTTAAAAAAAACAACGCAAGGCAGTCTGCTGCCAAATCGCTTGCAGCTGTCTTGCGGACGCGGTATGCGGAAATTACGAACTGCGTCCACAGAGCCGATAAAGAGACTTACATTCTATAAATAGTCTAATGACAGCTTAAAGTGAGTAGGTTTAGAACCTGTGCTACAATGGGGGATAAAAGGCTGAAGAACGCTAGAAGAAAACATTCATGTACGGATAGCTATTCTAATAATAATTTTAAGTAGCTTAACTTAATATGGGAGCTGCGGCCGCGAAGTGGCTAGGCGCTTGTCTGTCGCACCAATGGTCGCGGATTCGAGCCACATCGGGAAGGTTTCAAATGTTTA
Organism: Cepaea hortensis; assembly: GCA_963921405.1. Classification (NCBI taxonomy): domain Eukaryota; kingdom Metazoa; phylum Mollusca; class Gastropoda; order Stylommatophora; family Helicidae; genus Cepaea; species Cepaea hortensis. The sequence continues at coordinate 49,790,245 of OY992893.1, forward strand.
ACATTGACCTGCTCCCAGGTCGACCCAGCCTAAAATGATACAAAGAAATGGTTTGGGAAATAAAGGCCATCGGCGTGTCACCGACCACATGACCCACCGAGTACCATTTGGCCTTATAAAATTATGGGTCTAGTCTAGCACAATATGCCCAAAACGCGCTTTAGGCGTGTGTGAACGGGACATTTACGTCTGTACAATGTAACATTGACTTAGGCAACCATACCTCCTTAGGCTTGCTGCCTACCGCCACTTTAGCATCGGGACCATATCTGATTGGTTCCCCGCCTAGATGTACAAGAGATCCGAACCCAGTTGGAGTGTAGAAAGCAGGGATTCCTGCACCTGCCGCCCGAATTCTCTCCGCGAGAGAACCCTGTGGACACACATACACACAAAATTTTAATATTAAAAAGATAAAGCGGTTAATAGGCAGAGAATCCACTTCATTGCATCGGGCTATATCCCACAGGACTCGGTCTTATTGCCGCAGAGGGGACTGCCGAAAATTCCACAGAGAAGGATCTAAGTAGAATCAACCACAACCCCCAGTGTCACCGAAAAGATTGCACTCGTGAATCGAATGACGGAATCCGAAAACGAATCCACTACACCCCCCCCCCTCCCCTCCCATAGCGTGAGGCAAGCGGCTTGACCATTTCGCCACGGAGACCCTCCCCCTTACACGTATGCTGGACACGAAATCGCCCACACGATTTTTGTTAACATTTGCACAATGGGGTTCACTTGCCAACCTTACATGTGCACTAGTAATGAGAATCACCGCCACTGTCATGTAAGCTGGCATTAATTTTGTAAAAAGGTCAAGAGAGTCCTGCAGATGACATCACAGAAAAGACAAAATATACGCTGTCACAGTATGAGTAACAATATGATCACTTTACAAATTACAAATGTCTGAAAGCGGAGGTGTGTTCTGTGATCCGTTTTCTTTATGTTAACATTGATTTGAGAAAATATAAACATAAAAGCTCACGATGTTGTCTGTTATTCTTCGTGTTATTTTATATTTTGCTTACATAAAAAAATACATCTACTTTTATTTAATGCAGGAAAGATAACAGCTCTACATAGAGGCAACAGCCGTAGGCGCAGGGGTTTGTGTAGGAAAGTAAGTAAGTAAATCCCCCAAAACAGTATGTAAAAAAGAAAGGGGGAAAACCGTATGAAAGGCGAAATAAAAACCATTTATTAGTGCATTTAAATCCGTTTCTTTTCCCAGAATAATTATAGTTTTTCCGTGTTCACGCGTTTCAGACCAAAATAATTGCGTTATGTTTTATTAGTCTGTTTCTACCTTCTGTTGGAATATACTACTTGTCTATTTCTATTTCTTGTGGATTTTATTCATTCAAGATCATTATCTATTTAGTTTCATAAAGCCTCTTTTCTCAGTTCCTTGTCAAGGGAATTACACTAATAGTCATCATAGTAATTAGTTTTACCACTTCTGTATGTCATGTCACATTGTTCCGTCTGTAATCTGGCATGAAATAATGTTTTTTTTTTTTTTTAATTTTAAACATTTCACCCATTCATAAAATGAGCTTGGGCACTGTGACTGTAATTAACTCGATGGCCATAGGTTGAGTCTGCATCGGGGCGGATCCACTTGTATAAGGGACGTTCACTTGAAACTCGTTCCAATGGCTTTATTACAAAAGCATGAAAGAAACCTTAAAAAGTGTGGTAGAATTAAACAAAGCATTCATTTTGAAAGAATTATGCACCATGGGTTGGTCAGAAGAAGTCGCCGTAGGCATTCAGGCAAGCATCCCATTGCTTAGGTATGCAGAGAATGCCGTCCGCAAAAAAGGATTGTGGTTGCTACTAAACGGAGTGTTTACCGCGTTCATTACGTCTGCATCTGTGTGAAATCGTTGCCCCTTGAGTTATTTTTTTTTTAGAGGTCCGAACAAATGAAAATCACATGGTGACAAATCAGGAATACAGGCTGGATGTTACAGAATTTGCCACTTCTTCTTTGCTAATGCTTCCTGCACAATCTTTGCGCCACGCAGACGAGCATTATCGTGCAACAAAATCACACCGTGAGAAAGCATGGCGGGTAAGTTATTCGTGATGGCTTTTTGCAGCTTGTCTAGTGTTTCCAAGTAGTTTGTAGAGTTGATGTTGAGACCAGGTTCTTTAAAGTCGGCCAACAATAGCCCTTTATGGTAAAAAAAATGCGCTCAGCATAACATTACCAGCGGAAACCTGTAACTTGAATTTTTTGGCTTTTGGTGATCCAGCATGCTTCCATTGCATGCTCTCTCTTTTGCTGCTCGGCTCAGAGTGGTGACACCATGATTAATCGCCTGCCACTATACGGAAGAGAAATGCATCACCATCCACTCTATAATGCAGCAAGTGGTTCAATTACCATCCCACGCGTTACTCTTTTTGGTGGTCGGTCAACATCCGTGGTACCCACTGTGAACACACCTTCCAATATTGCAGTTTCTTACGAACGACCTTTTGAATTGTCCCAATTGACACATCACATTCTTTCGCTAGCGAATGTATGCTTCGACTGTGACAAGACCGCCGGGGCTTGGTCTGGTTTGCCACGATAGATACTATCCCCTGCCTTTGCTCCAACCACCTCAATAGCACTCTACATCTACCAGGCCCCACACAAGCCGGGACAGCTTAACCTTCCCTCCCTCACCTAGGGTTCCAAACCCCAAGGGGGCTCGGACCAGACACCAGTCATATCACTGCACAAAGTCATAGCTAAGAGAACAAAAATTTAATTCTGAACTACGTCAACCACAACACAGAGAAGGATGGCTGAAAGCCAGACTAGAAGAACTATGTACAAGATCAAAGACGCAGATGAGTATTCATCATGGAGGCGGACGATAGCTCGTGCGGTTGTCCAGTCGTGGTAGCGACTCACCCAGGCTCCTCCAGTGGACTGGAACTCCAAGGTCTGCTGCCTCTCCAAAGTTCCCTCTTCACACAGAGAACCAAGCAAGGGCTGATCAAGCGCAGTACCACTGCCTGACTGACACGGCACTGATGAACAAGGATCCTTCCTTGCTGTCGTACTATTTCCCTCGTCACACTCCTGATGAAGTCTGGGCCGACCCTATAACATTAGCGGTCTCCCACTTGCAGAAAAAGTACAGGTAGCACCGTCTCAAAATACACAAGAGCCAGGTCACTCTTCTATCTCATAGGTGACCCACACACTGATATGTCACTTACCATATGAGCGGTTGCTCCACCTGAACACACAATGTCACTGGTAAAGTCTATCAGGTGACTAAACACTTCACCTTATTTCCATGTCCTGGGACAAATAGACCTTCACACAGTATCATGTAACTACCCTGATCAATGGGTAGTAATCACAACCTAGCATACACTGTCAACAGTTCATCACGATCGCATGAGGTAGCTCCCTACCTTCACAAACATTGTCAACAGTTCATCACGTTGGCATGAGGTAGCTCCCTACCTTAACAAACCTTTCACTCTGGTGTTTCCACCAATGTTGTAATCAATGTCCTAGTTCACTGGACCACATGTTGGCTTCATAAAGGTAACCAATGTAAAAACACTATTTAAGCATCAACTGATACATGGTGTCCCATAACCCAGCCGGGCCAGAAGCATATAACACAGGTCATGGTGACCGGTAACAATGATCACTTCGCTCAACTTGAAAGGTCACTACCTTGCAATTACCAAGGTTTACACAGAGACTGAATGTCACTAGTGCTTCACTGGCTTGAATCACCAGACGTTTCAGTGTTGGATCCTCTCAGGATCGGATGACACTCGTCGGACTCTTGACGGAGGTCCTAACCTAGACCTACCGACTTATTCAGCACTCAGCTCCTTCCAACATTGATCTCGCAGAATCAGACAACCACTCCCAGTATGGCCTCAATCAACTTCTGGATAGGCACTGGAATGAGTGGGCCCATAGAGCTCATGGTGCAGCTCTTGAATCTTCTTCTGTATAGTAATAACAGATCCTGAAACACGGAGAGGTTGGTGTGAGTACTCAACTACAACAAAGACTACCAGCATCTCCACCCTGTCACCTGCCTCTCAGACATTCCTCATGTCTACCAACATGAGTATGAAATCATCACATCATAGATCTACTTAGTCACTATAATATATAGGCATAATGATGGTAGAAAAAGCAATAGCACACCTGTTCAGTCAAGTAACACTTCTGGGCTACATATAACCCCTAGCACCAGAGTCGACTGTATGACTCTGTCAAGCATCCTTCGCCTGGTGCCAGTCCAATCCGGTTTCATCTTCCATCATCAATCAACATATACACTTACTTTCCTTTCAGTGTAGGGATTACTGTATCGAGAAGGTGTCCAGCCGGACATCTCCTTCCTGACAGACTCATCAATGCATCAATCCCTTAACCCATGGACTGATGAATTACACACATTAATAACTATATGTCCATAATGAATTATACTCCTGATAATTCCTTACTATAGCATTAACTAATGAGAACTCATGACGTGTTACACTTAAATAACAAAATCATATCACAGCCATAGTGTCAGGTCTGGGATCCCTGCCCCAGATCCTGAGTTGCCCTTGTATTCACTGACTATCTTTCAGGTCAGTCTTACCTGTGCCGGTCGAGCACAGCTGTGGTGGCCATCCACCATTACACTTTCCCACAGCTACTGTGGGTCCCGTGTACCTTGTCCCGTGACGACTTAAGTCACGTCATCCAATGTAGCAAACCTCCAGACTCCACTACCAAACTCTGGCTCCACCTTTTTTTGGGGGGGGGGGGATTATGCCCCTCATATACTACTACTTCACGGCAGTACTCCAAGTACTCCATGAACCGAGTCAGGGTTCCAGAAGAGTAGAATATTAGAGACAGAAACGGTTAGGTTCAAACCTCGATCTATCTAGACACCTCGGCCTCGAATTACGGAGTGCCGCATCACCCTCGATCGGGTATGTTCATTCATCGGATATGCACGATTGCATTGGGTCGGACCTATTACCGATCGGGTTGGGGTTACCGGCCTACCTCCCGCTGCCTAGACACACGTAAGATGGAACACGCACGGTCATCCTAGCGGACGGACATGACAACAAGCAGTTACAATAGTATCATGAATACTTCTTATCAACTGTTATCCTACCGATGCAACACCATTCGGCTTACGCGGAATAACACTGCTATCTGCACACAGCAAATACACCACTGCTGATTTCACCTTGATTCCTCGAAACATCACCATCACTGGTAGCACAATTAAGTTACCATTCTAATGTCCCGAAGCACATTACACATCTCTAATAATAAGCTCTACCTTATCATTTACAGCGTCTAGCATGTTGATGTAATGACTGACAAACTGTCGCCTTGCCTGCGTAATTAATAAACCAAACCCGTAACTGCTACACACTGTAAAGCACATCGTTCGGCCTATTTTATTTACACACCACTCGCTGTGGAATACGGCTTGTTCCGTCAGGTAACACATTACATTGCTGATCGATAAAGCCTACTTAAATATGCAAACCGCCAACTGTAACGGATAATTCTACGCGACAACTCAATTTTGCGACGGCAATTAATTCATTCCGGGAACTCAGCACGGCATCACGACAACAATTAAATAATAGAATAAGTACTCAACTAACCTGTGATTGAAGAATCACAACCTTGACTGCAGATGTCCGCACTGGCCGCGAATATTGACATCAAAATTACATCAGCCTGTTGGCTGCGATCTGTCTACGCTGAGGTTTGGTGGGCGACTGCTCACGACAAAGTCAGTGCGCCTTCCTCTCGCCTACACGGGCCGCGTGACTTTCATGATTCATGAAGAAAACCAGAGTCACGATAAGTTCCACCAACCCGTGCTGCATGAAGCACTCGTGAACTTAGAGATCTCTACCCCGTACGCACTTGAGGGAACATTCTAGATTTCTCTATAAATAACTAGAATAGCTCCGCCCCGCACTACTTTTTTGATGGGTAATCCCCTATTAATTGATATTAATTCAAGGGAGACCAACGCATCGCACTCCCTTCAAAGGGATATTATGCAGAGATCTGCCGATCTTTATCCGTTTCGTCACATCGACAACGGTTCATCTGTACTGCTGCATCAATTTTGTTTTTCTGTTGCAACAATATGCGCTTGACCCGGCCGTCGAGGATCTGTCGCGAACTGACGTCCTTTCCGAAACATTCGTACCCAGTCTGTCACTGTTGTTTTCGGCATACATTTGTTACCGTACGTTGCCTGCATTCTTCGATGAATGTCCACTGGTCGACATCCTTCAAATGAAAGAAACCGAATCACCGCTCTTTGAGCTTCTTTGGGCGGATTTTGGATCAATTCGGCCATTTTCTCAACGGTCAGAAACAGAACCCATGCATCATGTGACGATAAGCTTTTATTCATTGGTCAGTACTTAATCACATGACTATGACATGATCATGTTCAACGTACGCAATTACGCGCGGTGCGGCACGAACGGATTTCAAATGAACGCCTTTTAGAAAAATTAACCTGGCCTACAGCCTAAAATCGGTACATGGAAATGTCTTGAGGATTAAAGACGCTGTCAATTGGTCTAAACACAAAATACGATTCCAGCACTATATGCTCAATACGCTTTAAGAAATCTAAATCAGTCCTATACTTACTTTTCACTTGCTACAAGACGAAAGCTCCTCCGCGCGAGTAAAAAGGGCTCTTCATTGTTTTTTTTCTTTTAAATCCCCTTTTAACTGTCTGCACGTTTCTGAAGTATTGGATGCTTTCTGCATGTACACTGGTTGGTGGGCTGGGGTTACCAGTGTTAGGATGATGCAATGATTGTCGTTGGTTCACTGACACTTGGGAAAGTCGTTGCCGAGAGGTTATGGTGGCCTTCTCAGGCTCAAAAGGCACTGAGTTCGATCTCTACACAAGGCTGGGAATTCTCCCGAAAATCATTCCACTGGTATCTAATGATATTGCACACAGCCCTGATCTCCTGTGTCACAATCCTGTGTAACCGCTAGAAATGGCCGTAGATGTGTCTAGGGTATATTTGTGTCAATACTATGTCGGACGACTGATCAAAAACTAGTAGTCACTTGAGAATACTGGTTTTCACACACCAATATATTTATTAATAAACACGATAAAGCACACTCTTCCAGGAACTGTCAGATACCAACAAACATATTTCTTTCGCGCTACTTCGGAATTCTATACTGTCTTCTACAGGCCGTTATATTTTTGTGAAATAAACTATTATGTAGGAGTGTCCATTAGTCTGACGGTAACTAACTACACTGTGTATGTACTTTGGGCCAAGTTACTCCTCCACGTGCCCAGCTCTAACTCCCGGGCCAAGTTTCCCTAAACTTGCCCGACTCTTAATTCCCCGACCAGACTGTCACCTCTCTATATATTTGACCATTTATACCCTCTGTGAGAATTCAATTAAATCTTTATCAATTCACCGCGGGTTCCCACTGAACTTAGCTACATTACATTTTGGATTTCCCATTTGTTACCTGTTCCCTTAACCCTTAATAGCTTGTCCGTGATTAACGGTGACACCAGTTTGTAATACAATCCTATCTGTCCTGGGACTATCCCGTTTTGCTGGACGTTTTCGGTAACCTTCTCGACCCCACACCTGCACACTTGCACCGTCCTTTTGACCGATCTCACGCTCGTCACATCTTGCATAGTCAGACTGGATACTTAGCTTTCTCCAATAAGGGCAAGTTGTTCACGTTAAAATTCCAAAGCAGTTAGAAATCGCGAAGAGTAGGCATCAAGGCCGCAGCCCTGGCAAAATTGTTAGGAAAAGGTACACCTACCCCTGGGTATATAGAGTCCGTTATTTTTCATGGAATCTGTCTAGAGAAAGAAAACCTTACCAAATGCATGCCGGAGTCTGAAACACTGACCTTGGAGCTTCATAACTATGTGAGACACACTCCCCTCGAAAGAGGAACGGAAAAGAGGAAGTAGAAAGTTCACTGAACATTCAACACTCGTGTCATGTTCATCCAGCAGTCTCTGAACACGAGATGAGAACTGGCCATAGATTATAAGTGAGTTCACTTAGTGAATCATGTTATAACTGTATCAAGATAGAAGTGAGTTCACTTAGTGAATCATGCTATAACTGTATCAAGATAGAAGTGAGTTCACATAGTGAATCATGTTATAACTGTATCAAGATAGAAGTGAGTTCACTTAGTGAATCATGTTATAACAGTATCAAGATAGAAGTGAGGTCACATAGTGAATCATGTTATAACTGTATCAAGATAGAAGTGAGTTCACTTAGTGAATCATGCTATAACTGTATCAATATAGAAGTGAGTTCACTTAGTGAATCATGCTATAACTGTATCAAGATAGAAGTGAGTTCACTTAGTGAATCATGTTATAACTGTATCAAGATAGAAGTGAGGTCACATAGTGAATCATGTTATAACTGTATCAAGATAGAAGTGAGTTCACTTAGTGAATCATGCTATAACTGTATCAAGATAGAAGTGAGTTCACATAGTGAATCATGTTATAACTGTATCAAGATAGAAGTGAGTTCACTTAGTGAATCATGTTATAACTGTATCAAGATAGAAGTGAGGTCACATAGTGAATCATGTTATAACTGTATCAAAATAGAAGTGAGTTCACTTAGTGAATCATGCTATAACTGTATCAAGATAGAAGTGAGTTCACTTAGTGAATCATGCTATAACTGTATCAAGATAGAAGTGAGTTCACTTAGTGAATCATGTTATAACTGTATCAAGATAGAAGTGAGGTCACATAGTGAATCATGTTATAACTGTATCAAGATAGAAGTGAGTTCACTTAGTGAATCATGCTATAACTGTATCAATATAGAAGTGAGTTCACATAGTGAATCATGTTATAACTGTATCAAAATAGAAGTGAGTTCACTTAGTGAATTATGTTATAACTGTATCTAGATAGAAGTGAGTTCACTTACTGAATCATGTTGTAAATGTATCAAGATAGAAGTGAGTTCACATAGTGAATCGTGTTATAACTGTATCTAGATAGAAGTGAGTTCACTTTGTGAATCATGTTATAACTGTATCAAGATAGAAGTGAGTTCACATAGTGAATCATGTTATAACTGTATCTAGATAGAAGTGAGTTCACTTAGTGAATCATGTTATAACTGTATCAAGATAGAAGTGAGTTCACATAGTGAATCATGTTATAACTGTATCAAGATAGAAGTGAGTTCACATAGTGAATCATGTTATAACTGTATCAAGATAGAAGTGAGTTCATTTAGTGAATCATGTTATAACTGTATCAAGATAGAAGTGAGTTCACATAGTGAATCATGTTATAACTGTATCAAGATAGAAGTGAGTTCACTTAGTGAATCATGTTATAACTGTATCTAGATAACAGCTGGTTCTGTGGCGAAGGGCCGACGGAAGCAATTCGTAATTCCACACACCGCCTTCGAAACACAGCCGCAGGCGACTGGGCAGCTTGACCGCGTCGCGATGATTTTCATAAAATAGTAAGAGTGTCGGTCGTTCAGAAATCAATGGCAAACTATTGAACATAAACTTGCCAAGAAATTACAAACAGCCAAGAAAATGCCGGGGTTAACTGCGACGTCATGTAAAGGATCGCAACTAACTTTTCAGATAACACACCTCAGACAGAAGGATGTATGCACAGTTTTCTAGAACAATCTGCTTACCTGCGGCACAAGAACGACTTCCAGCTCACCGTTGAGATACTGATCCTCGAATTCATGGTTCTCTCCGACATAAGAAGCTACCATACGTTTGACCTGCAATCCACAGTTTTACAGTGAAAGTAAACATCTCATCGTGTGACAGGTTCTCGGCAGAAAGTCGCCTTGAGTTAGCAATAGCATTGGAGGTAATCCACGATTTTTAGCTAATGACCTCGTAATAGCAGATAAAGATGGTCACACCGTGAAGCTAACGACCTCACAATAGCAGGTGAGGCTGGCCGCACCGGGCAGCTAAGTTAGTTGCATATCCTTTACAGGACGTAGCGGTCAACCCCAGCATTTTTTGGCTGTTCGTGATTCCTGGGCAAGTTTACGTTCAGTAGTTTGCCATTGCTTTATGAACGACCGGCACCCATACCATTTCATAAAAAAAAACCAACATAGCTGTGTTTTGAAGGCGGGTATACGGGATTACGAACTGCACCCTTAACCCTTTCACCACGGAGCAAGCACTGTGTAGCCAACGGCCATCTAATAGCAGGTGGGGAATGTCCCAAAGTTTAGCTAATGACCTCGCATCTGTAGATGGGAAAAGCCCCACCATGAAGCTAATTACCGCAGTAAGAGATGCTTGTAGCCAATGACCGCGCAATAGCAGGTGCAAATGGTCTCCACATGTAGCTAAAGACCTCGCAATAGCAGATGAGGATCCCCTTCCGTATAGCTATCGACCTCGCAATAGCAGATGAGGATCCCCTTCCGTATAGTTATCGACCTCGCAATAGCAGATGAGGATCCCCTTCCGTATAGCTATCGACCTCGCAATAGCAGATGAGGATCCCCTTCCGTATAGCTATCGACCTCGCAATAGCAGATGAGGATCCCCTTCCGTATAGCTATCGACCTCGCAATAGCAGATGAGGATCCCCTTCCGTATAGCTATCGACCTCGCAATAGCAGGTGAGAGTGGTCTCCATATGTAGCTAATGACCTTTCAATAGCAGGTGAGAGTGGTCTCCATATCTAGCTAATGACCTTTCAATAGCAGGTGAGAGTGGTCTCCATATGTAGCTAATGACCTTTCAATAGCAGGTGAGAGTGGTCTCCATATGTAGCTAATGACCTTTCAATAGCAGGTGAGAGTGGTCTCCATGTGTAGCTAATGACCTTTCAATAGCAGGTGAGAGTGGTCTCCATATGTAGCTAATGACCTTTCAATAGCAGGTGAGAGTGGTCTCCATGTGTAGCTAATGACCTTTCAATAGCAGGTGAGAGTGGTCTCCATATGTAGCTAATGACCTTTCAATAGCAGGTGAGAGTGGTCTCCATGTGTAACTAATGACCTTTCAATAGCAGGTGAAGACAGTGCCAACGTTTGGAGAACAACCTTGCAATATGAACAATCAGCGTCTTTATTCTTTGATTTCTGCAGGACTTTTCTCAAGTGCGGTGACGCAGATTCTTCATTGTAATCACAATAAAATGTAAAATGAAAATGTATTCATTCATTCAGTAGCATGTCATTTGCAGAACCTCGCTACCATAACAACATACCTGAAAACTTCTCGGTCATAAGCAAGATGTCCCAAGTCCGTTACACCCATCTGGAGATCGTCTGTCACATTCTGCACCCATTTTCTCTTTAGCCTTCCCTTCCTCTCTTCCTGGGCAGATACCCCTCCATTATTGTTCTCTCAAAACTTTATGACGTTTCAAATGACCAAAATATTTTAATTTTCATTGTTTTATCGTTGTTAATAGCCAAGCTTCTTCAATATTCAGATCTTGTTGTATGGATGCATTTGTTCTTTTTTGTATCCAAGATATTCTTAGAACCCGTCTATAACATTTATATTCAAAGGCATTTATGCGCTATTCAGCTTGTTTAGTAACTGTTCAGGTCTCACAGGCCTATGTTGCAATGGGAAAGGTGTATGCTCTTAAAAATCTAATACTTGTAGGTCTGTCTGTCCCACGCCATAATTGATTCTGTTGTTTTAGTTTTTGAAGAGCAATAGATATTCCTCATTTAATTACTTTCATTCTGTCACCAATGTTGGTAATTAATGACCCAAAATATTCGAAGTTTCCCACAACCTCCAATGTTTCCTCATTAACACATATTTCATTCTCCATATTAGTTTTATCTAAATACATTATCTTTGTTTTTGTCATGTTAAGATATAAGCTGTAATATTTTCACTATTCTTTTGGGTTGATGTTGTTATTTTTTCCATACAATTATGTAATGTGGATAGTAATACTGTATCACCAGCTTATCGAATCTCTGGTATTTCATGACCACCGATATTTAGGGTATCATATTGCCCCTTGGTTATATCATCTCTGAAATTTCTCATTATATTTTCGGCGTACAGGTTAAACATATAGGGGGATAGCATACAGCCCTGACGGACTCCTTGCTTGATGTAAAACCAATCTGATGTCTGCCATTTATTCTAACCGCTGCTTGTTGGGCTATATAGAGCATTTTTATGAGTTGTACTACATGTGATAGAAAACCCATCTTCCTCATGATGTCCCAAAGTTTCTGATGTTGTACACAGTTAAAATGCCGTTGAACAACCCACAAAGCATGAGGATAGGTTTATATTAAATTCTCTACACTTCCCTGTTATTAAACGCGGGGAAAAGAGCAAGGAGAGGGCAGAGAAGTAAATACTTGGATGGCTTGGCCACGTTGCAAGGTCGAGACAAGAACACTGAGGTTATCCACGACTCTGGTGATCGAATGAGATGGCAAAACATGACCGCCCACGCTTATATATATATATATATATATATATATATATATATATATATATATATATATATATATATATATATATATATATATATATATATTGTGAATAAAGCACTTGATTGAATGACTGATTAAATCATTGAATGATTGATTGAGTATAACCACGTTTACCTGGCGTGCCTTCAGTAACAGCCCAATACCAAAGTCTGCTGTACCTGCTGTGTTACTGATCAGTGTCAGGTCTTTAGTCCCTTTCTTCACCAAAGCTTTGATCAGATTTTCTGGGATCCCGCAAAGACCAAAACCTGAAAAAAATATATTCATTATATCAAGGTGTCCCTGTCGAATGGTGTCAATGGTGTCAAAGTATGACAAACAAGTCAGTAAAATAAGGCGACAACTGTCACTTTGACAACCTAAGTAATAATAAATGAAGTCTTCATTTACTGAATTAACTGTTTGTCACTGAACACTGGTTTTACAGCTCACAGCTGTAAATTGAATTAATTGAAAAAAAAAACAAAAAAACAAAAACAACTGAATTAACTGCTTGTCACGGAACAATGGTTTTACAATGTTTACTATGTTTGTCCAGCTCCCTGGCGAAAATGTTGCGGACGCAGTTCGTAATCATTCATACCGCGTTCCAAACACAGCTTCAGGCGATTTGGCAGCAGACGGACTTGTGTTTGGCTTTTGATAAATTGGAATGGGTGCAGGTCGTTCCGAAAGCAATGGAAAACTCCCTTAATTAACATAAACGTGCTAAGAAATTACAAACAGTCAAAACAATGAAGCGGTTGAATGCGATGTCTTGTAAAGGATATGCAACTAAGTTTTTCTTTAACTGTTTATCACTGAACACTGGTTTTACAGTTATTTACTGAATTAACTGTTTATCACTGAACACAGGTTTTATAGTTATTTACTGAAACAATTCAAAAGAAGGCGATCGAGCTGCCACGAGAACAACGTTCAGGGCAAAGGACATGAAGCATGTTGATGAATCTCTCACAGTCAACTAACACATACCCACACAACAAGGCCGTGCATCTAAGACTGGGTTTCCAGTCAAGCTCTTGGTACATAGTTCATCATTTGAAAGGAGATGTAGATCCATGGCTGTGGTAGCCTCTTGACGTCCAGTTTAGGATGGCAGCCTATGATGCCTCCCTATTTAGATTTCGTTAGTGCCTCTTTTCCCCATATTTTAATGTAAGTCCAAAGTTCTCATGCTTTTTTTTAGTGAGAGTATCATCATCAACACTAGCATGGTCATCATCGTCATGGCCATCGATATCATGGCTATCAGTATAACCGATGTCGTTAAGCCCGGACTGTCAAAGTCGCCATCTCACACTATCACCGGAGTCCTGCATCAGGTCTGTGTTCTTATCAATGTGTCCGATGTCGTTAAGCCCGGACTGTCATGGTCGCCATCTCACACTATCACCGGAGTCCTGCATTAGGTCTGTGACCCAGCCATCCAAACGTTCATCTCTTTGTCTTCCCCTTGTGTTTGTCCATCAAGTGTTCCAACTGTCACTAAGTTTTCAAATCTATTTCTTCGCATAGCATACCCAAAATTTCTCGACTGTCTACTATATTCATTTTAATAAATTTACCATTTTCATACATTTCTTGATCGACAGCTTCATTCTTTTCCGTGTCTGCCCATGGCATCCTGTGAACTTTCCCCAGAAAATACATTTCCTTTGCCATTAGATGTTTTTCAGTTTGCCTGCTTATTGCCCATGCTTCACATGCATTCACTAGTATACGCTGTATACAGTACTTTAACAGGCGAGTATAGTTTCCATCTTGCATTATGTTGCTTTTGTTATTTCCATTCTTGATGTAACCCTTGCAATTCATCTCTGGCCAGATGTTATGGCTGTTCTAAGATAGTGGTACAGTTTTACACATGTAAGAATGTCCCCACTTACTAGGATATTCATCATTCATTGGCACCTTGCCGTCTTGACAGACGATAGTTTGTGCTTTAAAAAGGCATAACAACTTTTACCTATGGCGGTAGCGAATGTGACTGATAAGGCGGGTGCATGTGAACACGTGGTCATTTCCACCATCATGCACCATCTTACGTCTCACGCGCTCGGTGTGTGACTTCTCTGCAATAATTTTCTCCTTTGTCTTTATTCCGTTTCTGATCTTTGCCCTCCATGCAACACATTCAAAGGCGACTTGCTTCCACCGTGCATTATCAATGCCTGTATCAATCATGTCCAGCTTACACACATCTTTGTATCGTAGTAGAGGCCGACCCTGAGATCTCATACCCATCTGTAATTCACCAAAAAAGATGTCCTTTGGTATTCTACCATCACCCATCCTCCTAAGATGTCCAATCTATCTAAGTCTACGAAGATTGAGCATGGAATAAACTGTCACATAACCTAATCTTTCCAATACTTCAGTATTTGTGATTTTGTCTTGCTACATAATACCAAGAATTCTTCGCAGACACCACATATGAAAGCTGTTTAAACATTTCTCGTGGTGTGAGTAAGGTGTCCAGGTTTCACTGCCATAAAGAAGAGTACTAAGGACACAGGCTTCATAGACAAGGACTTTTGTTTTGGCAGTAAGCTTCCTGTTCTCCCAAACTCTTTTTCTTAATCTGTTCATTGTTGTTTCTGCCTTACCAATCCGGATGTTGATTTCCTGATCTAGGGATAATTTGCTATTTACTGATCCTTGATATGTAAAATGGTCTACCATCTCTAGTTCGGCGTCGTCAATAAAGATTGATGGTACCCCATGTGCACCTTGTGACATAATCTGTGTCTTCTTTTTGCTAATTGTTAAACCAAATTCAGAACAAGCATTGGAGAATGCAGATAGTAGACATTGCAATTCTTCCTCAGAGTGGGTCGTAACTGCAGCATCATCTGCAAAAAGCAACTCTCTGATCAGTATCCTCCTAATTGTGGTCTTGGCCTTCAATCTCTGAGCACTGTAGAGGCCGCCACCTGAGCGTGAGTGAATGTATATACCAATGAACACCCCCCCCCCCCCCCCCACCAGTTGTTTTAACACTATAATTTGAATCAACATCGCAGAGTGTATACAGAAACAACCCCAATTACACTCTGCAAATCCTGGTCTATGGCTAGCACACTTGCCGACTGCCCTGGTGTCATGTGTTCGAATAATCTAGGCAAGGATTGGTTGTTGTTGTTAATGGTCCTAGGTTCCCATGTCGACCTAGCTTACAATAGGTACCAGGAAATGTACACAACAGCGGCCGGCGTGTCATTGATCAAGCCACCTATCGCCTGCCATCAACAAATATGGTGCTGGCACCAGATAAACAATACGCCCCAAGGACTGGAAAGGGTCATTTAATTGTTATCCACGATTACTAACGACAGTTAAGATCTAAATACGATTTCCAAAATCACCAGGCTACAGTGTACACTCGTTGTCTGTGATGCTCAGATTCAAGTCGTATGTAAGTCAATGTCCCTGTTTACTCAAGATTCAAGTCGTATGTAAGACAAGGTCCCTGTTTACTCAAAATTCAAGTCGTATGTAAGACAAGATCCTTGTTTACTCAAGATTCAAGTCGTATGTAAGTCAACCTCCATGTTTACTAAATATTCAAGTCGTATGTAAGACAAGGTCCCTGTTTACTCAAGATTCAAGTCGTATGTAAGACAAGATGCCTGTTTACCCAAGATTCAAGTCGTGTGCAAGAAAAGGTCCCTGTTTACTCAAGATTCCAGTCGTTTGAAAGAAAAGGTCCCTGTTACTCACGATTCAAGTCGTATGTAAGACAAGGTCCCCGTTTACTCAAGATTCAAGTCGTATTTAAGTCATTGTCCCTGTTTACTCAAGATTCAAGTCGTATGTAAGACAGGGTCACTGTTTACCCAAGATTCAAGTCGTATGTAAGACAAGGTCCCTGTTTACCCAAGATTCAAGTCGTATGTAAGATAATGTCCTTGTCTACTCAAGATTCAAGTCGTATGTAAGACAAGGTCCCTGTTTACTCAAGATTCAAGTCGTATGTAAGACAAGGTCCCTGTTTACTCACCTTAGGCACATTGGACAAATGGTGCTAGGCCCACATTGTGATACTCCACTCCACACTGGGTGGCTGAAGGGGTGAGTATCACTCCGGGCGCCAGGACATTTTCTGGTAATCGCGTTAGATCGGGTCGTCCTGGGAGACCACATGGATTTTTAAAATTCTCTCCTGTGTGGATCCGAATCCATGACCATCGCGCGGTAGGCGAGCGTCTATCAATTACGTTATCGCGGCTCCCATAACATGTCCCATAACATGTCCCATAATATGACCCATAAATGTCGCATAACATGCCCCATAACATGTCGCATAACATGCCCATAACATGTCCCATAACATGACCCATAACATGTCCCATAACATACTGCATAACATGTCCCATAACACGTCCCATAACATGCCCCATAACATGTCCCAAAACATGTCCCATAACATGACCCATAACAAGGACCTGCTGTGTGTATGCGTAGTATTAGGACCATCCTGTTTTGTAGGATAGAGTACACGAAGGCATACATAGCCGGACTTTCTCTCCCATATCGAACGTGGAGTTCCGGTATTGAACCCAGGTCAGGCGGCGCTCATGCCAACGTTAGCGTAACGTTTTAACCATGACGCCTACGAAGACGTGAGAACAAAGACAAAATAATGATTATAAACGGGCCACCTACCACCCAACATAACCCTGTCGCCGTCTCTGATGTCGTAGATTGCTTCCTCGGGAGTTTTAAAAAACTGCACGCCTCTAATATTGGTAACAGAGAACGGCCTCCAGCACGGGTGCATCTAGGGACACAAATGACGTATGTCCATTATATTCATAAAACATAAAACGTGCTTTTCCGACTGGCGTGGGTGATCATACGTTTCCACATCTTGTGATCTGCAAGGGCATGTATCATTTCGTGTACTGGCTCCCTTCTTTGCCGTAACACAAGACTGTCAAGAAATTTATCTTTCTGTCTCTCTCTCCACAAATCTTTCTAGTTGTCACAACATGTTCCAGTGTTTTCCCCTTGTAATGTAGACAGAAAATGAAGAACCGCCTCTTTTTAATGTTTGAGATTAGTCGTCTTTGTAACTTAGCCTTCATTAAAATGTCCAGATTGCTCATTTTAACTGTCCAATAAATTTTAGCATTCTTCTATAAACCATATCTTCAAAGTCTCCAGGAATTTTTTCCCCCGCATGTTTAATAATTATTCATGATTCGTAACCATGTGTTAGAACTGGTTTTATATTATTTTTCAAATAGCGAAATAATAAATATCACATTCATCAATATTTACTAATTAATATTTACTATATTATACTCAGGCCACATTATTCATCATGATTTCTAAAACTGACCAGGTCGATGAAATATAAAATGATACCAGGATATGTTCTGAGAAGTAAAAGCGGCCGGTGCGATACTGACGACTTATCCATCGAGTGTCGACTGGGACTAGCAACTCTATGCCCAAAATGCACGATAGTGTGTAAAAGAGTACTAATCATATACTCACTCTGTTGGAGTAGTAAATAGTCATTTACCTTTTTGTACTTTACATGCTATCATTATTACTGTTTGCTTGTGAATGATTAAATGAGATAACAACATAAAGTAGTAGTAAATGGTCATTTACCTTTATTGTACTTTACATACTGCCATTAGTACTGTTTGCTTGTGAATGATTAAATGAGATAACAACATAAAGTTGTAGTAAATGGTCATTTACCTTTATTGTACTTTACATACTACCCTTAGTACTGTTTACTTGTGAATGATTAAATGAGATAACAACATAAAGTTGTAGTAAATGGTCATTTACCGTTATTGTACTTTACATACTGCCATTAGTATTGTTTGCTTGTGAATGATTAGATTAGGAAATCACCTAAGGCCACAAAGTGGTTTCTTCTTTGTTAAGAATCCCGTGGATGGCTAAGAAGACCGGTATTTAGGTACTGAAGCAGGCCATTCACACAGGTAGATAACTGCCCACATCAGGAAAAGCCAATGGTCAGTTTTAGACGGGCCGTTGGGACAATCGGGAAGATTCTTGATATTGGAGACAGAGATCGACAAGTGGAGAACAACTTGGACGGGTTGGCACAATGGCATAGAAGAAGATCGTGTTATCAAAGTTATCAAAAACACGGAAAACAGATGCTTGTGGGGTAAGATTACAGACTGCGTCGCTCTGTGTGGCTTATGGTGACAATATAGCGGTCTTTATATCTCATCTTTCGCAAAGCACCTCACGGCGGATGCAAGGAACCGGAATTTAAAACGGCAAAGAACTTGTTTACCTTCATTTTTACATCGCGTGAATCAACGACCAGTGGTGTTTCTAGCAATGAATGAATCAGCTCTGTTTAGCGACTTTTGAACGGCTTGACAAAAGCAATTGCTTATATTTTAGAGAATAAAATGTCTAACTTGGTCCAAAATAAATAAATAAATAAATAAATAAAAGAAATACGGTGTGGAATTCCCGTGATTCAGAGACCAGTACCTTAGCTGCACGGCCACGAAGTAAGGAATCTTCCATCGGCCTGCTAATTGGCAAAACTTGAGCGGCTCCGATCTTTTAGTAGCAATTGAATCTCTTAACAAATTGTAATATGAAACTAGAACATTATATACAACGATAAGAAAACGACAAACAGCTTTCTTTGATCATGTGATGATTGATAAGAGAGGCATTTGGAGAACATTGTGACAAGTGGAAAGATCAATGGGGAAAAATGCAAAGGCAGACCAAGAGAAATGATGCTGGACGGACTGAGACGGCGGCATGGAGGGATATCATCAACCTAGGTGATCCAGAATACCAAAGACCGTGATCTGAGGAGAAACATAAACGCTTACACCAGCTGGCAAGGCACGTGCTGACGATAAATAGTTATATCAGACGTCTTAAACTTACTTTATTGTTCGTGAATGGCCAACATTTTTTGGCAACAGATGTCACTCGTTTTGCAGCATTTATACACGAACAGAACAACATTGTGGCAGAAATAATGATTAGACAACGAGAATTGCTAATGATGTGCTTAACTACTGTCAGTAGCTGGATCACATTCCAAACGAACAGAAATCATATCGGTGTCACACTGCAACACGAAAAGTATATCAGTGTCTCGCTGTAATGCGGAAAGTATAACAGTCTCACTGCAAAACGAAAAGTATCAAGTTGATTAGTTCTTGTTCAGGAACAAAAATGGCGGTTGTGCACATATTTTATGGTGCGCAGGAAATCCCGATACAGACGGTATTTTTTGGACGCATACATCATCATCTTCTTCTTGTGTCTACTGCTTTTACCGTGAAGCGTCGCAGAGAGTAGGCATTTGTACTTTTCTGTTTTCCGCTTGACTTGTTGCTTGTGCTAATGTCATATTTGATTTCTTCGATGTCTCTTTCACTCATTCAAACCAACTCTTCCTGGGTCGTCCTCTAGCTTTTTGTTTCGTTCGCTTTGAACTTAAGCGTAGTCCAAACCCACTATTTATATGAACTGATGATGAACTGAATTTTGTGTGTGGATTAGCTTTTCCTATTAATAGCGTCCCCCGCCATCAGGCAAACCCACTCCGACTTCAGAGGTACTTGTAATTTACGTACAGCGATGTCCTGTGAAGGATATGCAAAAAAAAATTCAAGGACAACATTTTAGTCCAGTTGTCCGGCGTTGGAGTTGAGCCGCTTACCTTGGCATCAGCACACCGGATTGTAAGAACACTTGTTCTTACCCATTCGACCATTCTGACCTGCTGCCCTCTAGCTTTCAATCGCCATGTTCTCATGCAGAACGCTCTAGCCGCTTGTTGTTCTTGTTCCATTTTAGCTCAAGTTCCAACCCATTTAATTCTGTGCTGCTCTATGAAGTCAGTTAGTTAGTTAGTTAGTTAGTAGCAGTTCCAACTTCACAGCAACGGGTCATCCCCATTATGCTCCATTCCTGTGCCAGTGAATATCATACAAAACGCTCCCCACTGCCCAATGTGAAAAGTGGAAAAGACAGGAGTCTCGACAAACAACAGCCCGCACAGATACACTGTGCATAATGCCGCCGCCAGAATGTCAACACAATAGTCCCCCACAAAACACCCAGTTCATTTCTGATGGAATCTGCAGCCATTTTCCCATCTGGATGTTTCCTAGATGTTCACCCACACAGTCCACGAAATACAGTTCATCGTCGATGGCAGTGGCAGTCAACCAGAAGCCCAGCAGCCACGCATTTCTGCATAAGGCAAAACCAGTCAACTCTGGGACATAGCCATCTGCCATCACTCCGAACATGCAGTCACGTTCCAAAAAACCTCGGGCAGATTCAAAAGCACTTCACATGAAACCCACAGCTCACAGTGTCGCACCACGCACTCACTCAGTAGCAGGGCGACGGAACCATCAAGTCAGTAATCAGTGTTATCCATACATTAATTCTTAGTTTCTCATTTACTTCTCTATCTCTTCTTGTTTTTCTAATTACGTTTCTTATCCATCTGATCTCACATGGTGTGATTTTATGCCTGTGTTCAACATCATTCTCGTGTATCAAGTTCCCTACAAAACGTCGCCCTCATAGCCATTCGAAAGAGTATTCATCCTTGGTCAATTCTGTCTCATGCTGGTTCATGTCTTGTGCGTCATTAATGTCTTGTGTCCGATGTTGTATTAGTCGGTCCCTGCTTCGTCCAGACCACCATGCCTTCAATTATTGATATCTCTAAACTAATCTGATGTTTTATCTTATTCATTCCTCTTAAATTTTTGTTTGCTTGGGTCGTAATTGCTGTGTGTCAGTTAACAGCAGAGCTGTGATATTTGCGCCTTTCAACCGACTCATCCGACTTCCTCAGGAGTTGTGTTGACCGGGTTAGTCTTTCCAATATTTCGTAGGACGTTCGATGGTCTCAAAGATTTAACGCCGTCTTCATCCCTCCATCTACTGAAATCACACCAACTGGTTAATCGAAATCACGCAAGTCTATCGGTCATCCAAGGACGGCAGTGGCACATCATGGACATTTCCATCATTCAAGGTTTCTAAAGTGCAGAGCCGATAAATAATGCTTAGGTACTGGGCTCACCCAAGGAACCGTCCTGTCTTCTATCTACATGGGTGCTTGGCCTCCCTTTAAACAGTAACGTTTAATGTGGCCAAAGTAGTTCGGTGACCGAGACTTGAAACTGCTTGTAAGTCGATTTTCTTCTGTAGTCAGGTCCTGTAAAATATCAGTACTTTTATTCTGTTTGATTCACGTCATTGTAAGAATGTTTCTATAATGTTTATATAACCATTGAGTTGCAAGGCCGGTATTGTTTTCTTCACTTATTGCCAAACGCACAATAGAAGGCTGTTTTCTTACAGCAGTTTGCGAAGTGGTCCATAATGCACATGTTTATAATGCCATTGGAAATGTACCTGTTGCCAATACGTGACGTGTATGTGTTTGCTGGTGTTATGCCATGGGCTTTTAATGCAGTTGACCCTCTGGCTGGTGCCATGTTCTTGGGTCATATACTGAGAATGGATACACTGGAAATCATCGCCATGCCCGGAAAGAGCGTTGGTAGGAGAGGCAGTGTCAGACAGAGAAAGATGACGCTGGGTGGTCTAGCACCGTGGCCTAGGGGAATACTATCAATAGAAGTGAATCGGGGGGGGGGGGGGACATAAACGATGTCTGTGGAAAATCACGATCGCTGATAGCATTTGTCAAGGCACATGATCGTTATGATGGTGGTGATGAAGCGATTGGCAAGAGAAAGTCAACCAGAGAGACGAATGGAGACGGCTTGTATCTGCAGCAAAGAATCTCAATGGCTCGAAATGCTGAAGAAGAAGAAGAAGATATATAGGGTCAACTGTAATAAAAGCCCATGATATAATACCAGAGAGACGAATGGAGACGGCTTGTATCTGCAGCAAAGAACCTCAATGGCTCGAAATGCTGAAGAAGAAGAGGAAGAAGATATATAGGGTCAACTGTAATAAAAGCCCATGATATAATACCAGAGAGACGAATGGAGACGGCTTGTATCTGCAGCAAAGAACCTCAATGGCTCGAAATGCTGAAGAAGAAGAAGAAGATATATAGGGTCAACTGTAATAAAAGCCCATGATATAATACCAGAGAGACGAATGGAGACGGCTTGTATCTGCAGCAAAGAACCTCAATGGCTCGGAATGCTGAAGAAGATGAAGATATATATATATATATATATATATATATATATATATATATATATATATATATATATATATATATATTATATATATAGTTTAATGCTCTGACAAGAGTGTGTCGTGTTTTTAATTTGTTTTAATTTACTACTTAATTTCATTTCTGAGCTAACGTTTATTTCTTTCAATCTGAGCTAAAATTTAGTTTCTTCACTGTGAACTAGCATCTGGTTTATTTCATTGTGAGCTAAGATTTAGTTTATTTCATTGTGAGCTAAGATTTAGTTTATTTCATTGTGAGCTAAATTTTAGTTTATTCCATTATGATCTAGCATTTAGTTTATTTCATTGTGAACTAAAATTTAGTTTATTTCATTGTGAGCTAACATTTAGTTTACTTCGATGCGAGCTAAGATTTAGTTTATTTCATGGTCAGCTAAAATTTAATTTATTTCATTGTGAGCTACGATTGAGTTTATTTTATTGTGAGCTAACATTTAGTTTATTTCATTGTTAAATAATCTTTAGTTTATTTCATTGTGAGCTAAGTTTTAGGTTATTTAATTGTGAACTACCATTTCGTTTATTTTAATGTGGCCTAAGATTTAGTTTATTTCCTTGAAAGCTAACATTTAGTACATATGGCGAAGTTGTCAAGTCGTTTGACTCGTGCTCCGAAGGTTGTGGGTTCTATTCCGGGCCGCATCCTTCAGTTTACGAGTTAAATGTTTCGGAGACTCCTGTGGGTCGTCGCTAAAAGCTACGGAGTTCGTGCTTTGTGGGAAAGAGAGGCGGAAAAGTAGACCGAGCCATATGGGATAAAACCCGGTGCAATGAAGTCGACCCTGTGGACTTTTAAGCGACTTTTAAGCGACATTTCAATGTGTGCCAACGTTTATTTCGATGCTGAACACGTAACCCCTCTATTCCAGATATTTGACTCGATTATAAACTGATATCTTAAGAATATAGTGTGGTAGTCTTCCCTAGAATTCCACATCAACATAAGTAATATGGGACCTCTACCCGTGACAACGTTTCCTTCATTTAAAGTTTCTCGGTCCCAGACGATTTCACAACAATGGTGGAAATCACAATTATGACAATTGATGGGTTTATGCCTGTCAAAGAGGCTGAATACTCAGTATGGGACGTGTTGGTGTAATGAGTTAGGAGGTTACGCTGTCTATGGCATGAGCGCGGCCGGAAGAGGGTTCAATGTCTCGTCGTTCGCTACTGGAGGGACAAACTGGAAACCCATCTCTCCGCGCACAAAGGCCTGAAACATGTGATGATCCTATCACTTCACATACCCACAGCACGTTCCTGCATCGATAATTTTTGTTTTAATACACCGTGGAAATGTCCCCTGGGGGAAGCCAGATTTCTATAGTATACCCCGACCAAATGTAAAAAGTAGGAAACACAGTGGGCGATGGCAGGGTTTCGCGAGGAGTTAAAGTTAGCTGCATATCCTTCACAGGACGTTGCAGTCAACACCAGCATTTTTTTCTCTTGGCAAATTTACATTCAGTAGTTTGCTATTCCTTTCTGAACGACCGGCACCCATACTATTTCGTTAAAAAAAACGCAACGCTGTCTGCTGCCAAATCGCGATCAACTGTGTTTCGAACGCGGGTATGCGGGATCACGAACCGTGGCCCAAACCCTCCGCCACGGTGCCGGCGTTGGGCGAACCAGAAATTATGCGGTGCTTGCGAATGAAATAGTTAACACAGAAACCTGTCTTTAGTGGATTCACCCACAATATCCACAAAGAAAAACACGTTGTCTTCTCGTGCGACAACACAAGCAGGTCCAAATTATCACCCCCGATGGGTCGATTTGGCCATCCGGGTCTCATCACTAGACCGTAGAATAATCAGTTAGCCCAAACTAATTTATCTCGCGTTCCTATAATAGATGACCGCCCTCCCTCACCCTCCCCTCTCCCGTAATGGGGGGGGGGGAGGGGGGGGGGAACGTATAAAATGTGTCTCCTGTTCAGAAAGCAAAACTTCCTTTTCTGAAAATTTACTTAAAATAAAAAAAAAAATAAAAAAGAGCAGTATTTCCAAATGCACTACATAAACACACCAGGGAATGAACACCACTTCGTGGCCCACTTGCAATTTGTCCGACTAATCCAGTGAGAGATAACTATAATCACAATACATCCAGCAACTGGTAACCCGATATCCTTTCCTGAAACCTCACTTCAAGAGATGGAATCACACACCTACTTAGGTAGCGACGTAGATAAAGGTGGGGGACACAGATAAAGAAATTAAAATAATAATAAAAAAGGGCAAGAAAAGCTTTCATAGCACCAGGAAAGTAGTGGACGTCAAAATAAATTAAACTTAGCACAAAACTTTTCCCCCCGCATTACAGGACATTGCAGTCAACACCAGCATTTTCCCGCTGCTGTTGATGTCTTGGCAAGTTTTACCTTCACTAGTTTGCCATTACTTTCTGAATGACCGGCTCAAAATACCTTTCCGCAATTCGCTGCCGAATCTCGCGCAGATGTGTTTCGTACGTGAGTATACGGGATTACGAATAGCATCCTTAACACCTTCACCAGGGAGACCGGCAGCACCAAACTTAGAATATTTAAATTCAACGTTCAATCATCACTATTGAATGGGTTAGAATCACGAAGGAGGACTAAAATAATTGACTAATACACTACAATTTTTTTTCAAATGTTGCATATCTCTTACTTCTTCTTCTGCGTTCATCCGGAGTTTTTTTTTCTTTTCCGGACGTGATTGCGTTGTGCCTGTTAACAGCAGAGCTGTGTTCTTGCGCCGTTAGGTCGACACATCCGACTTCTGCGGGCATTTGTTGACCGGGTTAACCTTCCCGGGCATATCCCTTACAGGACGTTGCAATCAACACCAGCATTTTTCAGCTGCTGTTGATGTACTAGGCACGAATACGCTCAGTAGTTTGCCATTGATTTCTGAGCGACCGGCTCAAATACCCCGTAAGTTACCGACGCGGCGAGAACCGCTACCAATTCTCGCGCACATCACGTCACTGACGAGAGTATACGGGATTACGGAGAAAGACGCTAACACCTAGGCCAAGGAGACCGGCATAAACTGCAACAAAAGGAGTTAAAAGGCAAGGAGAGTGACTTCATTGTAACGGGCTTTTTCCCCGCATGGCGCGGTCTCTTTCCACAGGGTTGTCTGTCGAAAGCGTCGCATAAAGCACGAACTATGTAGCTCCAGCGACGACCCTCAGAAGTCTCCGTGAAAACTGCTTTCGTGAACCGAACGGCGTTGCCCGGAATCGAACCAATGACCTTCGGAGAGCGAGGCGGGTGGCGTAACCACTTCGCCACGGAATCTCCGTAATACATTTAAAAAGCATAACAACTGCAAACATAAATTAACTGCTGCTTGAGGAAACGGACAAAAAGGCAAAATAGTATGACAAAATGACTCATGCGGAGCTTATGGTCAGAATTATATTTCAGCGAATCAAACGATTTAAAAAAATGTTATTGCAACTAAAACCCCGGACAGTTAGTAAACAGGAAACAAATCCATGAAAGCCTTGGTGGCGTAGATTTGTGTGTGTAGAAGAATGCTGAAAATTAACTGGACAGCTAAAATGAGCAGCAATCCAGACATTGTGAAGGAAGCTAAATCACAAAGACAACTTATCACAAAGTCATGTTTTTTTTGTTGTTGCCACGTTATGAGAAGATACACGCTGGAACATGTCGTGACAACCGGAAATATTTGTGGAAAGAGAGATAGAGGAAGACAGCGGAAGAAGATTCTTGAGAGTCTTGTGCCAAGGGGCTGAAGGGAGTCAACAAACGAATCGATTCATTACGAAGGAGATTGCAATTTGTGGAGAGGCATGATCGCCCATACCAGCCTAAAAGGCACTGGGTGATAATGATTGCAACTGGGAAAGGACACACATTGTGAAATCCCAATAACACATAACTAGAATATCATTTCTCTGGAACCCGCAGATCAAACTAAATAGTGCGAGACATAACAACAAACGGATAAGAGGATTAGAGGCAAACGTGAATAATTTAGATAAGACACGAATCGAGCTGCCGGAAATAGCACAAGATAGAACGGCTTGCGTGAGATGTTTGAGTGAGCAGCCATGCTCCAACCGGAGGACCTAGCTTGAACGTTGTATTTTTCATTATCTACATATTAACTGATTCGGTGCCAAACAAAACACAAGTTTGGACCAGATATGGTACACAATCAACGAACAAATATTATAATGAAAATGTCCGTTCACTGACTGAGCATTGAAATTGCGGAAGATACTACGAAACACAACAAATAACACGATGACCCTAGTAAGGCGATATATCATGCTTCTGTCCAAAATGGGAGATTACATTTGGCGATATATTATCCTTCAACACTGAATCACACATTCTAGTGAAAAATGTCCACGTGCCCGTTCGGTCCTGTATCTGGTCAGATAAAGGGTGCATTTTTAATGACTGTGCAGTGTTTGCAATTATTGCCGGTCCAAGTTTTGTATTCATCCTCTGTAAATCTCATGCAACATAATAGGTAAATACAAAACTTGGACCGTCAATAGCTTCAAACACTGCACAGTCATTAAAAATACACCCTGTATTCACTGCAGCTCCAAGGTTGGTTGGTATACGACGAGACGAAAGTGTGCTGAATATTTTGGTCCTAATGCAGCGTTCCATATAAGCGTGCCAACTGTTGGTGTTGTCGCTATGCGTTTATTTGAGTCAAGAACCCACATAAGGCACTTGGGACATTGACTAAAGCGCTCCGTCCCCAACTTCAACAGCCAAGAGTCCCAATACTAGTGGTACTAGCTGCAGTCTGATTATATATTCGTCTGTTCTTACACACTATTCACAGAATTGCAAAGGGCCCAGATCACATCTGTCGTATCCTGCACCAATAACCCACCTTCACCCTGCGGTGAAGACCTAATGCCATCCCCCTGCTCACTTCTCAGTACACCAGCCATTCCTTGCGAAAAGAATGTCGCTATCTGTTACAAACATCATCATTTAATTTTTCTAACGGTCATTTTGTTATCAAACACTTCTGTCTAGGCATTTATTTTAATTTCACAGAGTGGCACGAAGAAGATTAGTGATCGAACTTATCAAGAACAAAATGGACAAGGTTTGTGGAAGAGATTGAGCCTTCACCACACGGCACGGCACATTATGATAGTTCTCCCGTATGTTATATTAAATAAAACAGACAAAATAACAAACACATCGGACATCAGTAACTGTGAATTTATGGTTCATGTTATTGCAGCGTCCTTCAAGATTCCCTGTTCAATAATAATGAACATCGTGTATGAAATGAACCACGGCTCTCATTTTAATTATTTTTATTTTTCCAATGACTATTATCCGTAAAAATAGATAAGGCTTTAAAGCCAGCATCTCTATCACCATTATAATCAAGATTTTAATAACAATCTTCCATATTAGCAGGTTCATTGACAGAGATGACGATAATAGAACAGGAAATGTTTTTATATAATTTTTAAAACTCTAATCAAATCAACGTGAAAACCAATAATTGAAGAGGCATTTTAATCTAGGAAAAAAAGAATTAAAAATAATAAAAAAAAAAGCTGGCGGTAGTTAGGATCTGCGGTAAAAGCAATAAATGAAAATAAAAAAGACAGCGACAGAAGTACAACATGCAATCCCTCACTAGGCAGAATATGGAGACTAATTCTCATCTCATGTGTAGAAATTGGCCGGAAATGAGATTCGGGCTGCCGCAGCTGCATTAGTTCGCCCGATACAAAAAGAAATTACCCGGATGATCTTGACTCAATTTCCTTGCATATTTCATTCATCCTTGTCAACATCAGATGATCCAGCGTGTCGGTCATGTTTAAAGGACCTCGTGCGGGGACGCGCCGACGTCTGCGGATACTGCAGTGCGTCGTGGAGATGTATTCGCATTGTCTTCCTTCGCGGTGAAGAGTCATGCCGGTTAGGGATTAAGGCAGAGCAGCTTAGTGGGGCAACTAAATGGGTAATATTTGAGAGTGTTCTAGGCCATCTGCATTACGTGTGAGGTTGGTTGCGACACACGGATACATTAGGTAAAGGTAATGCGATTAACTTTGTAGTCTGGGAGGCTTAGGGGCATGGTGACCGCCTGCAAGTCGAATTGTTTGTAGAGGAACAAGATGATTCTACCGTGATCTCTGAGTAGTGGATCAGACAGCCTAGTTTTCTCGGACAATGGGTGAAAACTGTGATGTTCTTTTAGAAAAAAATCCTAGGCAATATGAAATTATTGGGGAGGTTTCCGTGTCTGACTCGGTTGGGCTAGTACTGGATTCGTTCCCGGAAGGACGAAGAAATGTTACAAGATCCGTTGTTGGGATATCATGATATTACACGTTCCCCTCATTGTTTAGTGCTGAAATCGGATCCCTAACCTTCTTCGATATGGACAAAAACATAAAGTCCCATTTCACCATTATCATCCAGTACCTTGCCGGCTGGCGTGGACGATTAAGCCTCTCTACAAATTACGATACCACAGCCGTTGGAAATGGCGAAGACGTAGGGTCCTGGCAAAATTTTTATACAAGAAAATTTACCCGGGGGTAGATAGAGCCCGTTACCCTGGATGGAATATGTCTAGAAGAAACAAACCTTAGTCAAATGCATGCAAGTCAGACACACTGACTTTTGAGGCACATAATTTGGTGTGACGCATTCAGCTCGAAAGAGGAACGCAGAAGAAGAAGGCTTCTACTTCTTTTCCATACTTCTATCAGTGTTAAATAAACTCAGTAAAAAATAAGTGAATCTGTTTTTCGTGCGAGCCAAAACAGAATATCTACAATATGTGTGGATTCTTGTTGAAGCGATTTATTTACATGGTGTGTGGGTTCTTGTTCCAGCGTTTTCAGAATCCGCGCCGGTGTCATTAAGCTCGCGAAGTCAGCTGAGATCTGCCTAGTGTGATTTAATGAATGTTTGTGTGAATTCAGCTGAGATCTACTTAACAGATTCAGTGCAAAATAAAAAGTAGTTTTCTACCTAATAAAAAATGGATGACGGAAAATAGGAAGTAAGGTCGTGTCACAGTTATGAGTTAAAGTTGTTGGTATGATAGCAAACATGTTGTATTATAACGCAATGACAACATTTCAGCGATATATAAGCCCATGGCAGATACGAAAAGTCACATCAGACGATTAATCATCTCTTGGCACTTAATCACTTCATGTAATTTTATGACTCTTGTTGTGAAATCAGCTAAGAAATCAATCCATCATGTGCCATGCCGATAAGCATGGGTGGTCATGATTCGCCATCTCACTCGATCACCAGAATCGTGGATCAGCTCAGTGTTCTCGACGAAACCACATGTATTCTAGTGCCCACTTATGGAATGTCAAAACCTGGCTCTAGGAAAAGAGAACTTGATCAGAAGACAGGGTGCTCTACTATGAAGGTCTGTTCCAGTCTCAACTGGTCGCACTGGAGTCTCAGGTCATGTTTAAACTGGGCTGGTTCAGATGACTATTCTAGAGTTGTTTGTTTCAGGTTATCCCTTTTCTGTGTGGTCAACTATGAATCAAATGTGTGTGGTCAACTATGAATTAAGTTTGTTTGGTCAAATATCATCAAGTTTCGTGTGGTAAACTTTGAATCAAGTTTTTGTTGGTCAACTATGAATCAAAGTTATTTGGTCAAGTTGGAAACATCAAGTCTTTTATGTGATCAAATCTGAACCGTCAAGACATTGATGGAAGAATCCAGCATCCTAACGACAGGGGCAACCCCGATTATGTTCCAGAGTCCAGTGGTATTATAGTGATGCAAACGACATGTATCAGCCTAAATTGGAGAGAGATCTGCTGTTTACTAGTGACATACACTCCATGGTCCCGACAGTGAATCAACTGGATTGAGACTTTCAGCTATCAAATATTCGTGTAAAGAATACGCAATCTGAAGCCAAGACGAGTCCCAAACTGTTATGAACATCGTAGAGGACTTGACTGCAATTTAAAAGTTCGCCATATCATCAATGAGGAAGCCGAAACTCAAACCAGGTGAATGTTGTCTGTCCTCCCAGACAATAACAGACATAGACAGTAATTCTTCGGTGGTCCATGATGACAAATTCCCACATAGCTAACTCTTATCCACATCCAGGGCTGCCTTCCTACAATCACTATTTTTCTGTAATATTTTTATATGTACTGTGTTGTAAAAAGTTGAGCAAGTGCCTCAATTAAATTCTTGTTGATAATTTCAACTTTCCTTGTGTCCTGTTACTGTCAAGAGCTGATTACGTAATACATAATCATTCAGATGTCGAGGTTCCATGGGGATATTAGAACTTTAATAGAATAGGAATAGATAGACAGTTTTCTGATTAATGTGTAATCTTTGCAGACATCCCCACCGATCTTGCTACACTCAGACACCACATTTCCACAGCCATCAGATGTTTTTCGGCTTGTCTGCTAATTGTCCACACTTCACATCAATACAAAAATACAGGTTCGATGTTGCCCTCAACACTCTTTTTCTCGTTGCAATTGACATCTTTTTATTGGTCAGTATGTTTTTCATCAGGCAACCTTCGACATGGCAATTCTTGTTCTAATCTCTTCAAGGTATCTCCCACCAGAAGATATATTTAATGTGATTTCATAACTGTTGTTGTGAAATCAGCTAAGATCTACTTAATGCGATTTTCATGACTGTTGTGAAGTCAGCTTAGATCTACATAATGTGATTTTATGACCCTTGTTGTGAACTCAGCTAGGATCTGCTTAGTGCGATTTCAATTTCATGACTTTT
Organism: Cepaea hortensis; assembly: GCA_963921405.1. Classification (NCBI taxonomy): domain Eukaryota; kingdom Metazoa; phylum Mollusca; class Gastropoda; order Stylommatophora; family Helicidae; genus Cepaea; species Cepaea hortensis. The sequence continues at coordinate 49,821,846 of OY992893.1, forward strand.
GCGAAGTCAGCTTAGATCTACATAATGTGATTTCATAACCCATTTTATGAACTCAGCTAAGATCTGCTTAGTGCGATTTCACGACTGTTGTGAAGTCAGCTTAGATCTACATGATGTGATTTTATGACCCATGTTGTGAATTCAGCTAAGATCTGCTTAGTACGATTTCATGACTTTTGCGAAGTCAGCTTAGATCTACATAATGTGATTTTATGACCCTTGTTGTGAACTCAGCTGAGATCTGCTTAGTGCAATTTCATGACTGTTGTGAAGTCAACTGAGATCTACATAGTGTGATATCATGAATGTTGTGTCTGGTGTTGCTTGTCAACGCTCTGATTTGTTTTATTGTGTTCTCCACTTCGACTTCTTTCTATGTTCTTGATAGTTCTACAGCTGGTTGTCTGCCGCGCCACTCTATGTTCTTGATAGTTCCACAGTTGACCGTTTTCCACGCAGATCTGTGTTCTTGATAGTTCCACGCTGAGCATCTTCAGTGCCATTCTGTGTTATTGGTACGTTACCTCCTAAACATCATCTGTGCTGCTCTTGTGTTCTTGTCTTCCATCACTGAGCGTCTTCGGTGCCACTCTCTGCTCTTGTTAGTTCCAGCGCTGTTCGCTGTCTATGTGACACTGTTCTTGTTAGTTCCATCTCTGTTTGCAGTACGTGCCACACTGTGTTCTTCTTAGTTCCACCGCTGTTCTTAAATATTCCCCAATTCATCGTTTTCCTCGCTACTCTGTGTTTTTGGTAAGTTCAAAGGCTGAGTGTCTTTAGCGTCACTCTGTGTTTTTTGTAAGTTCCAAGGTTAAGTGTCTTCAGCGCCACTCTGTGGTGTTGTTAGTTCCACGGTTGATCGTTTTCCGCGTGACTCTGCGGTCTTGTTAGTTCCACAGTTGATCGTTGTCCCCGTGACTCTGTGGTGTTTTAGTTCCACAGTTGATCGTTTTCCGCGTGACTCTGTGGTCTTATTAGTTCCACAGTTGATATTTTTCCGCGTGACTCGGTGTTGTTAGTTCCACAGTTGATCGTCGTCCAGTTTCTTTACATTTGCTTTGATCGACACGAAATATCACATAGTATAATGAAATATGACTTAGTGTCATGAAATCTCATCTAGTATGATGAAATATCACTTAGTATCATGAAATATCACCTAGCATGATGAAATATCACATGTTCCCACCTCTATACTGGGTGCTGTGGCTAGACTCTCGCCTGCCTCACCGGTGGGCATGGGCTCCAGCCGCACCGAGGAGGGTTTCGAATTTTTAAAAATGAGCGGGGTTCCCATAATAAAATGGGTACCAGAAGATGTTTCGAGAAACAAAGGCGGTCGGTGTGATACCGACTACGTCATCCACAACGTGCTGTTTGATCTTTAAAAATACGAGCCTAGCTCAATAGGTCCCATGCGCCTTAGACGTGTGAATGGGCCCTTTTTGTGAGGAATGGGGGGGGGGGGGGGGGGGTTAAATTACCTCATTTTTAGAATTAGACTTTACACGCGACCGACTAGCTCAGGTAGGAATTGTACATATAATCACTAGACAGATAAAGTCGTACGAAAGTTGGGAGATAGGGCTTCATATATACCAGGTCAAAGGTCAACATGGCCGGATGAATAAGAATGAGCGTTCTTGAACATACGGTGCTCTGATGCCAAAGTAAAGGGTTCAACCCCTACACCGAACAGTTGGACTAAAACGTTGACTTCTCTTCCTTGACTTGGAGACGTAAATTACAAGTACCTCTGAAGTCGGAGTTGGTTCGCCTGATGGCGAGGGGCACTGGCAGTAGGGAAAGTGAATCCACACGCAAAATTCAGTTCAGTGCTACTAGAAGTAGTGTGTGTGTGGACTATTACAATATACATGCTACATACCAGGCCAAGGTATAATGAGGTGGAGTCATTAGTGGACTATTACAATATACATGCTACATACCAGGCCAAGGTATAATGAGGTGGAGTCATTAGTGGACTATTACAATATACATGCTACATACCAGGCCAAGGTATAATGAGGTAGAGTCATTAGTTTCCTTCCTCGCCGTCTTTCCTGTCCAGACAGTTTCAGCTAGATCACAGAAACACATTGACATGAAATAAATACGTTGTTTTATTCCGTTCACCCTTTATCCCCATTGAGAGGGGACAGGCCCTCAACCAATCGACCCCATGCTCTCCCTACCCCAGGCAGCTCCGCTCATCTCCTCTCATATTACTAATTTCTGTTTCTACTCCTCTCTGTCATGTGTTTCAAGTCTTCATCTATTTCTTTAACCCGTGGATTTCAGACACAGGCCTTTTAAATTATAATCTTCTCAGATTTTCTCAATATAAAATAACACAAAGTAACGCAGCTTTACAGAACAGAATTACGAACAATACAAGGACGTTGCGGCGACTAGCCTTCATCAGCAAACAAATACATACACAAAACACAATATATAATCACGGAGAAGACCATCCAGGGACTACATTAAGGCATACGAACTGGATGAGAAGAATAAAAAGATGCAAAATTTAGAACAATGCAGAGAAAATGAAAATGTGAAAGACATTGTTCTGCTACTTATCTCAGAATCCCAGACTGTGATACTCTTCAGTGTGTGTCCTATCCAGGGTCGGTGTCTTGTTTACCTCTTGACTCACTGCTGTTTGTCCTGTTCTCCCAGTATGCACCACGTTGCGGACAGTGTCATACCATTTAAATCCTATTTTGCATAGGCACCAAATAATGAACGTTTGTAGTTCAATTATAATCGTCTCAGCCGTGCGCCGTGTGTCTGACCATACAATAGTACCGATTTCACATTGGAATTACGAACTACTCCGCGTGATCCTAGTTTAATTTCTTTTGTCTTCCACACATTTCCTATTATTATAAAAGCTCCTCTTGCTGTTAGTATTCTTAGCCTGTTATTTTTATCTGCCGTCCCATCCTTGTCTACAATGCTCCTCGAAGCAGCTTTAAACCCACGATCTCTGAATTGTCGGGCTGGTGTGCTAGCCCCAAGACCACAACAACACATGTCTGAGAAAAGCAATAACAATAACAAGGAATACTCTGATATGTACAACAATTTTATTCTTTTATGCAAAAATGTATATCTTTTCTGTTGAAATCATGACACGGCGGCAATCAGCGCCCATCCATTCACAGACTGACGATCTAGACCTAGACACCCATGCACATGTGAACAACTAAATTGGTCAATTCATGATATTCTATCAACATTTACTGCTGTAAGAGAAATTGATATGATTAGTGTTCCAAAGAATGAGAACAGTATTTCAGTAACATTTGACATTTACACACAGAAGCCACAAACAATATATAGCACGATTTTTTGCCTGACATATTCCCCAGCATTTCGTTAAGTTCATACTGCAGAGTTATATATCATATGTTGTGAATAAACGAGTAATACTTTGGCTGAAATACAAAATACAATCACTTATATTTATTGGTCGAATGTGGAGTATGTTATCCGCAAGGTAATCTAAGATTCAACAGGAAGTCCTTCTGTTTGCATAGGAACGGCTGGAATCGCCTTCATGGCGCACTTATAAGAACAATGATCATCGGATATTAAGGACCTTGTTCTATACCGCCGGCATGTGAATGATATATTATTCCTTACAGAGACCAGACAAGCAGAATCATTCCACTCCACCATTAACAAAACGCACAAAATATTTTCTTGACTATTGACCACGAACATAGCGACACCTTACCGTTCTTAGGCTTCCCAATCAGAGAACGACACAATCTAAAGAGCAGTCTATCAAGAAAACAACATGGACGGACAAATACCTGCATTTCAATAGCTTTACACCCATCCAATATAAGAGTGGCTTGGCATGGACTCTATTTAATGGAGCTAGGAAGATTTGCTCCGACGAGACACTACTGAAAGAACTAGAAACCCTACACCAGACTCTGAAATCTAATGGATGTCCAGCCGCTTTCATCAAGCGTCAAAGCCAGCCACCTTGCCCACAGAATCAGCGGTTAAATGTTTCTTCAGCTAAACTTTCGAGGAAACGATGTAGTGAAACGAATACACGATAGACTTAAAACAGCTATAAGCTGAACATTCTTTGCTACTGAACCAATACCACCTCGATGCCTACTCCATCTGTGAAAGAATCGTTGCCTCCGTACACCATATCAAACTGCATTTATTCATTCCTATGTGTGCCAAGCAACTTACATAGGTAGAACGGAAAGACAATTAGCAAATTTAGCAACTGAACATATATCAGTGTGGTTGGAAAATAGAGTTAATCATTCTTCCAGAATCCGTGTGCTGTCGACAGGTCATAAAATGTCGAAGTCGGCCATCACGGAACAATCCCTTATTATTATAAATCATAGAGTTAAGAAAGTAAAGGTATTTCGAATACTGTATACGACGAACAATAATCTAGTGCTAAAAAATCGAGACATTATCGATTAGGCGATTCCAGCCATTTCTATGCAAACATAATGCCTTCCGGTTGAATCTAAGATTACCTTGCGGATAAGATACTCAAAATACGAATGATATCAGTGACTGTATTTAGTATTTCAGAAACATTATTATTCGTTTATTCACTGTGTATGATAAATAACTCTGCAATGTGCACCTGACAACATGGAGCGAAATATGCCAGGCAAGAAATCGTGCAATATATTGTCGGAGGCTTCTGTGTTGAAATCCACGAAGGGAATACATTGTTTTGAAATTTGAGATTGCTATTACACGAGCCATAACTAAGACACTTTTGACAAGCACAGTGATCACTTGTGTATCCCCCCCCCCCTCTCTCTCTCTCTCTCTCTGCTTGTCACATAAATTGAAGAGGTCAGCGTGGCTGAAATGAAAATAGCCCTCACTCTTAAATTTCCGATGCGCTGATGGCAGGGTAACAGGTTCAACCCCCACAACGGTCAGTTGAACTCAAATGTTGACTTCTCGATTTGGGACTAGGGGGCGTAGATTACAAGTCAGAATGGGTTCGCCTGATGGCTAGGGGTACTAGTTACATGAAAATCTAATTCACAAGCGAACATCACTTCAGTATACTTCACAACAGAAGCAACTACTAGTGGTATTACTGTATGGAATACGCTCGAATGCAAAGCCAGCGTATGAAAACAAAAACTAAACAGATTGAAAAATGCTACTAGCTTTATGCAAGGTCGTTAAATCCTTGATTGCTCTTGCTAGTTGCCTAAAGTACACACTGGTAAATATGTAAATACCAGATGTAGCAACGTATTGAGGTAAATTTAGAAAATGCACATAAAACCTTAATGCGTTGTCACTTTTACGTAATATTTTGTAATTATCGTTGACTAAACTTGACAATAACACAGAAATGCACGTCTAAATACAACCAATCTAAACCGCCTTTTCAAATAATAATGACATCCCGACACTTGTAAAT